>CM031241.1:404899624-405308461 GCA_018340775.1 Taxus wallichiana var. yunnanensis
AAACCCTAGTTCTAAAGAAATGGGGAAGTTATTTTCCCAATGGCCTAGAATGGATTGTTTTTTATAGAATGATGATCGAAGGTTACGGAGGACTCTCTCAGGTTTCTCTAGATGTGCAAGTTAGGTATTTTAGCTATGTGTGGACCCCACTCAAAAAGGCAAGTTTCTAAAGATTTTCCGTTTTTCTCAAAAGTTGTCCATTGACATGTTAACTAATTATTTTTTTTTGAGGAATCATGGGATTATTTACTCATGTTAAATTATGTGGTTTCATATCATTTTTTCCCTAAGGAGGTACATGTACAAGCTCATTTTGCAAGACAAGTTTATGGAATTTTTTGGAAGTATCTACTGGTTTGGTTGCAAATGTGTTTTGGTGGCTCTAAAGTCTAATTTATGGAATACTATGCACTTTTTGATTACACTAAGTTCATGATAATTCCATTTATAAATTACAGTTTCATGAATGAGGTCATTTCATGGGGGTTTTAGCTTCATTTCTGAAGACTAGTTTTGGGGCATGTTGATTGTCGTTATTTTCAATTAGCTTAATGAAGTGAGTTTATGGTTTTATGTTTTTCTAGATTTATAAAGTTTTTTTCAAGTCTTAGATAATTTTTATAAGTGGTGTATGTGGTTTGGTGAAGCTGTTGATGGCGCTAGTAATTTGGTATTGGCGAGTAGGCTCTTGTTGTGCATTAAGGGTTCTTAATTCCTAATGGAGTTCTAGATGGTTCTTGATGGTATTACCAACCTATCTGGTTACTTGAGTGATGTTTTTATTATTTAATTATGATATTTGTAAGTTGAATATCTGACATTTTCCTTATGATGGCTGACCTATGGTATTATTATCAAGAGTCATATAAAAGTAAGTTATAAAGATAATTTGAGTTAGTTTAGAGAAATGATGTAAAGTGCGAGTAAGAGAGAAGAATAAAGAAGGTGAAATATGTATTTGTGACCATCAAGAGGGGGAAAAGAGTGTGTGCATATGTTCTTGAGTCTTTTCATGTGTTGCAGAGATTGGTCATTAGACCTAATCAACTTGGTGAAGAATATTTAGACGAGTTGACCTAAAGAGAAAATTTGAAGAAGGAAGGAAAGAGAGGTTCATTGTGTCATCATCATTTTTTGTAGAAATATTTCAGAGGTGGAAAACATATCAGGTGGATTTGGTTGGTAGAGATTCATCTTGGGGGTTTGCGCCTTCTTGTTTAAGGTTGGTGCTTTACTAAATCTAGGGGTTGGTACTTCAATAAACCTAGGGGTTGGCACTCCTTGTTGAGTTAGTTATAAACTAAATTTGATTCATTTCTCTAATAAATATGTGTTTTAGTGGGTTTTCTTCTCCTAGACGGTTTCCCACTTACATCAAGTGCGTTCTTATGTTTATGTTCTCTCTTTTTCTCATTTATGCTTATTTTCTTGTGGATGCATGCTTAATAGATAATTGGATGGTTAATGGATGAAATTATATAATTGGATGAAAATTTTTATTGCACACCTATTCACCCAACCCTCAGCGATTTTTTCTTCCAACATACACCTTATATGTAATCTATCCCACAATTATATGAGTTTAAAGTATAATTGGATGAATTGTTAAAACAAGTAAGGATAAGATTTCTTATTTCTTCATGGAGTGCTTAAGTTTTATTTTTCAAGAAGAAAGAAATAACCATGAGACTATGGAGTGTAAGGTTGTCAAATGCTATATTTTGCAAACGGTGGGTCGTGGCACCGAACCGCCTACGCCGACACATCCAGGTGGCCAGGTGAATGCTAGAGGAAGCGGTGTTTTGGTGCGCGAAAGGGTCGTTGCTTCCGGGCTACTTCGTTCGGGCGTAGTCCCTTAAGAGCCTTGAGACCAAAATATCGTTCAACTTTGACGGGTGACTACTCGGACTCCGTGGCACCTAGAGAGGCCCCGTCTGATCCGGCACCTCGGTGTATGGACCCTATACAATAGCCTCTCTCATTTTTTTCTTCTCATTTCGGTGCTCTCGCTGTCCTACTGCTTTGTTTGTAAGCGCGAAATAGTGCGGTTGAGCCAGCCGTAAGGTTGTCAAATGCTATATTTTGCAAACGGTGGGTCGTGGCACCGAACCACCTACGCCGACACGTCCAAAGTGGCCAGGTAAATGCTAGAGGAGGTGGTGTTTCAGGTGTGTGAAAGGGTCGCTTTCTTGGGCTACTTTGTTCGGCGTAGTCCCTTAAGAGCCCCGAGACCAAAATATCGCTTCAACTTTGACGGTGACTACTGACTCCGTGGCACCTAGAGAGGCCCCATCTGATCCAGCACCTCGGCGTATGGACCCTCTACAATCACCTCTCTCATTTTTTTCCTTCTCATTTTGGTGCTCATGCTGTCCTACTCTGTTTGCAAACACGCGTGAAATAGTGCAATTGGAGCCAGGTGAAAGGTTGTCAAATGCTATATTTTGCAAACGGTGGGTCGTGGCACTGAACCACTATGCCGGCACATCCAGGTGGCTAGGTGAATGCTAGAGGAGGTGGTTTTTTGGTGCGTGAAAGGGTCGTTGCTTCCGGCTACTTCTGCTCGGCGTAGTCCCTTAAGAGCCCCGAGACCAAAATATCGCTCAACTTTGACGGTGACTACTCTGACTCCGTGGCACCTAGAGAGGCCTCATCGCGATCCAGAACCTCTGTACGGACCATCTACAATATCCTCTCTCATTTTTTTCCTTCTCATTTCGGTGCTCTCGCTGTCCTACTGTTTGCAAATGCGTGAAATAGTGCAAATGGAGCCGTGGTAAGGTCATGTAAATGCTATATTTTGCAAACGGTGGGTCGTTGCACCGAACCACCTACACCAACACGTCCGTGTGGCTAGGTGAATGCTAGAGGAGGTAGTGTTTCGGTGCACGAAAGGGTCGCTTGCTTCCGCTACTTCGCTTCGTGCGTAGTCCCTTAAGAGCCCTAAGACCAAAATATCATTCAACTTTGACTTGGTGACTACTGGACTCCGTGGCACCTAGAGAGGCCCCGTTTTATCCGAAACCTCGGTGTATGGACCCTATACAATAGCCTCTCTCATTTTTTTCCTTCTCATTTCGGTGCTCTCTCTTGTCTCTACTGTTCGCAAACGCATGAAATAGTGCAAAGGAGCCAATGAAAGGTCACAAATGCTATATTTTGCAAACGGTGGGTCATGGCACCAACCGCCACTAAAAAAGTCCGAGTGGCCAAGTGAACGGTAGAGGAGGCGGTGTTCCGGTGCGCGAAAGGGTCGCTCCTTTTGGGCTACTTCGCTCGGCGTAGTCCCTTAAGAGCCCTAAGACCAAAATATCGCTCAACTTTGACGGGTGACTACTCTGGACTTTGGGCACCTAGAGAGGCCCCGCTTGATCCAAACCCTCGGCGTACATTTGGATGCTCTACAATCACCTCTCTCATTTTTTTCCTTCTCATTTCGGTGCTCACGTCCTGTCCCACCGCTTTGCAAACGCGCGAAATAGTGCAATGGAGCCAGCAGTGAAAAGGTCATGTCAAATGCTATATTTTACAAACGGTGGGTCATGGCACGAACCACCTACGCCAACACGTCCGGTGGCTAGGTGAACGCTAGAGGAGGTGGTGTTTGCTGCGCGAAAGGGTCGCTTCCTGGCTACTTCGCTCGGCGTAGTCCCTTAAGAGCCCCGAGACCAAAATATCGCTCAACTTTGACGGATGACTACTCGGACTCCGTTGCACCTAAAGAGGCCCCCCGATCCGGCACCTCGCGTATGGACCCTCTACAATAGCCTCTCTCATTTTTTTCCTTCTCATTTAGGTGCTCTCGCTGTCCTACTGCTTGCAAACGCGTGAAATAGTGTAGTTGGAGCCAGGTAAGGTCACAAATGCTATATTTTGCAAACGGTGGGTCGTGGCACCGAACCGCCCAATGCCAACGTCCAAAGTAGCCCGATGAACGCTGAGAGGAGGCGGTTTTTCGTGCGTGAAAGGGTCATTGCTTCCGGGCTACTTCGTTCGGGCATAGTCCCTTAAGAGCCCTGAGACCAAAATATCGTTCAACTTTGACGGTGACTACTCGAACTCAGTGGAACCTAGAGAGGCCCCGTCTGATCCGAAACTCGGCAGCGTACGGTCCCTCTAAAATAGCCTCTCTCATTTTTTTCCTTCTCATTTCGGTGCTCTCGCTGTCCTATTGTTTGTAAACGCAAAATAATAGTGCAGTTGGAGCCAGTGTAAGGTTGTCAAATGCTATATTTTGCAAACGGTGGGTCGTGGCACCGAACCGCCTACGCCGACATGTCAAAGTGGCCAGGTAAACGCTAGAGGAGGTGGTGTTTTGGTGTGTGAAAGGGTTGTTTTTCCGGCTACTTCGCTCGGGGCATAGTCCCTTAAGAGGCCTAAGACCAAAATATCGCTCAACTTTGACGGTGACTACTGGACTCCGTGGCACCTAGAGAGGCACCATCTCGATCCGCAACCTCGGCGTACGGACCCTCTACAATAGCCTCTCTCATTTTTTCCTTCTCATTTCGGTGCTCTCGCTGTCCTACTGTTTGCAAACGTGCGAAATAGTGCAGTTGGAGCCAGTGTAAGGTTGTCAAATGCTATATTTTGCAAACGGTGGGTCGTGGCACCGAACCGCCTGCGCCGACACGTCAAAGTGGCCAGGTGAATGCTAGAGGAGGTGGTGTTTCGGTGCGCGAAAGGGTCGTTGCTTCCGGGCAACTTCATTAGACTTTTTCAAAATTTACAACTTTTCAAAATTTACAACATTTTCAAAATTTACAACATTTTCAAAATTTACAATATTTTCAAAATTTACAAACTTGACTTTTTCAAAATTTACAACTTTTTCAAACAATGTTCAAGCTTCTCTTAGCTTCGAGAATTTAAAATTCTCTACTAACGATGCCAACCACGTGAAGGTGGAAGCTTTTCTGGCACCACTAACCTAAACATAAAATTGTTAGTCAAAGAAATTTAAGTTTCAAATCATAACCATATATACTAGATCTATATACATGACACACAAAATACACAAATTTAAAATAAAATATATTCAAACTTAAATATAGATCTTTAAACTAAAAAAATTATATATATATATATATATATATATATATATATATACGCTATATAAATTGAAACTTGAAATTAAATATATACCAGACATGAGCATGTTGTAAATTCATTCCAATGAACCATCGTGATCGGATCTACTCGAATAGCAGATAAGATTGCTTCATGATCTAACTCTAAACCTTCCAAAGAATCTTGTTATTAGGTCTTCCTCGATATCTATACAATCAATATTTGTCGCTAGAACTAGATGTGAATATAAGAGTATTTTTCCATGTGTGTCTCAAAGTCTTCAAACACCCAAACAGAGGAGTTTTTAATGGATACCATCAAAGCCAAGTTCCAAGAACTACCACCGACCCCCGTAGGATACTCAATCTCTTCGCCATCTATAATAGGAGAAGTCAACTTCTTTCTTTCCTCGATGCAACGACATAAGAAATAGTCTGCTCCTTCTTCATTGTCTTCACTCACAATTACTACAAACACATGTCCTACAAAAAAATAACCAAGGTTGAACAACTCAAATTTAAATTACATATTAAAATTTCAATGGACATAACTCAATACAAAAATTAAATAAATAACCATAAATACCTTGTCGCACCAAAATCAAAATTTCACAAAGTCCTCGGATGTTGTAATTCATCCGCAATAACAAGTTGTAATGCTTGTGGAGGTTGATAACTAGGAAGTGGAGTTAGAGGCCTACAAATCCATCCTTCCACCCATTCTTGTGAATCACACTCAGCAGTTGAAAATTCGATACAAGATGCAAAAAACATGTCAACTTTCTTGTCCATACGCCCACGAAGTAGCGTCGAGCTACAAAATGAGTGCATATCACTGATCCAAAGTGAGTGTCATACAATCCTCATAGTTAGGAATATGTTTTTCCTCTATCAACCAAAAATATCTGCAAACCGTGGAATTTTCTTGAGAACCTCGAGCCATCTTGTCAAGACACCATTCCACTATGCTCTTTGCATCTTTTAATTTAGCACCATCTTTGTACTTCAACTCTTCTCTTGCAAGAGCTCTTTTCACACATGCCCCGCACCGTCATGCTCTCCTTTTCCATGTCCAAATTTCAAGTGAAACTCCAAATATGTTGCACACCCATCTTAACATGCATTCTCGCTCATCCAATAAAACATTCGTGCATTCTTAAACCGAGACGTGCAATTATCTCACCATATATAATGTTATTTGAAGTGGATGTCCCTATCGACAAGTTTCCATAAAATAACCGAAACACCCTTGCACAAATTCAGTAGAATGAGTACGATCATCACCGATATAAAAGTGGTACTCTCTTAAAATTTTTCGATCATTCTCTCAGACCGCATCGTCGAGAATGTAGAAATGCTATATGCGCACAAAAATGGCAACTTGTACTGAGTTGTAATATTGCGATTGAACCTCCATTTATGGTTGCAATGTGTAATTCTCTACAAAATCGACCACTGAAACAATAGTACCAATAGGAAATGTGTCTTTGCATAGCTTGAATTGTTCATCCAACCATCGAGCTCTATGTGTATGCCTCGCATACTCATAAACAATTTCATCCTTAAATTTTCTCATAAATTGAAAAATGGGCATTTGTTCTAGTAACTAGCTCACACCGTTTCAACTCTTTTCCATCTTTCAACTGGTATGCAACTGATTTATATTTATCAAATTCAACTAAATTATGTCCTATTGTACCTTCAATTTGCTCATGGATGCAACTTTCCAATTTAGGTAATCCACCGCATGTACTACAACTTCCATCTAAACAATCCTGACTATAAAAAAATGTCCAACTTCTTTTTCACAAAATATAGTAGGAATGAAATCCCTAGAAGATATTGGTGGAACTTGAACACCACATTCGATAACATAGTTTCATAATGAAAATAGAACGAATACGTAAAAATTTAGCATAATGCATCACAAATTCAACATGTTGCCTACAACAACAAGTGGTGCGAGCGTGGTTGATTTTCACATAGAATGGTTTCAACATTTCAAAAACGTTGACTAATTTTAATTTCCGCATTCTCTTGTTCAAACTTACGAAAAAATTGAGTTTGAGTCATATCTAAGAAATGCTTTGGATGTGGTTCACGATTAGTAGAACCAACTCTCTTTTTTATAACATCTCTTGTATTAGGTGAAACTCTAGTGTTATCATGCCAAAATTTAATAACAACTTCTCTTATAAATCGAATTATTTTTGTCCTTACGCGGTGCTCTAGTTAGCGTAAAAATGCCCAAAATCGACATTATTGAGTGATCAAGGATATTACGCTTTTCAATTGCTTTCATTAGAGTTTTTCGATTAACTTTCAACATTCGACTTGTTTGTATAATCAAACGTTGTTTTTTTATTGATTCACTTATAACACTAGTAGCAAGTACACGACGCACAATATTACTATCCCTAGTGCGTCTCTCGACACCAACAAAGCAGTGATATGCATCATGAAGGTTTTCAACAATTGTAGAGGTTTGACCACGTATGTTAGATGTCATTAATCCTAAGGTGTTTAATGTAGGTCTCATTTTAATCAATTTCATCAAACTAACCAACAATTGACATCTTTGGGAATCATTTAAAATTTCAAAATGATTATCCCAAATTTCAAAGTGGGCTTTTCTTCTAATTTTTCATTCGTAAAGTTTGCCGGACATTGGTTTCAAAATGTTTTCATCAATTTCAATAAAAAAATTAGGTTTCTTATGTAAAATCCTAGAGGTGTTTTTGTCAAATTTTTTTCTACGCTTTCAACATGAATTTCCTTATTCACATTTTCATTGTCTCCTTCAATTTCAACATTTTCTACATCATGAGTATTTAATTCTTCTTCAACATTGACAATAAAAAAATTTCTTCATCACGAGTATTTAATTCAACTTCAACATTAACAAGAGAAACATTACCTAGTTCTTCATTGCTTATAGTAGTTGGGATTGAAGATGAACCTCTTCTAGATTCACGAAGTTTCCGCATTCGCTCAAAGATTTTCAATTTTGTTGGCCTCTAATTCGTTTGGTGTTTTTACTTAATGACTTCCTTTTTTGACTTTGTTTGTTTGTCTCCCATGATGTTTTGCTTTCGTGATAAGAAAAAACGTGCCTGAAAAAGACAGAATTTCGCAAAGAATTCGCATGCAGTAAAGTCGAGAGTAAAAATCACATGGTAATTCGTATATTGGGATGTGTGTAAATATGATTTATAAACCGCGAGCGTGCTTTATAAACCACAAGCGCTTTATTAAAAAACGTGATCGCGGATCTATCTTCCGAACCTAAGCCTCGTAAAATCTTTGTTTTTCCCAACCAAAGCTATGGAAGGTCATTATGAAGTGCAAAAGGTCAAAAACCTCAAATCGCTTCTTCCAAAGACTTGAACCATGCTAAAAAACTGAAAACATTTCACAAAAATGGTGCCATCACGTAGGGTAGACTCTTAGCTTTGTAGAAATATTGTTTTTAAAGTGAATAGAATAAGATAAATATCATTTTATAATTTCTTACTAACAATAGGTCTTTAAGACATTTTTTCCCGTGAATGTTCATGTCTACATTTAAGACTGTAACTTTTGTTTCACTTATCAAAATATGATAAAACTTATACCATCCCAAGCGTGGAAAAATTCTATACACCTTAAAAAAAAAAAATTGATTTCGATATTTTTTGATATAGTTATGGCGGGCAAATGGAAAGCGCTCCATTTTCTAAATATTTTAAGACCACTTTCACGGAAAAAATCATAAAAAAAAATATTGCTAAAAAAATACAAGATAAAATCTACATTTAACGTTTCACCAAATCTAAAAAAAAAAATAACAATATTTGGTCATCCAAAATGCGGGCAAACGGACTACAATCTTATAAGTTTTTTCAAAAAAAAAAAATTTCATATAATTTTAAGTGTTTAATATAGCTAAACTTGTCCGTTTTTTACAAAAATTAGTATTTTAGAAACTAGATTCAATGCTACGATTCATATTTATTTAAATTTTTCTAATTTAGAGTGCATGTATAGCTAATAATCCCTACAAGTTGAGATTTCACTATTTTTTGCAATATGACGTCCACGAATGACCCTATATTTGTCCATCAACTTCCTGCACTTACCCTTCACAACAACTTGATTATAGCTAGAGAAACCATCCAAGGTAGAAAGCAACTAAGAACTAGTCACTAATTGCAACATTTTCTCCATGTTTGGTAAAGGATACTTATCCTTCATTGATTCTCTGCTCATATTTCTAAAATCTATGCACATCGCGGTATCACCATTCTTTTTCTAATTGGCACTAAGTTTGCAGCCCAAGAAGAATACCTTGTTGGCTGAATGATCCCTCCATCCCTTAGTTTCTTTAGTTCTTCTTACATTTTAAGAGATAGGAGTGGATTGATCAGCCTCTGTTTCTTCCTGAATGGATTTGCATTAGATTCCAAAGGAATTTCATGTTGAAACAAATCCTCTCTATATGCCTTCAACTCAAAATAAGACCAAGCCAAGCAGTCCTAATATTTCTTCAACAATTAGACATAAATGTTTCTCCTTCTTGTTCAGATTGCTTCGAGAACCAGATCTTCCTTGGTTTCTCCTTTGTACCAAGGTCATGTTCCTCAACATCCCGAGGCTGCTATATGTCTATTAATAATGCAATCAACATTATCAAATTTTAATTCAAGAGAAACCAAAGCTTTAAGAATGGTATTAGTTTTCGATTGGAAGATGTCTTTGCCAAACAAAGTTTCTTTCCCTTCTACTTCACACACCATTGGCTCCCAATCAATACGTGATAAACAAATTCCCCTTTATTTTATAGAAACCGCTTTCACCTAGGCATCATCATCAAATACTTGCCAATTTTTTACATCATTGGGAGACAGATGGATTTGGTAGTACTTCAACATTATATTCACAATTGGGGACATTAAACAAACATCAAACCAAGATCCAAAGATCGCAAGCTGGTCTCAACAACATTGAACTTTCTATCATAATGCAAAATATTAAATGAATCAAACATCTCAATTAAGTCCCGGACTACATGCATTTATCTGTTTCATTATCTTATTTTCGATGGCGTACAATTTTCTGATTTGTTTGACAATTAGTTTTGAATCTCCCTTAACAATGATGTCTTTAACATAGTATTTCCAAGTGATTCTCAAACCTAACAAAATTGTTTCATACTCAGCAATGTTTTTAGTACACTCAAAGTTAAGGTTGAAAGAAAAACAAACTCTTCCAAGCTTGGAGAAATCGAACTACACCAACACCATTTCCAAATTTGGAGCAAGCTCCATCAAATAACAAATTCCATTGAGTGCCTACTTGTTCAAGACTCTTACATTCATAGATTAATTCAAATTTGATTAAATTCATCAACAGGGAAATTTTCTAGAACAATATCGTAGCTTTTCAATGGCTTTACACTTATGAACCACCTTTACATGATCAAATTTAACACAAAAGAAATAAATAGGTTCCTCAAATAGTTTCTCGTAAAGATGGGATCTGTCTAAACTTTTCTCTTAGGAATTAAATCTTGACCTTTAACACTCCAATCATTTACATGAAAAATTCATGCAATTTATAACATTTAATCTGCAAATATTTTTTCCCCAAATCAAAAGACATTCAAAGAACCATTCCTAATTATGATTTTGATCGTGATTCCCAAAATCAGATTTACACAAAAGTTGTTAGGCTCTCGTAGGGAGAATCTCTCTAAATATTTCCAACATTCAGTTATCTCATTTAGTAAATCACTCTTCATCCGACGCGCAAAGCTAATTCCTCCTCTAATCTGCCAAAAAAAAATTCTTGTGTGCCAATGAAAGAAAGATTGAAAATCATATCGAGTCGATAATGATCACATCTTAATGGTAAAGACATTTTTAGATCTACCCCACCAAATAAAGATATCAAATTATTTCTCCTCTTCATTTAGCATGTATGAGACACCAAGAAGTGATTAAAAAAATAGCATCCCTAGGAGCTTTGGAGCAAAAATGGTAGAACATTAGAAATATATGCACAGTTGCTTATCGATTTCCCTTTTGAATTTGGACCATCCACGTGGGAGATCCAAGTTAAGACAGGCTTGGGGGTTCTTATTTACCATTTACAACTTTTGGGAAAAAATGCAAAATTTCTCATTTTACTCCACCCCTCCGCCTTTGAAAATGGGCTTGACAGTGCCCAGTGTGGGTTCCAGAGGAACCGCTACTCAATTCTACTATTTTACCTCATTTTTGGAAACAGAAAATTTTCCAATTTTTTTCCTGTAGGTCCGCCTTCCACCTTTAGTTTATGGTGTGGGTCCCAATGGAAACACACTTCCTTTTTACACTTTAACCCCCTTTTTTATAAAAGGAAAATTTTCCACATTTCCCCTGAGAGTCTCGCACCTCTGCCATTGACTTTTAAAGAATTTTTTTCACCCATCTCTGTTGGGCTTGGGGTCATTTTCATGACTTTAATATTTTTGACAATAAGGGGGAAAAAATGAAAGTTGCCTCCGATGGCCTCGCCCCGCCTTTTGAATTTTCAAACTGCCATGCGTCTCAATGGCACATTTTGAGATGGTCCCCAAAAGTAGAGACCCCAAACAAGCACAGGATCAACACGTGTCCCAGTCCAACAGAGTCTATTAAAAATTTGAAGGTTCATCTTAAGGCATCATGTGTCTAAGGTTTGAGATAGTCCTCTTGGCCGTTGAAAAGTCCGAGCAAAAAGGTAGAGTGAGCGGAAGCCTCCAAGTGTCCTCCTAGTGCTTCTTCAAAATAAAACTCAGGGGCTAGTCCCCAAACATGCGCGGTCCCTCCACATGTCCCAGGCCCTTTAGGAATTTTATTAAAAATTATAAGTAAGGGAAGGCCCGGCGGAAACCTCCACATGTCTCCCTATCACAATTGTTAAGGTGGGACCCTGAGGAAGACCCTCAAATGAGCGCTAGCCCACCACGTGTCTGTGGCCCACCAAAACTATATTGGCACATGAAAAATCTGTCTAACTCTAGGAAAAGCAACGAAATCCTCCATGTGGACAAGTTTTGGGTTGAAGCGCACCACGAGTTTTTAGAGTTCCCCGCTAAGCCGAAACCCACCAAAAAGGGCCACGTTTCCACCAATGTAGAGATGTAAATTTGATGGGAAAAATACACTGTCTAAATGTAAAAATGTAAGGAAACCACCGTTTGAGCTCGGAGATGAAATTTTGTTCAAGTAAAGAGAATTTCAAAATGTTGTAAGGTTCAAACATGATCCTCTCGAGCTACATCAATTCACGTGTCTTCGTGTATTTGGGATAGAAAATGACAGGGACAACAATAATTGATCATGGGAAAACTAAAGGAAAGGAACAACCTAAGTTTTGCACCCAATTTACAAACTCCCGTAGATGGATAGAGAAACGAAAAACAAATTCAGGACCTTTAAGTAATACTTGACCAAGGAAGTGACTGATCATGGCAACCAAATGGAGGACAGATTATTCAAGCACTAACACGGGAGACAGAAAACATGACAGAGGTCAGAATGGCTCGAGGAATTTCAAGGGCAAATGGAGTGAGATCGAATGAGCACCAACACCCGCATACAATAAGTTATTTTCCAAAAAAATACTTGACCAAGCTATAGGTGCACAGGAAACATGCCACATGTTACTAAAAATATCACTATCAGTATGTAGTCGTACATTTATAACTCTCTATGTGGATTAAAAAAAAAAGTATATTTTGCAATGCTGGCCACTACAAGGATTACTTTCAACATTTATTTTTGCATACATGACAAGACAAACATTCTTAGAACCCTAAAACTTGATAGAATGTGCAAGATCATGGTCATATCATAAAAACTGAAAATAAATCAATGGAAATAGAGATCAAAAAATGTAGTTGTTATATTATTTCCCCACACTGCAATCACTCGCTTCTATTAGGCTTCAAAGATACTAGCACCTTTTTCAAAAATATCTTTCTATGCAAACCCTTTCGTAATATTCTGGATGACATAAGCATATGCAAAGAAACCTTAACCCATAATTGGGATCTATTCTTACCGACATATCAGCATTGGCATATAGAACGTGCACCTCCTACTAACTACAACACTGATACAACTAGCTTTAAAGTAGACATGTCAAAAAAAAAACTACTACATATGGACGAGTGGGAACTGTTCTCACACCTATACCTAATAGAACCCTCAACAATAGTGACCTAAAACTAATTGGCAAGCATGGATTTTATCTTACTCACAGTTGGCCACAAACTGCTTGGCGAACAACACACTATGAGAATCAAGCCTAAATTTCATAGAAGCTACCCATATCACCAATAAAACCATTCTAACCATAAATCCCCATATTAAAAATGCCTACAATTTATTGGTAGAATAACGTCGAGCACTCCAAATAATAATCAAACATGCATCTGCAAAGCCCACCTTATCACCCCTCTACATGATAGTCCAAGGCACAACTGGCACAGGAAAATCATACTTAATACAAAAAATTACAAATGAATGCCACATGCTTCCTAATTCTATGCATGTCAATATAAAACCATCACATAAATAAGAACCTACATATAATGTATAGCTCTCTAAGCCTTCAGATATGTATACCAAGAATTTTGTAACGTGCATATGTATCTACCATTCTCTGCAAAGAAAACATTTGCATTACATACTGAATGTAGCTTGCAATGGTTGATGACATTGGAGTTTTTGGCTAGCATGTCCAAATGTGTTGCCTCTATATTTCTATTTTTAATCATGCACTTAATCAACTTTGAAACTGTGTTTTATTAGTATGCATCACTTTAAACAATTTTAAAATTAAACAAGCCAATATCCTCCTTAACTGATTGTTGTGTGATTTCATATGACTACTTTTCCCTCTTATTTCTTTACCATATGTTACATTCTATCAGTCATACATTTCAAATACATATTACAAATGCTATCTTCCATTACTTGCTCAATATATACATTGTCCCTACATTTACATTACTTTAACATTGTTAGAATTTTTAAAATTAATATGTTTCTCCCAATCCCATACCATTGTTTGTATCTCAGAGTATGATTATTCTAAGAAATACACTCTTCCCTATTCCACAGAAATAAAAATGGAATCATTTAATACTAAACTTCATTACACATAATATGTATTGGCAATGTAAAACAATTATTGAACTTGTCAGCGCCTTTGTATGAAATGTAAACCACTGCAATATTTTTTACAACCAACTTTACAAAACTACAAACACCAAACAGGTACCTTGCATTACATTCCCAACTCCTAATGGCCCATTCACAGTGTAATCTTGCTCCTCTCGGAGTGACCACTAGTTATGCAAGAGGCATGGTACTGTGTGGTTTAGGTTGCTCAATGTATTTTTCAAGCTTTATGTGCTTCCCACCGTATGGATGCCTTTCTACAAATTCACCCTCTTGTCACATGCTCCACCTTGCACGGCTACGGTGTACCATCCTTGTCTTGCCATTGACCTTCTCACCGGCTTCGCTCTCGTCTGGTATGTTTTTTTATTTCATGTTCTCTTACATGTCATACGGTTCTTCGATTGTTGTGTCTCTTTGTCAATATATGCATCCACTCCCTTTATATCATCAGTAATTCACACATAAGTAATAACATCACATTAACCACTTTTGAGGACGAAAAATGATGACAGAGTTTCATTTTCATTTTGGTAGAAGTAAATTTCCTAACAATGAACATTGCCAACACTTCAACTATAATGCCAATACATTCCACGATCTATCTCAATCTCATAACAATATGTAGACACAAACAATCGAAAGAGGTGCTACACATTCGCTCACTATACACATTCCCTCGTAAACTCTAACACGTACTTTCACCTACTCCAGACCTGCACTTCCAAGAAAGCCCTTTCAGAGGGTAAGCAAATTCATTCCTACATCAGTCAGAGGGAATTTAAGTTTTCCACACACAAACTATTACAAGACACCCTTATACGCATGTATGACAAATGCGAATGTTTAGTGGATGCTCACCAAATGTTTGACCAAATGAATGAACCACACATCTTCTCATGGAATATCATAATTGCATCTTGTCAAAGACATGGCCATCCTCACGAAGGATTGATATTATTTCACCAAATCCAATCAACATGTTCGCAAGCTAATCTCTTCACCTTTTCTAGCATACTGTTCTTATGTGCCAAAATGGGAGCTTTGAAACAGGGTATGGATATCCATCAAACAATAATGGAGAAGGAACTTTTATTAAATGTTGTAGTTACAAGTGCCCTGTAGATATGTATGCAAAATGTGGAAGAATACAAAATACACATAAGTTGTTCTCCAAAATGCATTAAACGGATGTGCTTTCATGGAATGCCATGATTCCATCATATGCACAAAATGGGTTTGTTGAAAAGGTTGTTGGAGATTTTAAAAGAATCCTAAAAAAAATAAATGCAATCTCATGGAATGTAACGCCCGCTAAAAAAAAACATTATCACTTAAGACCCATGAACAACCTAGGTTAAGGTAACAAAACAATTAAATACCCAAGTTAAAGATTCAATTTGAATTTTCCCATGATTAACGTAATTAAAACTTCTTGAAAACACTCCCATTAGATAGGAAATTTCTTCCCCTTTCCATTGATATAAAGAAGTCCTCTTAACTCCTTGTAATTCTCAAGTTATGGCCCGACAGGCCTTGGGAGGAAAATTTTCCCAAGGGTGGGCCTGAACGGGCCCAAGGGAGAAATTTTTCCCAAGCGGGCTTGTGGGCCTGGGAAGCCTTTAGCACTTTTCACCCTTTGGGAAAAAGTGAATTTTACACACGCACCCTCCCAATGCCTGGGGGAGGCCACGTGGTAGCTCCTTATTGCTGCATGGGTCAGGTGGGCCAACGAGGAACATTTGGAAAATTTGAATTTTCAAAAGGAAAGGAAAAAAGGTCGAAAGAACTTGCACCTCCACGACATGAGAAGATGCCACATGTCAGTCCCAACCATTGTTTATGGTTAGGGGGACTGGGGATATTTTGAAAATTTTGCCCAAAATTTTTCTGAAGCGTTAAGGCTTAAAAAGATCCGCTCCTCCGCCGACGCCTCGTGAAGCCACGGCAACACCTGATTGACTACGGGGGCCGGCGGGGCTGCGGGAGGAAACTTACAAATTTTTCCAAATTTATTTTTGAAAGTGCTTAAGGTTAAAATCGATCCGAGCCTCCATCGATGCCCAACGAAAGCCACGTGTCGATCAATGATTGGTTGCGGGGCAGAGGCCACGAGGAAAAATTGCCAAATTAACTTTTTTTTGACTTAGATCATTTTTAGACAAAATGAAGGCTTGTGGATTAGCGGAGTGGTGGGAAACTTCATGACTTTGCACTTTTTGGGAAAAAAAAAAAAATAAAGTTTTAGCCCGTGGGTCCACCCAAGAATATTTTATTCATTTAAATTTGACAGTTAGATTATTTTTGAAGCCAAATGAAGTAAAAACTTCAGAAGGCCATAAATTTTGATAGGGAACTCATTTTTTGGAAAACGAGGACTTTCTGGAAAGCTCTCAACGTCCTCTTTACACAAAAACCTTAAGAATTTAATTTTGATAAAGTTTAAAGGGTAAATTTTGAGAAAATGTCTTTTTCTATCACTTAGAAAGTGAACTAGTATTTTTAACTTATCAATTTTGTTCAAATTTGCCATTAATTCTTTCTCAACATGCCAAACAGACATGGAGGATTTCACTTGGAAGATTTTAGGATAGATTGCAAGATTAAATTTTCTTGATTGATTTGCATTCAAAATTATCAATGTTCACACAATGAGAAAACCTACAATTTCACCTTTACTTGATTTGAAAGGTTCTTTAAAAATTTCTTGAGTGTTTTAGTTTAGTTTGGGGATCATTCTGATCTCATTAAGTCCAATTGAATATTTCATTTATCTCTTATAGATTTGCAGGGTTGTTTTGGACATTTGATAAAAAGAATTTACAAAGTATACAGTGAAGTAGAAATGAAGTTTGTACATTTCAAGAACAAGAGATTAAACTATCTCTTTTTGCCATGCAATAAAAACATTGAATTTATTCCATGCTAGTTTTAAATAGTTTTCTTTCCTTCAATCAAATGATAGAGACAAGAATGCAACTTCTATATTTTTTTTTAAATTAAACATTTCAAATGAGACAGAGCAGTGCAATATTTCTTCATACGTGCTTCCTTTTCACTTTTACAAACAGAGATTTCCTACTATATATTAAACATAGATTTCCAATGGAAATAATATCATATGAACAAGGAAAAACACTTCTATTAATTCAAAGGAATCTCTTACAACTTCTTTCCCATTTATTTTCAAATACAACATACCAAATGCATATCTTTCTTTTCTGTTCACAAAACTAATACAAGATATATTCTTCCATAATCAATTACAACTTTCATAGCTAAAACAGAGTAGTCTTTCCAACACAATAATATACAAGATCATCCACTTCAAGGTGGGAAAGGTTACAAAAGAAGTTTCACAAGGGACTTTCTCAAACTCTGTCTTCTTCCTCAATTACAATATACAAAATACAATTTCTTCCACATTTATTCAAAACCAGAAAACAAAGTATATCTCTTTCACATTTCAATTGCAACTTTCATAGCCAATACAAAACATCTTTCCATCACAAATAATGTACAAGGTCATCCACTTCAAAGTGGGAAAGGGTTATAATAAGAATAATCTCAACAAGGACTATCAAACTTGTCTTTTTCCTCTACTCCAGAACAACAACATGAATATCCTCCATTTTCTTTATTTCAATTTGATCACAACAAAATAGGGGAAAGGAAACGCTCTCTCCACCCAACCAAGACATCCAATGAAAAGGGAGAATCCACCCTCTTCATTGGCCCCGAGCCCCAACCACAATGCAATAGAAGATGTGTTTCAACTCATGGAAACAATAGGCTTCCACAAACACACATGCAAATTTTCACATTTAAAAACATAGTCCAAAAATAAACAGTTTTAGCAACCACAAGATAAAAACACAACAATACTCAGGCTTCATCAAGCAAGCCAAAGGAGCAAGAAACTATGGGGATGCTGCTTATGCCTCCCAAAGGGGAAATGGGTATCACCACCTGAGAACAAACCGCCAAAATATATATCATTTCAAATCCCTGACATGCCCTTATGCCTCCCCAAGTACCCCTTATTCCTCACATTTCCTTATGCCTCCCCAACCTCTTATGGCACCCCATAATGAGTAAAGAAAATCAAGCTATTTCATTTGTAAGGTGGAACCCAAATCCCAACTCCCTCCACACTTATACCTCCCCAAAACACTTATGCCTCCCACAAGAAATACCCCATAGTCTTCTCCTACACCATTCCTAGGCCATCTACCCAACCAACCAACAAATAAAAAACACATTCAAACATTCAACCATTCACATATGCATAAAATAAAAGAGGAATTTCAAGAGCTAAGCTCTTACCTCTCCATGATGGAGTTTGTTCCAAGGTTGCAAAAAACAAGCTTTCCAATGTAAAATAGTCCAAGATCAACAATCACAAAGCATGCAACAATTCTCCAATCTTCTCCAAAATTTGCAAGAACTCAAACACCCCAAGAGAAGTCACCCAAGATGAAGTGATGAAACCAAGCACAAGTATTCAACAATATCTCATTTTCTCCAAGAGTAAGAGCTCCCTTAACCAAAAAAAGTCACCCAAAAGAAGTATGCAAAAGTGAAGCAACCCAAAAACAAGCTAAAGAATTCCAATTTATAGAAGAGGGAAGGGAAGAGGATGAGGTGGATCCAAGTGGGATGCCACCTCACACATCCTCAACTCCAACTCATAAGTCAACTTCATTCTCCAATGCATAATAAATAGGTGGGTGAATAATATGATAGTTTTACTTACACACTCAAATCAAGCCCACACCCCATAAGGACTGAAATTAAAACATGTAAGAAAGTGCAATTAAAAACATTCAAATTTGACTTAAAAAATGCATAATAAGGTCTAAATTTAACTCTCCAACCATAGGTAAGGTTGGTATATAAATTTAAGAGGCATGGGACAAGTTTAACTTGTCCCACAAGTCTCCAAAATCAGCCTCCAAGGAAAATTCAAATTTCAAAGAAGATGAAGTGTTTCTTACTCCAAAATCAACTTACATATCTCTTACACATTACTTACACATTTCTTACAACACTTTAATTCAAGGCCAACAACTCTATTAATTACTTTCTTATGACATATTTTAATTAATTAACTTAACAACATGATTACTCACAATATTACACACCATTTAATAAATAATGAAAGGGGTCAAAGCACCACAAAATAAACACATGCAAACATTAACAAAGGACCAAATAAAATAAAATACATAAAACCCTTGGTCACATTTAAAGGTGATCCCCCATGGGAATCCCTAACACAATCAACACACACAAAAAAATACAAGTTGCCATGGTGACCTTGTTGAATTCATCTAGAATTCCAATGTGGTTGGTCTCCAATCCCCGATGTTTGTTGTGATATTTTAAACTACAAAAACACAATACCTCCTTTAGCCTCGTGGCCATATCAGAACATCCAAATGAATATTAATATAATTTCAAAATCATCAATATATATATATGAATCACAACAACACCCAGACACTCAACAATATCACTTACAATTTCATCAACAACTATATCATCATCGATTTTAATTCAATTTTCTCGGTCTACTCAATATATCCAAATATCACATGTCCTAACAACATCCATAAATATATATAACCATGTCCAACAACATGTCAACATCTATATAAAATGTCTCTAACAATCATCATGCATCATATGTGAATCAAAGTCAATAATAGTCCATGCTCTAACATCTAATCATCATACTAAATCAAAACTATAATAATGTCCATAATATAGTCAACAATATCATGATCAATATCAAAAGTGTCGAAGGGAAGTGGGCACTACATCCCCTCCCCTTAGACTCGACTTCCTCCTAGAAGTCACAGGAAAAAGATAGGAACAAATGCAACAAAAAAAAATATCACTCCATTATGGGATTTCTTGCTTCAAACAAGTGTGGGTCTACATAACCCAAGTTTGGTCCAATGCAATTCAACAAGAAGAAGGGAGATTGTAAGAGATGAGTTCTAAACTTTCTTCACGCAAGGCTACAAACATCTAAATCTAGGGAGTAACTTTACGCTATCAACCAAGATACAACACATAACAATATAACATGAAGAGTTCAAAAGAGTCTTAAGAGTAACCACCAAGTATAGGAATAATAAGGAGAATTCCATGAGTTTGAGAAAGACCACATAGTTTCCATGGAGCACAACATACTGCAATAACAAAAGTTAAGGTTTCCACTAAGGTTAAGTTATGTTTTCATAGTTCGTTGCTTAGACAAGGCTAGAAAAATCAACCATGGCCAAAATTTTATGGGGACATGTCTACTCAAGGTCCCACAATTTGAGATCACACAAGATGAGGTTAATCAACAAGGAAGGACACCTAAAACAACAAAACATTTCCAATCAAGGAAACTATTTATGGAAAGCACTTATATAACTCGAGAGGGTACAATCAAATTTTCATGGTAATACTAAGAAAATTCATGACCACAAGTTTTCCTATAGTCTGATATTTACACTTTTGTTTTAAAAGTCAAACACACCACACCAACCAAATCTACAGATGTCAAACATTTAGTAAAAACACCACTATATATCTCCCTACATAACATATCAATGCAAGAAGTACCATTCTCAATAACACAATGGGATTTATTTATCTTATTTCCTGTCTCAACCTCGGAATAATCATAAAGAGAGCACAAGCATAAATCGTAACACCAAAGAGCACTCAAGGTCTCTAGGGAGAAGAACAAGTAACACGGGGTCCAACTACAATCCAAGGGGCATCGTGACAAAAGTGAATAACATCATCTTGCACTTTCCATCCTAACGGAAAGGGGCAACAACAAGGTGACACAAGAAAATATGAAGAAAATAAGACTTCCCAAAGTTATTTTATATCCTTAACATATGTTTCCTTAAAATCACAATGATCTAGGTTATCAAGGACAAGACAACACATAAGGAGGTTGCTCCTTAAACAAGAGGTAAGTCTCAATCCAAAAGACCACAACTCACACTCATTGAGCTACGGATGATATAAGGGTATGATGACCCAAAACTCCACAAAGAAAGGAACATACATCTATGAACAAGAAGGTACTAAGAAACTAGAACACATTACTATCCACCAGGTGTTTCACAATTTGGGTAGGTGACAAACTACAGGTTCAACTATATATTGCACTCAATACACATAAATCTTACTTATTTTATAACTCAACTAATTAAGTCAAAAGTGGTAGTTTTTTTTCTAAGCACATTCCTTTACAATTTTTCTTAATTAAACTTCCTCCTATTATGACATCACAAGTTTGTGTTATAAGGACCACTAAGGGGGCATGATATCTCACCATTCTGTAAAGGTGGAAAAGAGAAAAAGTATTTATTTTACTCCTAGGGAAAGGTAGATGGACAAGTTTTTTTTCCTTTTTCTTCTACATGGTTTTTATTTCTTCTATTAATCTACCAAGGTTAAAGCAAGGACCATTTTCTCTTTCTATGTTCCAGTTTTTTTTGTTAAGCTTCAAGGCCAAATCTCCTCAATTATAGTTTTATGATGTTTGGGTGAGTCAACTTGTCAATTAAAAATTTAATGAGAAGGAAGGGTAAACATATCACACTATTACTTTTATGGGAGAGAGAGGTAAATCAACACATCACATTTTTAATTCTAAGGAAACAAGGGACATTCAACATAGAAAACACATTATTAATTTTGTAAGAACTAGGAAACAATCAACCAACATGGATCACAACAATATTTTGAGATTTTTCCACTAATCACAAGTATCATAAAACATTCCTAGTGGGTTCTACAAGTCTCAAAAGAGGTTACAAGGAAATCCCATTAAGGAAGCATAATTACTTTTACTGATCTACTAGGGTTTTAAAATGTTTGTTGTTTTGGTGAAAACATTTTACTCACATGATAAGACAAGGAAATATTTCAATTATAAGAACACCACATACTTACTAGAAAGCATCAAATGTAAGCAGACAATCAACTATCTATTCAACATGGCTTTACGACCAAGAGTTACAGTTTCACAAGAAGAATCACATTATAAAATACCACCGAGATTAAATTATCAAGGTCTAATTATACTAACATCACCAGTGGCATGGTCCAAAAGACTCAAAGCATCCATAAGTGTCTCCACGTAACCCCAAATTAATAGGTCAACGTGAGAAAAAAAAAAAGGAAAGGGTATTTTTAAACAAACACACACTTATTTACCACAATGGGCTTAAATCTAATCATAATTACCAAGATGCATACAATCCACAAGTCAATACTTTTTATAATGAAACACGGAAATCATGATAAAACTTAGCATGCCATTGATGAAAGGTCCTACCAAACAACCATCTTTCCACTAATATCCATAGCCAGCCAAAAGCAATCCAATCCTAACATAATTCATCAGCCCACAATTAAACACCTCTACTCTGACGAGGTTCAAGCTCTTACCGGTTTGTAAGAGAATCACCACCACCTAACATAGACTACCAACTAGAATGCACAACACAACGAGATCTCTATCTAGCAAGGTCGAGCAAATGAAAAAGTCACTCTAAGATCCTAGACACCCTCAAGGTTCCATGCATCCAAAACCAAGGCATAACTTTAAGAACCTAAGAAGACATTCAAGACACCAAGGGTGTACCCCATACGATGAAATGTCACAATACAAGAAAGCATAGAACCAACTCATCATCATGCAAGAAGGAACCACGTAACATTTGGCTAAGTAGCCAACAACATAATGAGCTCCAGTCACTAATCAAAATAAAGTCCAAGGTATATCGGCAATCAATGAAAGTGGCTAAGTAGCCACATTGTAAAGTCTGAAAATTCTCACAAAAATATAAATAACTAAAAGAGCCTCAGAGCTTCTCAAATCAATCATAAAATAAGATGTTGGTCCTTGATAAAATAACACAAGATTACAAATGTAAAACATAAAAGTTAACACCACATTCACTCCGCAAGCCCTTCATGGCATGCCAATAGGGGTACTCTACCTCGAGGTCAGTTCCAAGGACACATATGCAGGATTGGGTCCTAAACGACACCCAGACTTAATGTCCACTCTCCCATACGGGTAACAAAATGGAAAACTGACAACCAGACCATCTTTCCTAACCACTGAAGGAAGGAAGCTCTAAACAACTTCTAATTAACTCTTCCCGACCCCAGATCACAATCACTATTGTCCAACCACAAGAATCACACCATACAATTTATCATTCCAACCACTCCAATAAGGAAGGGTCTTAAAAGGGCTTAACATCATACAATTAAATCAAGATTTAGGACTTGTAAAACAACACATTTTCAAAGGGGAGCCAAGTTTCCACTACACTAGAAGTTCACAAAAATCAATTTAATTTGACATTCTTGGTTACCTGGTTTAGAAAAATGCCACTAAGCAAGCACAACAATTTAAACAACTTATTATTTTATTATTATTTTAATTTTGACTGTTCAGAGTAATGTAATATTTCTTCATACGTATTTCTTTTTTTCAATTTTCAAACAAGGTTGTTTTCTAGATTAAAAGTGTGCTAGGTTTATAGTTCATGTCTCAAGTTTTCTAGTGTGCCCAAGGGTCCAAGCTTTGAACCCACGGCTTTGATACCAAGTGTAACGCCCGCTAAAATCTCCCACTTGAGACCCATGAACAACCTAGGTTTAGTTAGAAAATTATGGAATAATTTTTTTTTTTAAGTGTTAACAACCAAAGTCTCAAGGACAATAAAATTCAACTAATAGCTTTTCCCATTATAACAATTACTAATTCCACATTATAAAGCAATGAGTGTAGTAAATCCACACCTAGCTCAAAACTCCTTAGGGATTAATTTAATCACTGATTACATTGACATTTTAGCTAAATATTCCCTAATTAAAAATTTTAGGGTTAAGGTACCAAAACAATTAAATACCCGAGGTACTTAATTCCATGAGATCCAAGACAAGAGAAAGGTTTAAATACAGGGGGGAAGAATACATAATTAAAATTATCAGAGTAAATTCTTATTTACCCACTCCTAGAATTTGGTTAAAGATTCAATTTGAATTTTCCATGATTAACACAATTAAAACTTCCTGAAAATACTTCCATTAGATAGGAAATTTCTTCCCTTTCCATTGATATAAAGAAGTCCTCTTAACTCCTTGTAATTCTCAAGTTATGGCCTGACAGGCCTTGGGAGAAAATTTTCCCAAGGGCGGGCCTATGGGCCCAAGGGAGAAATTTTTCCCAAGCGGGCTCATGGGCCTCGGGGAAGCCTTTAGCACTTTTTTCCCCTTTTCCCCCTTTGGGAGAAAAGTTAATTTACACCCGCACCCCTGCCGACCCCTAGGGAGGCCACGTGGCAGCTCCTTATTGGCAGCGGGTCAGCATGGGGGCCGGCGGGGAACATTTGGAAAATATGACTTTTCAAAAGGAAAGGTTGAAAAGGGAAAGGAACACGCCTCTCCGCCGATGAGAGATGATGCCATGTGTCAAACCAACCATTGGCTGCAAGGGTTGGTGGGCCAATGGGGGATATTATGGAAATTTTTCCAAAAAGTTTTCTCTAAGCATTTAAGGCTTAAAAAGATCCGCTCCTCCACCGACGCCTCGTGAAGCCACGTGGCACACTGATTGGGTGCATGGCCGGGTGGCAAAGGCTGCGGAGAAAACTTACAAATTTTTCCAAATTTATTTTTGAAAGCGCTTAAGGTTAAAATCGATCCGAGCCTCCGTCGGCACCAACAACGAAGCCACGTGTCGATCAATGATTGGCATGGCGCGGGGCCGCGAGAGGAAAAATTGCCAAATTAACTTTTTTGGACTTAGATCATTTTTAGAAAAATGAAGGCTTGTGGATTAGCGGAGTGGTGAAAAACTTCATGACTTTGCACTTTTTGGGAAAAAAAAAAAAAAAGAAAGTTTTAGCCCACGGTCCACCCAAGAATATTTTATTCATTTAAATTTGATAGTTAGATTATTTTTGAAGCCAAATGAAGTAAAAACTTCAGAAGGCCATAACTTTTGATAGGGAACTCAGATTTTGGAAAACAAGGACTTTATGGAAATATCTCGACGTCCTCTTTGCATAAAACCTTAGGAATTTAATTTTGATAAAGTTTTTAAAGGGTCAATTTTGAGAAAACATCTTCTATCACTTAGAAAGTGAACTGGTATTTTTAACTTATCAATTTTGTTCAAATTTTCCATTAATTCTTTCTCAACATGCCAAAAGATGGAGGATTTCACTTGGAAGATTTTAGGATAGATTTCAAGATTAAATTTTCTTGATTGATTTGCATTCAAAAATTATCAATGTTCACACAACAGAAAAACCTACAATTTCACCTTTACTCGATTTGAAAGGTTCTTTAAAAATTTCTTCAGTGTTTTAGTTTAGTTTGGGGATCATTCTGATCTCATTAAGTCCAATTGATATTTCATTTGTCTCTTATAGATTTGCAGGTTGTTTTGGACATTTGATAAAAAGGAATTTGTGAAGTATACAATGAAGTAGAAATGAAGTTTGTACATTTCAAGAACAAAGATTAAACTATCTCTTTTGCCATGCAATAAAAACATTGAATTTATTCCATGCTAGTTTTAAATAGTTTTCTTTCCTTCAATCAAATGATAGAGACAAGAATGCAACTTCTATATATTTTTTTTAAAAATTAAACATTTCAAATGAGATAGAGTAGTGCAATATTTCTTCATACGTGCTTCCTTTTCACTTTTACAAACAAGATTTCCTATTGTATATTAAACACAATTTCCAATGGAAATAATATCATATGAACAAGGAAAAACACTTCTATTAATTCAAAGGAATATCTTACAACTTCTTTCCCATTTATTTTCAAAATACAACATACCAAATGCATATCTTTCTTTTCTGTTCACAGAACTGAATACAAGATATATTCTTCCATAATCAATTACAACTTTCATAGCTAAAACAGAGTAGTCTTTCCAACACAATAATATACAAGATCATCCACTTCAAGGTGGGAAAGGTTACAAAAGAAGTTTCACAAGGGACTGTGCCAAACTCTTTCTTCTTCCTCAATTACAATATACAAATACAATTTCTTCCACATTTATTCAAAACTAGAAAACAGAGTATATCTCTTTCACATTTTGAATTGCAATTTTCATAGCCAATACAACACATATTTCCATCACAAATAATGTACAAGGTCATCCACTTCAAAGTGGGAAGGGGTTATAATAAGAATAATCTCAACAAGGACTATCAAACTTGTCTTTTTCCTCTGCTCCAAAACAACAACATGAATATCCTCCATTTTCTTTATTTCAATTTGATCACAATAAAAGGGGGAAAGGCAACACTCTCCACCCAACCAAGACATCCAATGACAAGGGGAAGCCACCCTCTTCATTGGCCCCCAGCCCCAACCACAATGCAATAGAAGATGTGTTTCAACTCATGGCAACAACAGCTTCCACAAACACACATGCAAATTTTCACATTTAAAAACACAGTCCAAAACAAAACAACAGTTTTAACAACCACAAGATAAAAACACAACAATACTCAGGCTCCATCAAGCAAGCCAAAGGAGCAAGAAACTATGGGGGATGCTACTTATGCCTCCCAAAGGGGAAATGGGTATCACCACCGAGAACAAACCACCAAAATATATATATATTTCAAATCCCTGACATGCCCTTATGCCTCCCCCAAGTACCCCTTATTCCTCCCATTTCCTTATGCCTCCCCAACCTCTTATGGCACCCCATAATGAGTAAAGAAAAGCAAGCTATTTCTTTGTAAGGTGGAACCCAAATCCCAACTCCCTCCACACTTATACCTCCCCAAAACACTTATGCCTCCCACAAGATACCCCATAGTCTTCTCCTACACCATTCCTAGGCCATCTACCCAACCAACCAACAAATAAAACAACACATTCAAACATTCAACCATTCACATATGCATAAAATAAAAGAGGAGCATTTCCAAGAGCTAAGCTCTTACCTCTCCATGATGGAGTTTGTTCCAAGGTTGCAAAACAACAAGCTTTCCAATGCAAAACAGTCCAAGATCAACAATCACAAGCATGCAACAATTCTCCAATCTTCTCCAAAATTTGCAAGAACTCAAACACCCCAAGAGAATTCACCCAAGATGAAGTGATGAAAGGGAAGAAACCAAGCACAAGTATTCAACAATCTCCCATTTTCTCCAAAAGCAAGAGCTCCCTCAACCAAAAGAAGTCACCCAAAAGAAGTATGCAAAAGTGAAGCAACCCAAAAACAAGCTAAAGAATTCCAATTTATAGAAGAGGGAAGGGAAGAGGATGAGGTGGATCCAAGTGGGATGCCACCTCACACATCCTCAACTCCAACTCATAAGTCAACTTCATTCTCCAATGCATAATAAATAGGTGGGTGGAAAAATGACAGTTTTACTTACACACTCAAATCAAGCCCACACCCCATAAGGACTGAAATTAACACATGTAAGAAAAGTGCAATTAAAACATTCAAATTGACTTACAAAAATGCACAAAGAAGGTCTAAATTTAACCCTCCAACCATAGGCAAGGTTGGTATATAAATTTAAGAGGCATGGGACAAGTTTAACTTGTCCCACAAGTCTCCAAAATCAGCCTCCAAGGACAAATTCGAATTTCAAAGAAGATGAAGTGTTTCTTACTCCAAAATCAACTTACATATCCCTTACACATTACTTACACATTTCTTACAACACTTTAATTCAAGGCCAACAACTCTATTAATTACTTTCTTATGACATATTTTAATTAATTAACTTAACAACAAGATTACTCACAATATTACACACCATTTAATAAATAATGAAAAGGGTCAAAGCACCACAAAATAAACACATGCAAACATTAACAAAGGGACCAAATAAAAGAAAATACATAAAACCCTTGGTCACATTTAAAGGTGATCCCCCATGGGAATCCCTAACACAATCAACACACACAAACAAATACAGTTGCCATGGTGACCTTGTTGAATTCATCTAGAATTCCAATGTGGTTGGTCTCCAATCCCCGATGTTTGTTGTGATATTTTAACCTACAAAACACAATACCTCCTTCGGCCTCATGGCCATATCAGAACATCCAAATGAGTATTAATATAATTTCAAAATCATCAATATATATATATATATATATATATATATATATATATATATATACAAATATATATAATATATGACCAAGACACTCACACTCAACAATATCACTTACAATTTCATCAACAAATGTCTATATCATCATCAATTTTAATTCAATTTTCTCATCTAATCATCTACTCAATATATCCAATATCACATGTCCTAACAACATCCATAAATATATATAACCATGTCCAACAACATGTCAACATCTATATAAAATGTCTCTAACAATCATCATGCATCATATGTGAATCGAGTCAATAATAGTCCATGCTCTAACATATTGTTCCTCTAGAAACTTGTATCAATACTAATTTCATATGAAGCAAACATACTTACTCTCACTATCCACTATAGGCATGATACATGATGTTACCTTGGCTTGTTTGTGTCTTCATATTTTTACATGTTCATCTCTGTGCTACCATCATCTCTCATTACTCTTTAATGTCTACACATCCCGATTCTTCTAAAAATTCACAACATACTCCTTATACCTTTATACTCAAGCTTAGGTATAGCTAGGTTTCTTCGAACTAGATACTCAAAAACATAGGACAGTTTCTCGCTACCCTCAACCCACCTAAGACAATTTATATCACCTATCTCATGGTACTTAGACCCAATTACCAATCATATTCCTTCTTCTCACCTTTTTCTCTCTTTGAGGCCTAATTGGCTACTAGCCCTTGAAGCATGCAAACACTCTCATACCTCCAATTCCCCTGAAGAAACTATATAATTAAATGACACATTTAAGGACCCTTTATGGTGTACTTCAACATGAAAAAATATTGTACCCTATTGCTTTGTTAGGTTATGTACTTCCTTTGTAACATAACATGGAAATTAGGTCTATACATGCCTGGGCTATAACAAGACACCCTTGAAAGCAAAATATTACCTGATGGAGCACGTATCCACCTTAGGAATGTTACCTAGATGATGAATACAAGGTTTGATGTCTTAACTCCAAGTATTGAGCATCCATGCAACTCAATTTCCTCATGACTTTGTACACAGTTGTTTCCTCTTTCTAGCAAGAGATTTTTGTCAAAAATATCTTAACTTGAGGATTCCCAATCACCCTAAAATTTGGATAATCCTCATTCATGCTAAGATAGAGATAAATTGAATTTTTTTCTCATTTCATCCGTATAGAGACAAGATCATCGAGGCCCTAGTTCAAGCCCGAGAGGGTAAATCATGGTCTACTTGATCTTTGTAAGATATTTCAAAGGCTATAAAAAATTAAGGATACTCCATTCATCATCCTCTAGCTTCCTAAGCTTTCATAGAGGTCTTAAAACTTTCCTATGGTGATTGTGATTTTCTTAACTCTTGGTATGAGAAGAGGTTTCAACATACAATGTATGCAAAAGACAACAAAACAAGAAAAATCCACCAAAATTCACATGTAACACAAGCATATCATTTTATTATTCCCTTCCAAAATTATTACATTCTTGGAATCATCCTCATGATTCATTTGCATCGAATATCTCTCTTTATTCTTCTTGCTATGTTTTTTAGATATTGTTCTTAGCTCCTAAATGAGCTCAACCTCATAACTAAACCTCTAGAATAGGATTAAACAACATCCCTTGAATTTCTACATCTCGCCTATACCCCTATTATGAATCATATTCAATAGTCTATCCTTGATTAGGCATGAAATAACTATTTTTCACTCTTTTACATGTCAAGATAGGTGTTATTAGGCTTTAGACAACTCACTTACCTTTTAACAACTTTTACAAGTATAATTTCCCTACTTACTCACTTTTTTACAATCACTTATCCACCTCAAATCTTACAACTTGAAAATTTTCATAATTTCATGACATATAAGACTTGAATGAATACTCATCCCGATGATGCTCCCGCATTTGATTATCTAACGTGTAATTTTTCCATGGACTCCTGCCATGGGTCTTCATCATTTCTTTCTCTTTGATGTTGATGTTGCTTACGGCTCCTCCACTTGTGTATTTAAAATTCCTCATCTCAATGTTGGTGTTATTTTCCTGTTTTCTTGTGAAATATTGAAGTTTTCTTGATTTTATAGGCTCTTCAAGTGGGAAACATTCTTCTTACGTTGCCTTAAAATTCTTGATTGCTTCCTTTGTTTGTACACCTACATTTGTTTTTACCTTCTTCCAACCTTCCACCAGTCTGAACTCACATTTTCCTCTCTTCATACATTTTGTCCTTTTGAGTGTCTTTATCTTCAACATGTCTTTCCCACTTTGTTTGGCTTGTATGTTCTCCTCATGGTGTCTTGTAACACCATAATTCTCCATGGTTGTCCTTAATTCATCTTGACCTTCTCTAATTTCCCCGCAATCGGTTTTCTTCCCTTCTTATTTTCATAGTATGGCATCCATTACCAACTTGTAAAAAATGGGGTTTGATGGATTTCAAACTTTCCCCAATAGTTGCTTTTGCTCCTTCTCATTCTTATCCTCCTTGTAGGCTTGTTTAATCTTATCTAGGAGGTGGAAATCATCAATGTTGAAATTCAACTCACATGTCACCTTAACTGTCTTCTCATACCACTGTAACTTATCATTCTTAACATGATAACTTACATCATACTTTTCCTACTATAAAAGAAAGTCATTTCTTGCATAAATTTAATTTTGTTTCCATGGCTATTAGTCTGAGTTTCCTTGTCAACTACCACATGTACTGATCTTGGCATCATCATTTGACTCTATATGGACATTACTTACACATTATGAGTTTCATTGACCTAGTTTATGGCATCTCCTTCAATATTTGGTTTCTTCTTTAAGAAAAAAATCTTGTTTCCTAAACACCAAAATGTTTCACTTTCTTCAAAAACACTATTACAATTTATCATTGTTTTTATACCCTATTCAGCTTTTCATACACATTTTTATTGCTTCTAAAAATGCTTTACGACCTAGTTTCCTTTCCCCGATCCTTTATCTTTCTTGTATACTTTTTGATCACATCTCCTACCATTTTCTTTGGTCTTCATGGTGCCATTCAGTTGAACTCTATTCTTGAAATGCCTATCTATTAACTCTTGAGTATATTTTTGTTGTACCTTTGACATAATTTACTGATTTGGAATATCATAGCCAACTTTGATAATACTCATCCCTGATGGATGCCTTTTCATGTTCATACTTTTCATTGATGGACTTGAACCTCCTCCCATAGTATTTTCACACTTGTCATCATCTTTGTACATGTGGTCAACATAGACATACATGATGTTGGTTTCAAAATCTTCTCCTTGATCAAAATATTTTGTATCTTCTCCCCACATCGTGCACACTTATCTCAAGAATTCCTTTTGTTTCTTCATTGACCATCTAAAAATTTGTCTTGACATTGTTTTCGACCTTCAATCTTGGACATTACTCTCCTTGTCCCATCTTGAAAGGTTGTTCTTCATGTCATGCTTTTGTCTCATGTTATCATAGTGCCATCCGGCATTGTCCATATATGCCTACTTACCTAGAAACATAACTGAAACGAATGGATTAGTTATCAAAGCTTGAGGTTCCCTGTCCACCATGGTTGCTTGTAACATCTCCTTGTTGCTTACTTGCTCCTTAACTTCCTTGTGGTTTGCATTCATGCTCAAATCTGCAAATTTGTCCAATATCTGATCATCATAGTTTGTTTTTGTTATCTGACATGCACTTTCTTTTCTTATATATTATTGAACACCTCTTCTTAGTCTATGAATACCCTCACCCGATCTCATCCTTTCTTCTTGAACTTCATGCTTTATTTATTTTCTTATCATGCTTCTTGAGCTTATTACTACTTCACCTTTGTCCATGACACCTTCTTATTTCTTCCCATTATTTTTCTCTCCTAGATGTTGCATACAGGTCCTTATAGTATCCAATACCACACTCTTTCCTTCTAAAATTACTCTTCAATCTTTCTTTATCACCTCAAACTCATGACTCACTTGAACTTGTTGGTCTTCTTCTTTCCTTTTCATGACCTTTATGGTCTCTCTAAGTCTTTTTGGGATTTTACTTCAACCTTCACTTGTACTTCTTGGTACTGCTACATTTTTTCATCATTTTTATCTTCATCTTGTCCTTTCAGGAAAACTTTCACCTTTTCTTCATTCTTCAATGGTTCCCTCCCCGATCCATCAAAGGCACTAAAACATGTTCTATGAAATTATTTGTTAGAAAATATTGATTCAACATACCATTATAGATTACCTCCCTCTTATATTGCATAGGAGTAGATGAAAAATATCCATAGGCATGAATATCACATAACACCTCATCATGCAAACTCCCAATATTAAAAGGTACTCTACATTTCTCATTTACAAGAATTTGATGGTTCTTCTGAACCCATGCAACTTTGTAAGGTGTAGGATGTATTAATATCTTCAACCCAAATTTACTAGTCATTCCCTCGCACACAATATTATCAGTGTTACCATTATCAATAATTACCTAACATACATTGCCTCTTGTTGTGAATCTTTTCCTCAATAGACCCCTCCTAAAGACTGCTCATGTGGTTTAGTTTTTTGTTGTAGAAGTACTCTTCTTAAGAACTTAAAGGAACGATAACCAGATCGTACTTGCAAGCCAAGAACACATATGCTAATAAAACACCACGATCTATCGATGAAAGTAATTCACCGTAATAACTTTACATAAAACCTTTGCAAACAAATGAGCAACAATATCATATATTATTATGGAACTTAATGAAATACAATGAGAATGGGTCTTGCTTATATAGGCAAGGAATAACAATCTAAGAACTAGTCAAGGTCGTAGATCAAGCCATAAATCATGGAAAGAACTATTCATCAAAGAACTAGTTAAGTCCATAGATTTATGAGAGAACTAGACATCAAGGATCTAGTCAATACCATAGATCAAGGAAAGAAATATACCTACCAACTAGATAATAACCCCCTAATATCTAAATAAATAAAAAGAAATATCCACACATATAAGTGGGTGAGGATAAATGCAATAAAGGTAAATAAAGTACCTAGGTGAACATGAGATAGGGTAAATAACTACTTTAACAACAATAATGAATCACCATGTTTCGATCATTACTTCTATCAAATGCCTTTTCCATACCTTAACATAATGTCTCAATTTTTGTCATCCTTACTCCCAAATCATTGATCTCATGCATCATATTGTCCAACTTCTTCATCACTTTCTCTTGGATTATATTTTTAATACTCTATAATGATGGCCTTCCTCCTTCTACCATGTTATCACAATCACTTTTACACAATATACATTCAAAATGCTATAAATATATTCAATATATCTAATTTAATAGATCAACCATATCTCGATACCAAAATGAAGTAGAGGTTATACTTAAGTTTGATGTTTAACTGTTTTAGCTTGAAGGTTTATCATCCAAAATGTTGTATCAAAAAAATCAAGAGTTCAACTCTTTGACCCCAACTCTACGCCTAGATGATTTCCATTGGAAATCATTTCATCCCACAAATATTGTATCATGGCATCAAGCAAACACAAGAAGTATTGTTTTTATAGAAACTTGTATAAGTACTAATTTCATATGAAGAAATTATAATTACTCTCATTATCCACTATGGGCATCATACATGAGATTACCTTGTCCTGCTAGTGTTTTCATTGTTCTTACATGTTCATCTCCTTGCTACCATCATCTCTCATTACTCTTTACTGTCTATACATCCCGATTCTTCAAAACAGTCTACAAAATACACCGTATTCCTTTATACTCAAGATTAGGTCTAGCTAGTTTTCTTGGATCTAAATACTAAAAACATAGGAAATGATTCTCACTTCCTCAAACCACCTAAGAAAATTTTTCTCACCTATATCAAGGTACTTAGACCCAATTCCGAGTCATATTACTTCATTTCACCTTATTTATCTCTTTGAGGCCTAATTGGCTACTAACCTTGAAGTCTCGTAAACACTCTCATTCCTCCTTTTACCCTCAAGAAACTATATAGGTAAATGAAATATTTAAGTACCCTTTATGGTGTACTTAAATATTCAAAAATATTTTAACATGTTCCTTTGTTAGGTTTTGTACTTCCTTTGTAACATAACATGCAAATTAGGTCTATACGTGCCCTATACTACAACAATAAACCCTAATAAAACTCTTACCTGATGGAGCATAGATCCACCTTTAGGAATGATACCTAGATGATGACTACAAGGTTTGATGGCTTAACTCCATGTTTTGGTCATCCATGCAACCCAATTCTCTCATGACTTTACATTGTGTTTCCTCTTTCTCGGTTGGAGAATTCTATCAACAATATATTCACTTGTAGATGCCCAATCAGCCTAAAACTTATAGAATGCCTCATTCATGCTATGATAGAGATAAATTAAAATTTTGGGTTCATTTCATCCGTACGATCCACAAGATCATGGAGGCCCTAATTCAAGCTCCTGAGAGGGTAAAGCATGGTCTACAGTGTCTTTGTACATTTTCAAAAGCTATGAAAAATTAAGGATACTCAACCCATCATCCTCTAGCTTCATGATATTTCACGAGGTTTTAAAACTTTCCTATAGTGACTATGCTTTTCTTATCTCTCGGTCCGAGCAGAGGTTTCAACATACATTGTATGCAAAGATAAAGAAAACTCCACCAAAATTCATCTCGCAACACAAACATATCATCTTATTAATCACTTCCAAACTTATTACATTATTTGAATCACCTCTCATGATTCCTTTCCATCAAATAGCTCTCTATATTCTTCTTGATAGGTTTTCTAGATATTGTTCTTAGCTCCTAAATAAGCTCAACCTCATAAATAAACCCCCTAGAATAGGATTAAACAACATCCCTCAAATATCTACATCTCACCTATACCCCTATTCGACTCATATTGAATAGTATATCCTTGATTAGGTATGAAATAACTATTTTTACTCTTTTACATATCAAGATAGGCCTTATTAGGCTTGAGACAACTCACTTACCTTTTAACAAATTTTACAAGTATAATTTCCCCACTTACTCACTTTTTACAACCACTTATCCATATCACACCTTACATCTTGAACAATTTCATAATTTCGTGACACATAAGATTTGAATAACTACTCATCCTCACAATGCTCTGCATCATCCTCCCACCTATGCAAAATGGGAGCTTTAGAAGAGGGAAAAGGCATCCATCAAAGCATAATTGAAACCGTATTTTTATGAAATATTGTAGTTCAGTGAAGTTCCTAGTCGATATTTATGAAAAATTTGGAAACATTAACAAGGCATGTGAAATTTTTGACAAAATGTCTCAACGAGGTGTGGTTTCATGGACTATAATTATTACAGGATATGCACAAAAGGGACTTGTTGAATAGGTTTTCAAAATGTTTAATAAAATGTAATTGTCTAGTGTTGAGCCATATTCTACAACATTTAACTAAAATCATTTTGTAAAAAGGTTGAGTTTAGTATCTTATATTAAATTAATTCTATATCATTTATTCCCCCAATCCTTAACATATTAATGACAATTTTTTTGAAAGCACTATAACAAAATATTTGCAAAACATCACAAAATAACAAGAATCACAAAATAAACACCACCTGCAAGTTAGTGTCCACAAGACATGACCACAAAACTGTTACTAATGTTAATTGGAAGGAATGCCAAGAAGAATTGACCATATGTGTGGAGCACTTTTTATTTTATCAACCCAAAACAAAGGTTTCATATTATGGGTAAGTACCATCAATGTTAAATCACTTCAGAGCCAAGAACATTTGCATGTCACTTCATAGCTAAGCATGTCATCTTACATACTTTCTTTCATTAACAAATCTAAAATGGGATTTAAGACTTACTTTCACTTTCACATTTACCATGAAAAGTTACAGAGTTACAACATATTTTATATACATATGCATTAACACCCAATACTTGTAGTATCTAGACACCTTAAATTACAAATGAAATATTAGAATTGGGAAAGGTATTACTTGAACAAAAATATTGTGAAATTGGGAATTACATCCACGTTTGCAGACCAACCAACAATGTTCCCTTAAGCATCTCTCCATAAAAACGTTCCTAGATACCACGACAACATAAATCTAACACGTTCCACCATACCAGAAAGGTTGCAAATTTCTATACCTTTTAACTCCCAAAATAAGCATTTTGAAACCTACAAACCAAGATTCTCTCCTATTAGGAGCAAATCCAACATGGCGTCTCGTTATGATCCAAAATATACGTGCAGCAAAAGTGTGCAATAACTGACTGAAATACGCAAACACGATCCTTTTCAACATTACATATCGTATTCAAATCCTAGAGTACTCGAATCCACCTGACCATGGCAGGGGAATTTCATAAAAATCATCTATGGCTGGTCAAAACTTAGGAGCCTAAACCATGAAACCGTCCTTACAAACCATGATCTGACCATAAAAATGGAAGAGTATCTCGATATCATGTTTTTCCTCTTTAACCTATTTTTCACTTTGACTTCCTTCTCAAATGTCCTACATGATCCCTGACCATGGCAGGGGAATTTCATAAAAACATCATCTATGGCTGGTCGAACTTAGGACCCTAAACCATGAAACCGTCCTTACAAACCATGATCTCACCATAAAAATGGAAGAGTATCTGATATCATGTTTTTCCTCTTTAACCTATTTTTCACTTTGACTTCCTTCTCAAATGTCCTACATGATCCCTGCTTACATACGCTGACATTAAAGATGAATTATAAATTCAGAAAAGTAAATTTTATTCCAAAGTGTGTTGTCACAAAAGTTCTGCAAGCTGCATATTACAAAGCATGATATTCATAGCAGTGGACTCCAAATAAATAATAATAATAATAATAGGTTTTACAGTCTACGATGTCATGGGGTTATAGCATATGGGACTACCTCGTACTCACATGCGGGAGGCAACTAACTTTGTTACAAACGAGGCGTACATACCCTACCCCTTGCAGGATTTGAACTTGTGACCTCTATTTCAAGAGCACATGTTCTTCACCATTAGACCAGCTCAAGCGTACAGCCCAACTAAATGAAAGCACTGTTTACAACCTCTTATTAGCCGCAAAACTAGATTTTTTCCCCACCATAAGAGATAATTATAGTATGTCTAATTTTTCTATTACAGAACCAAAACAAATAAATATTCTATACCTACTCACAACCTTCATTTCTCATCGTATAATTCACATTGCAACACCACACATTACTCGACACAATTTTGTATACTCATTAACTGCAGCCCACACCACACGACCACTTCCAACCAGAGCACTGTCAACGTAGGCTTGCTCCCACAAGTATATTTTTTATTTAAATCATTGGCAGCGTTGAGAGGGAAGATTTGTTGAAACATCAGGTTACATAAAAGTTTGAGAAGACCTAAGAACAAATTAATTATTGCAGATTTATAAACGTGGAAAGTTATTCCTAAATATATATGTAACAAACAACGAACTAACCAAGAAGAAATTCCCAAAATATATGTAAAAAACAAGAAATGTAATAAATGATTTATTCCTTTATAATCTCTAAAGCTTTAAACATCTATTACACCGCTCTAACTAAATTTAAGTAAATCTAATGTCATTTGCGGCATATTGTTTTGTGATATGTATTTTATTGAAAATATTGTTTAGTGATCGATTATTTTTCAATATTAATATTACTTAATTTTTAATGGTTTTAAATTATATTATTGTAATGATTGATTATTTATCTATATTAATGTCACTTAATTTTGAATGATATGAAATTATTTACCTTTTGAGTTAGTTAATATGGAGATTAAATATATTTTTATTATTAATTTATACAAGATTAATTTTTTTGTTTATTTGAATTATTTTAATAACTTTAATATTTTATTACAAGTATTTTTGTAATAATATAAATATAATTATATTTATTTGGTGTATAAATATTGTATGTATTAATTAGTGAGAGATGATTAGTGGATTCTAATCCATCATGAGTTTTCTTCCTTAATATTTTTTTAGTAATGTGTTATCAATAATTTATACGAAAAGGGTTTTTTTAATTTCTTGAACCCTATGGCTTTATCTATGAACCCTAAATACGATTCGTGAACCCTAGCCGAAAGGGATCTTGAATGGTGTTGAGGCCGTGACAAATGATCCTTCTCGTAGCCGGGAGAATGACATCTAACCGAGCTTTGGGAATAGCAATGGATTGTCTAGCGATGAATAGCACAATGGCGATCTTGACAAGGAAAATCAAGGTTTGGAGGTGATAATACACAACAATCTTTAGATGATATTCTTTTATGGATTGGTGGCTTTTACTAAGAAACAAGGAAAACTAAAGGTGGCTCTGTCCCACCCAAACTGTGAGTCCACCGTAAACAAAATCATGATAAGGAGAATAGGAACTCCAACCTTGTGAATGGAGGATCCACAAATGCCCATTCCCCTCATGTAAAATTCTCCAATCAAGGGAATCTCGAGCTCTCACACTCGATTGGGAAATAATAAGGTTCCAATAATGGAAAATCAAGGAGGAACGTCTAGATCTAGGCATTTAAATAAAGATAAACCGAGAAATGAAGCTAAATCCTACACTGTTGTGGTCTCCAAACAAAAGGAGAATGTCGTAATATTGACTAGCCTTTAACACCATCACATACTACTCCCATGTCAAGAAGATAGAAGAGAATCTACTCCATAAGTTCCTAAAAGAAGAGGTAAATCCATCTCAACTTGGTATCATTTGTAGGTTTCATAAGTTTTTTCCTAGGCTTTCTCAAATTTCTACGATTGGATTACACAATAATGGAGGTAAAATATTACAGGTAATATTGAACTATACCCATGTGCTAAAGCATATTTTATTGTTGTTTTTAAACCCCTAAGGATAGGGATTTAATCTTTAATCAATATTGGGTTTAGGGAGAACATGGAATCATGTTCATACCTACCATGTCTAGATCCATTTGTTAGGACATCCATCGAAGACTAGAAAAGATATTGCCTTATTTCCATAGGAGATACCCTTGGATATTCTATGAAAGTGGATGATAAAACCTCTCATTAAACACATACAACTAATGCTATAATTTTTGTAGATGTTGATACCTCTCAAGCCCTCCCAAAGAAAGATTCATCTCCAAATAGGTGACAAAAATGGGTGCAGAGGATAGAATATGAGGGCTTAGATTTCAGATGTCGAAGATCCTTCCAAACGGGCATATTTTAGATGAATGTGAACTCTCCATATGCAAGGAAAATCCTGCATGTTAAGGAATCTCTACTTGATCATTTCAAAATTAACCCCATTCATAACCAAGCATGGAACCCCGCAAACTGACTCACCCGTCATGGAAGAGCTTCCAAACACTACAGAGAAGAAACCTCAAGATCCCTCTCCTCAGGGTGTCGATTCAATGATAATTTTTGATTCAATGTCCTCTTGTTGAGGTCCACATCCCTATCAAGTCAATTGAATTTTCCTTCCAATCTTAGTGGAAGATGAAAATGAGGAATGGAAGGTGGTGGATAGGAAGAAGAAGGGATGCACGAAATCTAAACCTTCCATTGTCTCGGAAAAGGCATGAGCCTTCTCCTGCTGTGTGTTCTCATTGCTACATCTGGGTTGTAGGCTCATTGTGATGTCATTGAGCAGCTTCTATTGTTGTGAAATCATTGTCTCTGCTACTTGTTTTTTAGCTATAGGGATGTTGGTCTTGGGATTTAATCTTACCAAAATGATTTTTGTTGATGGGTTGTTTTGTCTCGTCTCAATTTTGATCTCATTTGGATGTGTTGATTATGTAAAATATGGCTTTTGAGCTATGTTTTAAAAGGGTATAGTCCCTTTCAAAAACTATTTGTCAATAATAAAAATAAACTTTTTTTAGTAAAGTATAAGTTACATGTGTAAACATTAATCCATGCATTCTTTCTTTTAATATGCTAGATTTTCAAATTTATTATTTTAAAATATTGTTTGCATTATAAATGGAAAAAAATGAAGAAAATTGGTCGTCCAAAAAGTGTTGAGCTTACGGTTGAAGCTTAATAATCAAGAATACTCAAGATTATGGAGACGATGTATTTTACACCTATAGATTATTTGCCTTTAAACGTTTATAAAGACATGTGTGATTTACATAGATACAAAGGAACTCCTAACATGCCATTATCTGATGAATATTCAACATATACAAATGTTGCTTCTGGTAAAGAGTTTTTATATGTCAAAAAATCTTTATTGGGAAAAGCTTAAGGCAAAAACATTTTGACCCACTTTTATGCTATTTTGGATTATACAAGTACAATTACGACAATCAAGAAACGCCTCATTATCTATGTTAATTATTTGAAAAATGGAGGGAATGGATCATGTGTGACTAGATTTCTTCGTCTCCTCAAAATAAAAGATGGAACTACACAATCTATGTATGAATCCTTAACAAATTTATTATCAGAAATGGAGCTGCCAAAACACAGGATGGTAGGATTTGCATCAGATGGAGCATCCTCTATGAGAGGTTTACATGGAGGTTTAGCTACTAAGTTAAATCATGAAATACCCCACTTGGTGTCCATTCATTGTGTTGCACATCGTGAAGCTCTCGCTGTGGTAGATGCTTCACATGCTTTCCCTGAAATTGAATACATTGATAAATTTGCAAATAAAATATATTCATGGTTGGGGAAGTCAGCAAAAAGACATGGTGAACTCAAAGAGTTAATGGAATTATTTCAAATTGATGTCAAAGATTACTACAAGATTATGGTCGAGACTTGTTAAGATGATGCCAACATTACTACAAGAATTCAAACATGGTGACACAAAATTGTATGAAATGGGAACAATATTTCAGGTTCAATTTTGTATGCATTTTCTTGCAGATGTTCTCAGTGAATTAAATAAGCTAAGTCAATGATTTCAAGAGGAGAATATTGATATCACTATCATTGGTACTCAATTAGATGTACTTATTGAGATTCTAAAAAGGATATTTCTTAAGTACACCTTTGGAACAGGTTCTCAATATGTTTCTAAATATTTACAAAAGGCTCAAAATGGATGTTTGGAGTTTGTTGATTGCACAGGTATTTCACATGTACATAACCTCAAGTTTGAATCTATACCTGAGACACTTGGATATGGCACTCTGGAGGACAACATTCATTTGGGTAAAGCATTTGTTCAGAAGATAATTGATTGCCTCAATATTAGGTTTGTTGACATGCAAATATTTAATGCTGCAAATATTTTTAGTCCTCGTTGTTACTTTGATGAAGAGGATGGGTGAGACATTGAAATACAAAGGTGGTTGGAAAAGTTATGTAAAAAATTTGATGTTGGTGATGCTCCAATAATTGACACAGAAAAATGTCAGGGAGAATTAGACAGTTTTGTTGTGAATCTACATAAAGCACATCCAAAGAAGACTATGTTCAAGGCATGGGAGCAATGTGGAGAAGATGAAATGTGGAAAGATTCATTCCCTAATTTAATGAAATTATGGAAAATAGTTCTCACACTTCCAGCAAGTACATCAACATGTGAAAGAGGATTTTCTAAGTTAAATCGCATTAAAACTATTGAGAGGTCTAGAATTTTTCTAGATACATTAGACACATTAATGTTTTTATCTCTTTCGCACCTCAAAATTTGGATATAGTAGATTGGAATGAGGTATATGAGGAATGGAAAATAATGAAATCTCGTAGACCTCTTCCTTTGAGTAATGCAAGTTGAATATGTAATTACTTTGTTAAATCTTATTATTTATAAATTTAACTACATTTCAATGCTTTTGGTTAATTCTTCAATATTTAATAATTTCACCATTTTTATATTTATTTTATGGTGTCCCCAGGATTTTTGCCTAAAATTGAACTACCCTTTTTTTAAAAATGTTCTTTTCAAAGTAACGATTCATTTTGTGTTTGTTTTTCATGTAGTTGTTTGCATTGCTCTAAGGTATTCCAGAGAGTCATAATATCCAAATTCAACTAATACCCACATGCCAAAGTTCACTCAATCCCATCACTAGACTTTGTCTAAATGTGTTTTATTTATTTATTTATTAAATAAGTATAGTTCTTTTAAAAGTAGATTAAGTTAAAATTGGAGGATTTAGGTTATGTAAAGCACTTCACCCCATCATTATTACCATAGAAAATTAACTGGGGAATAATTTTTACAAATCACCTAATCGGAGAATTTTTTTGAGTAATTGCCCATAGTTTCTTTCGGGTTTTATTTTTATTTATTTTTTTCTCTGCTTTTGGTCTTTCTCCATTTTTCATCTAGAAATCCCCATAGCCTATTTGTTCTTTTCTGCCAAATGTTTTCCTGTGCCTAGGGGTTTTGAAAAAAATGTCCATTGTTTTTAATTACTAATTAATTTGTCTAAAGGTGACCAAAGCTCAATTCCTTCAAGAGATTGCAAAAAGGTTGCTTGGTCCAAAAATATGCAATAATGGATTTTATGAAAATAAGAAAATACTACCACCAAAGTGTAGAGCTCAAGAAAATATGCACTATTAGAGAAATGACACCTACAACGGAGCCACAGAGTGAAAGTTATAGCACTTGCAAGTGATTCGCTGCTACAACCTCCCGGACCCTTACCAAAATGAAAAAAATTATTATATTCTTGTGTTTTCTTCAACGAAAATCCAAAAATGGAAAGAAATTCTTCTTAGACTAAGTTGCACTTTTTGGAGATGCGGTGACTTATGTTTTTCATACAAAGCCGTGAAGAGAAGCCAATACAAGTCGCACTTTTTAGCTTCCCCTTCCTTTAAATTTTCATGGAATTTTAAAAGAGTAGAATTCATAAACCAAGTCACATTTTTGAATTTGTTGAGAAGGATAGAAATTCACACAAGTAATTTAAGTGAAAAGTAGGAATTTTGAGGTCATTGAAGGTGGGAATTTTAGATCTTCCTGGAAGTTTTTTTTTTCCCACAATTAAATTTAAATCACTTAAGTGAAAAGTGGGAATTTTGGGGCTTCTTGAAGGGTGAATATTTCCACTTCCTTGCCCTCATGTTTTTTCCACAAAAGCAAGTTAAATCACTTAAGTGAAAAGTGGGAATTTTGGGGCTGCCTGGAAGGGTGAATATTTCCACTTCCTTGCCCTCATGTTTTTCAACAAAAACAAGTTAAATTACTTAATTTAAAAGTGGGAATTTTGGGGTTTCCTAGAAGGGTTAATATTCCCACTTCTTTTCCCTCAAGGTTTTCCACACCAAAAATCGCAACCCATTCTCGACATAACTTATTGCGTAAAAGATGATTTCTTTTAATCTTTTTTTTAGCAAGGGTTGGCACCAAAGTTAGGGACGGTCATTGCATCAAAATCCCTATAGAAGCTTGTGTATGTTCTCCCAATATTTCAATTGAATATTGCATTGAATTTACTTATATTTTCCCTCACCTAGAGTGCTTTCCAAATTCAAAATTGCTTATATGCAATTAAAAATGAAAGGTGCTAAGTTTTGTTTGAATTATTAATGGAAAGCATTTTACTGGTGTATGTACTAGATAATAATTGTAAAAGCTTCAGTGATAAAAGGGGAAGCCAAGTCAAAGGTAACACCCGCAAAAATCGCTATCAACTACGCCTAGATCTAGTTTGGTCAAAATCAAAGGAAAGGATTCAACAACATATGGAAGAAAAAGCATCTCAAATTCAAGGAAGAGTTATCATTCATTTCTAAGGTGGATGGAGCAGTATGCAATATAGGCTTGGATCAACATGTAGAGTATGGAAGAAGAACAAAACTAGAGTGTTACAAATTTCTTCTATTTCTTTTCCTATTTCTTCTTCTTTCTCTTATTTTCTCTAAAAAGTAATCAAATAATCAATTAAATTTTAAAACTTAAGTGATTAGTTTAAAATTTGTTACTTCAAGCTTGGAAGTTGTTAAGTAATTGGAAATAGGTGGCGAGACATGCATAATAGAAATTTCTGCTTTCGGTTGTAAGGCATGTATGTCATGCAAAGAGAAAGTCTAGGGGATAATACTTTGTGAGATGTTTCCCATTTTTATAGCTTCCACATGTGGAAATTCATTAAAAGTTTCCTATTTTAGTTTCCCTCTATACACTATAAATAGAGGAAGATCCTATGGGTTAAAGGGGTCACAATTGGTTAATCAACATTCTTGAGTTCAGTTTGCTTCTTACTTCTTTGTGGATCTTTAGATAAACTTTGTGTTATCTCGATATTTAGATTAGAAGCTTTTCTTTTCCTTTACTTTTGAATATCGTGAGATCTACTTGTTTATTTAATTTATGTGTATGAGACCAACTCTGTAAACTATTAGTTGAATTACATATCTTCCTTTCTTATGTCCCAAATTTCATTATTTCCCCCTTTTGCAAATACTTCATAAACAACTACTTACTTTTGCAGAATTGCTAAGTTATGGTTCATGAGCTTTGTAATTAAAGTAAACCCCCTACAAATAGTTATTAGGATTCATACTTAGTAGATTGATAAATATATTACACGGACCCTCACCGGTAAATGAGGAGATATATCTCATGACTTCCTAGGTTTTTAAGTATGCAAAAACTCTAGCAAACATTTTATATCAAATAATAAATATATATTGAAAATTAATTAATTTTTTTTTTTCAATTGAAAGGCAATCTATTTTTAATCTATCACTTTTAAAGGGTTAAGCTTAACCTATCCTTTAAAATTAAAATATGTGGAGCCCTTCAAATTTGATCACTAGACACAACACAAGCATTCAAAAGGAAAGGCTATCAAGAAAAGTAGGTTCTACAAAATCTAGAATTAGTAAAGGTAACTTTCTGAAACTACTCGAGAAAGCAATTGAATCTTGAGAAATATTCTTAAATATTTAGTTCAAATGTAGGGGAATTTCATGTGCATTGACGGACACGATAGGAAATAATTATTGAACATTTCTGCACCTCTCATTGGATTTATCGAATTTACTAAAATGTGGTTTTATTTTATAAATATGGAATTAATTTTCTGTATATCACATTTAATTTTAAAACAGAAATCATTCGACAATATATATCATCAAAATGGTCCTCATTCAGTTACAAGAACTTATGGAAAAATGGATGAAATAAAATGTAAAAAGTTATATTAGTCATATATTCATATTTCAGTGATAGGTCTTTCTTAAGTTAAAATTCTTGAATAACCATATTATTCTTCATTGTAGTCATTTTTCATATTTTTCTTCATTCTATTTCATCTTTCCATCTCCACTAATTCATTTTTCCTAGGCGCAAAACAAATTTAAGGTAACATTTAATTTTAACCCTGTGAATTTAAATTAATAGAATGAATAAGATTTTTTCATATCTATTGTGAAACACTTTCATTGCCAATTCTCTCCATACTTAAAACTATAAAAATTGTGTATGTAATAGATTATGCTGTACTAAAGAAAAAACGATGAACGGATAATTAATAACATTCTCTCCCCTATGATTGGGTGATAAACTTGAAATTTAATTGCAAACAAAATTCCAGTATACTCTTGATACGAATTTTTTTAGAAGTATACCCGCATAACTTCAAAGCATAAATGACTCCACAAGTTAAAAACTACATAACATAATATTGATATATGTTTATATAGCTAGCCATGACAATGGCAAAGGAGATCATACAATTTACATGGTGTTTTTTTTTGTGGTACAATATTATGAACTGACTTATTGTGTTATAAAATCAGGATTCTCTTCACAAGAGCATGCATCTCGTGCCAGTATGTCAAAAATTCATTTGTATTATGTGGAGGAAAAGAATGTTTTTTATATGTTTTGACTTTAACTCTTCATAATTTCAATGTTTATTCATAATATTCGTATGATTTATCATTGTCTCTCTACTTTGGATGTATATCATAGTGTTGGTATATAGGAAATGATATCAAGAAAATAAGGTTCTACAAAATATAGAATTGGTATATAAGAAACTTTTTGAAACTACTACAGAAAGTATCAACTTTCGGAAACTACTACAGAAAGTATTTGAATCTAGAGAAATACTATGAAAGTTTTAGTGAAAATAAAAGGCATTTCATGTAGGTTGATGGGCATTACTTGAAATAATTATGGAACATTTCAGCACTTCACTAAGGATTTTTAGAAGTTTCTAAAATATGGTTTTGTTTTATAATATGGCATTAATTTTGTATATATTGTGTTTTTTTTTTAATTTTTGTAAATTGTTAGAAAATAAACATATCTTCAAAATGGACCTTATTTGATTAAAAACTTACGAAAAATGCATGAAAAAATGTAAAAAGTTATATTACTCATATGTTTATATTTTATTCTAAAATTTACAACAATAACCTATCATAAGAATTGAGTTCTTCATTAAGTACCTTCACGATAGACAAATATGAGAAAAAATTAAAACAAATTCTTGAAGAAATCTATGTCAATCATAAACCATGACATTTACAAGGTTGTCATTATGATGGATCCAAAATTTAAAAATAACAAGTAGAACTTTATATTAGATTGAAATAAAAAAGAAATATTTGATCGGGACAAGCACAAAACTATTAGTCCAAGCTTTATCATTATACAAAAGAAATGTTGAAGGAATAATCGTAATGAGATGCAAGATAAATCATATACCCTGATATCCTCTTGAGTTTGTGGGACACCATGTAGAAGGCAATACATAGCAGATAAGATTCAGATTATCCAAGGCTCAATTAGCCAAATCATATTCTACTTTATTCCTTTCACGAGGAATATGATTTGACTAAAATTATTGAGCTTCATTTCTCTCAACAAGAATATTTTTCCTCATGATAATTTTTCGAGCCTCGAATGCTAAGCTTTCATTCTCGAGCCCTAATCGTGTGGGAAATAATGTAAGGCGTCGACTCTTCTTAGACTAGGGCGATGGACAACATGGCTGATAGACCTTGTAAAGCCCAAAACTTCATCGACCTTAATTTTTAACCAACACTGGGTTTGGGATGAACATGGGCTCATGTCCAAGCCTTGGTATCCATCTTTTGATACCTACCCGATTTGATTTCAATTACCCGATTTCCCACTTTAGCTTTGGAATGATCTTGTTTTCTTGCTATAGGGGATACTCTAGGCTCATGTATGGCTATTGATGAGAAGACCTCCATCCAAACCCATACTACTTATGCATGAATCCTTGTAGATATTAATACCTCCCAAGCCTTACCAACAACAATTAATTTTCAAATCAGTGAAAGACTATGGGTGCAGAGGTTAGACTACGAAGGAATTTCTTTCAGATGTCGGTGTTTCTTCAAAACTAGCCATATCAAAAATAATGTGAGCATTCAAACAAGACCAAACCTACATGGTGGAAATATTCTCTACCAGAGCATCTAACAATCAATCCCCATACAGAACCGATTGTGGAACCCCCACAAATTGACTTACCCGGCATGGAAGAGCTTCCACACATTACAGAGAAGAAACCTCAAGATTCTTCTCCTTAGGGTGTTGATTCAGCGATAGATTGTGATTCAATGCCCCTTGTTGAGGGTCACATCCCTATCAAGTCAATTGAAGTTGTTCTTCCAATCTTAGTGGAAGAATAAAATAAGGAATGGAAGGTGGTGGATAGAAAAATAAGGGATACACTAAATCTAAACCTTCTATTGTCTTAGGAAAGGCATGATCCCTGGCCTGTTGTGTGCCTTCATCATTGCATTTGGGATTTAGGCCTATTGTTCTCGCTACCGAGAAGTCATTCTTGTTGTGACATAATTGTTATCTAGTCAGATTTGATGGTTTTTGGTTGTGATCTTGGCAGAATGCTTTCTGTTGTTGGGTTGATTTGATAAATCTAAATTGTGATGTTTTTATTTTGCTGTAAATTTTAATCTGGATTTTGAGTCCTTCACACAAGGGTATAGTCCCTTTCAAAAAACTATTTACCTATAATTTAAAAAAAATATATCTTGGCAAGATATTTTAATCTTCCAAACCTCTTTATCAACTTGCCAATTGGGAGAAGAACCACCATGTTATTTTTATCCGTAAGCTTCATAAGATTTTTTTAGTCTAATTCAAATTGAAATTATTAGTAGTAATACTCTTGTTCTTTACAAAAAGGAACTGTACATCACTGTCTTTATTTCTTCAAGTACCTCCCATAACAGCTCTTGTTAGGTTTCCTCTAGAAGCTCCATATGTATTCAGTTCACCATAACCCAACATAACATCTTTGTATAGACTTTTTCTTACGGATTCCTTGTTAAACTCAAAACAAGGGAAAGTAGCTTCCCTAGGGTCAAGAGATAGTTGATTAAAAATATGATCCTGCGTTACGTAGAAAGAGTATGAGGTATAGATACCTTATGTTTTATATCTTAAGCTATATTGATTTTAGTTTTCTACGGATAAAAGATCCATCATGGTTGATTTTTCAGAAGATTCTACTATTTATTTCTTTATAAATATTCCATAAGAGAAGAGAGATATCACTTCGTAATGTAACGAAATGATGTTTTCTCTTAGGGAGAAGCCTCCACCGCTCTTTGAAATCCTACTCCAAAGAACTAAAATTGTTCCAATGTAGTTTAAACATAGTAGAAATATGTTGCACCAAATTGAAATATTCAAGGGAAAAGGAAAAAAAGATGAGTAGAGGATTCTTCAACATCTAGGCATAAAACACATATAAAAGGGCCATAAAATTATTTCTTCATAAGATGGTCCCTTCTTAGAAATAATATTTGAATAAGAAGCCAAACAAAAACTAACTTTAGGCCACATACCCGGCTGCCATGAATTCTTAAAGAGAAACTTAAGAGGATGGGGATTATCTCTCATCAAGGAGGCATAGCCAGTGGACACAGTATAACAACCAGATGAATCAGGTCCCCATCCAAAATTATATAGCAATGGGGAAGAATAAAGAGGACGATCCTTGAGCACATTATACAACAAGATATGAAAATCATGCTCTATAGCTAGTGGCCATTTAAATATCAGAATCCACTCTCTTTCTCTCTCCCAAGGATGAGTAGATGGTATAACCTAGTGGGATACCTTAATTTTACCAATTTCATGAATTTGCTTCATTATAGGCTTGAACTACATAAATTGAAGGATGAGAGGGGATTGTCCATCCCAAGAATTGGTCAGAAATTTAGCAAATCCCCTGCTGTTAACAATCCAAAAGAGCTTCCTTTCAATAATATCCGCTCCCATTCTAATAAGCATCAAGGTTGATGAACCCTTAGTAGGAAGGGGTGATCTACTAATTTTCTCCAGCTGGTTATCTTCAGCATACATTTCTCTAAAAGTAGTAGCTCATAGGTCATTAGGATAAAAAACATCCTCCAATATAGTTTTGCATCTAAGGCTTTAGTTTGCTGAGGGGAAGATCTAAATCTTAACCCACCTTCCTTTTTCTCTGGAAAAATTTTTCCCATTTAGCTAAGGAACATTTTTTCTTTCCTTGAACTTCACTCCATAATAAATTCTGAAAAATAGAGTCAACATGTTCTGAAATCTTCCCAAGAATATTAACCAAAGAGGCAACATAAATCGACATAGCTTGTAGGATAAATTTGATTAGCGTCATCCTTACTCCTAAGGAAATACATTTATTAGTCAAATTTTGTAATGTTAGTTTAAACTTGTTGATTAACCAATGCCAATCCTTTGACTTTATAGAAGCTAAAGGAACCCCCATATATTTTAAAGGAAGCACTCCCTTTTTGAAATTGAAGATATTCATAATTTTTCTTCTTGACTTCCTAATAATGGAAGAAGAAAACACTAGATTTTCCATTATTCGCCAGTTAACCAGTGGCTACCGAAAAGGTATACAAAACCTTGTGAATTTTTTAGGTTCTAAAGATTTAGTTCTTCCAGCTTGCATAAAATCATCAACAAATTGGATACATGATAGAAGGTGAATATTTTTAGCGACCTGAATTCCAAATATTTTCTTTTCCTAAAAGTATTTCATGAAAAGTTTTCACTTACATTTTGCCAAAATAATGAATAAAAAAGGATATATAGGATCACATTTCCGAATTCCCCTGGAAGCTCCAAAGAATTATAAAGGAGAGATTTTATGTAAAACAACAAATCATACTGATTAGAAACATGCCTTTCATTGGATCCATTCCATAAAAAAACCAAATTGAGAAACAATTTTGCAAACGAAATCCCAATAAAATTTACCATAGGCCTTGGATAAATGCAATATGATAAACATTGTCGGTTTTCTGAATATGCATCCAGTGCAAATTTCCCTAAGCTATTACAATCTCAGTAGGAATATGATGACCAGGCACAAATCCTCATTTCTCAAGAGAAATAATCTTGTGAAGAATGGGTTTTAGTCTTTTTCTATAACATTAATAATAATTTTATAAAGCACATTGCATGTACACCTTATTATCTTTAGGAATAAGAGAAATGAAATTCTTATTAATTTATTTAAGCATATTTTTCACTAACCTTACTTCCACAACCACTTGTGAAAGGTCCCCTTTTATAAATGTCCCAAAAGACCTAGAAAAACTCAATGGGGAAGCCATCCGGACCAACAGTTCTACCTCTTTTCATACAAAATAAAATACCTTAGAGCTCTTCAACCGTAACATGTTAAGTTATCGTTTTATTCTCTTATTGATAGGTACTGTTAGGTAATATGTTCAGAAGTTATTATTGTGAGTCCTTATCTAGAGTTTGAGAGGAAAACAAGTTCTGAAAATATTGTTCGGCAACCAGTTGCAACCCCTTAATTGAATAAGCCTTTGTTCCATCTTATTTGGAAAGGGAATCGATATAATATTGAGCCCTCCTTTTGCGAGCAATATTTTATAGAATAAAGATAAATTTTTATCTCCCTCCTAACCATTAAATCCTGGATTTTTGCTTCCACATAATTTCTTCTCTAATATCCCATTCTTGTAATTCTGCCTTGAGGTTACATGTCTTCTTGACAAGATCTAAAAAGGACCCAAATGACAGTGAAGAGAACTAATATCACCTAGTTGTTCACGAATATTTGATTTTGTTCCTTAATATTCCAAAACTCATTCCAATTCCAAGCTTTCATCTTTAATTTTAAGGAGGACAATATCTTGAAAAACATAAACATTTGGGTTTCAAACCTGGGTTTTCCTTCCAGCCATCATTGCTAAACATACTTAGCAATATCTTTATGACGAATCCACATTAGCTTAAATTTAAATCGATCTTTGCAAGGAGCAGTTCATCAAATTTCTAATCTTATCGTCTAATGGTCAGACCCACTTTTATTAGACCCACTTTTATTGAGAACCATTATCACTTAAATTTTAAATGTAATATCATGTTAAAACTGACAATGAATTCCCTCACGGGATCATGAGGATATTTATTCATTTCAATCAATTCGGGATTAAAGGGCATGTAAATATATATCTGTCTTGAACCTTACTTCTAATTTAGTGTGCATTCATTCCTATTTGGTGATTAAAGTGGCTAGAAGTCCTGTTTTTCATTTTGTTGCATCTCAACTCTCATTGTTGGCTTTTGGAGAGCTAGTTTTTCAATGCTAATCACACTATAAGGTTTTTCTGGATCTCCAAAGGTAAATTCCATCTTTTCATACTATTGTTTGGTCTCTAAAAACTCAATCTATAGAAAAATATGCATTCAAAAGCTCTTGTCATTTGAAAATATTTTTTTATGAAATTAGCAGTTCACTTTTATGAAAAATTGCCCACAATATATTGAGACCTAATCCCATGTAATATATTTTTTCTTCATTATTTTATTTGTGTCTAATTATGTAGAAATAATTTTCAATTCTCCTCTATTTGTCTTTGAATTTGTCAAACAAACTATTTGTTCTTTAATTATTCCCCATGTGAGATTACATAAAGTTTGACTATCATTTACATCTTCAACTAGAAGCGTGAAACTATCAAATGTTACAAGTGTGGGGGAAAGTGGATATTTTTTTCTCTAGATGGAGATACAATTTTTCCTTCATGTTCGTACTCTTGATTTTTTTCAATGAATAAAATTGTGTTTGCAATTTCTTTGTTAAAATTAAATGAAAGACTAGTGAATTCTATTGTCCTTATTCTTCAACCATGTCGTCAAGGTAAAAAAATCTTCTTCTTCATAATGTCAACTAGAATAATAACTCTATTGAGCATGTAATACTTCATTTCTTAGGAATCATTCTTTATGAACAACAAGGATTCCAATGTTTCTATGCCACTCCTTCAAATGTTTGAATCTTTCTTGTAGATTCTCCAACTCTATAAACCACATTTCCATAGGTAATATGACTTCTTCATATTTATGATAATAAATATGCTAACTTATTGTCATAGGTTGAGATCAAGGAATGTTAATGGGTGGAAAAATGAATGGGTACTACCTTGTGGTTTATTCAAAAAAATGAGATTTTAGGCATAGTTGCATGCATTTAGATTCAAAGTATGAATGGAAGGTTGGATTTTTTTCTTTTATGTGAGTGGTTTGTGTGATTGAATAGAGATACTATATGATTGTTGGGAAATATTACACCATGCATAGGCTTGTCTTAGACCAGATTCTCTAACCTCTATTTCTTTGACCAACTCTTACATCCTCTTTAAGTTTCTCTCCATGATTTCTACTTTCTATTGAGTGTTATACCAAATTTGGTGAAGGATATTTCCATGTACAAGGTTCTCTAAAACCATAATTTCAAGCACTTATTTTTCAATCATCTCCTTATCTTTCTTCATGTTATCTTCTTTGTCATGCATCTTGTAATGCGCATCAAAATCATGAACAAAACTATATCTTCCAAACATATATTCATGTTAATGAAAATAATCATGCTTAGTAGAAAATCACTTTGCATTAGATTTATCATAGTATACTACATATCAATGATTTCCAAAAAAATGGAAGTGCATGGAAGAGGATTATGATTTGGTTTATGTGCATGAAAGTGAGAGGAAGGGTCTAAACGAGGATAGAAATAATCCATCGATAAATAAATATGTAGGAACAAGTGAATGAGGGTGAATATATTTAGAAATGAATCATTTTAATCAATGAATAATCCAAGTTCTCTAAAAATAAGAACACATAAGATTCATGTAATGAACCTATATATGGTGAACGGAAATATTTATATAAATTACTTGCATAAACTATACTAATTCAATTGGGACCTTCCTTTTAATGCTATTAGAATTCTTGATCGGTGTTTTATACACATCCATAAATGATTATCAAAGAGGAAGACATGGGTTTAATTCTCTCTCCCACTCATTTTTGAACCCTAGTTGGACATGAGGATTCAAGGTATGAATTGCTCTAAGACATCTAACTTTAGGTGGGATTCATATGACCTAGTGTTCACTTACAAAAGCACTAATGTGTTTGGGAAACCACCTATTATAATTTTGATTTTGGATTTTTTTATCTAGATGTGTAATTTGTTTATTGTATTCTAGACCTAAATGTATTGATTTGTAATGAGGATCGTCTATTGGTATTTGCAATGGTTATAACATATCTTATTATTCATAAAAAAACTCAAAAATAAGGGTAGGAGGATAAAGTTAATAAAATCTCATTCAACTTATAAATATTATAGACACTTTTATCTTAGGTAAACACAAACAAAACTAGAGAAAACAAGAATTAGTGTCACTCATTTCTTTGTAAACTCCAAGTAATCAAGTAAAGGAGTACATAAGAGGAATGAAAATTCGACATTAATTAAGAAAATAACAAAAATCATATACATTGTATATCGAGGTTAACTAGCTTAAAATTGTTGAATCTAATCGATTCAACAAACCAAACTTGACTTAAAATTTAATTCACCACTTTACTTAATAAATTGCTAGAGATTACTATCTAGATTATGATTACATGAACGAACAATTAAGAAGCAAAATAAGAAACTCACAAAACTTACAAAGTTTCAAAATTGTTCTTGGTGTATTGAATTTATCTCTAAAAGATTTTATAGCGAATTGACACAAAATTATAGAAAGAGTCTCTTCATACTAATTACATGTTATGAAACTGCTAAAATAGAAATCCAATATTAAAATAACTCAATGTAAAATCATCAACTAACTAAAGCTAAAAAAATATCTAAAAGTCAACATGCTCATATTTTACATTGATTGAAGATCTCAAAATATCCCTTCTCTGTTGAAAATTAGACTTGTACTTCAGATCTAAATTTTGATCGATTGATTTAGTGTTCGCAATAAGCTTCAATATTAAAATCCCTACTCCAAAATAACTCCACATGTCTTCGAAACTTAAAAACAAGAGTTTATTTCTAGTTTTGGGTTGCCTCAATTTTAAAATTGGAGTTTTTGATCTTCTAAATCAATTTAAAATTGACTTATTTTTTCTTTAGAGTTGCGTCTCCCCCAATTTGGTTCCAATTTTGTCTTTAATTTTTCTTTGAATACCCTCCATGATTTATGTTTTATTTCTCAAGTTATCATTGTCTCATTCTATTACCAGTTAATTAATCGACTAATAAACCTTATATTGAAGCCCCTTAATACGATTCTTCTTTTTAATTTAAATTTGTTTCTTTTGTGATCCAAACATATATATATTTAAGAATTATATGTCATTTATGCCGATGACTAACATGTGCAATGAAATGGTTCCTGCATGTATCCTGAATCTTGTCTTGGTGTCTTACCATATTCTTTAACCCCAAGATTCCAGTAATAGCAGATGCGCGCATAAATTTTTCAGTTTCAAGCTTCATGTATATTTTGTCTCCTTATCGTTGATCAACACGTAGTGGGGATAGGTGTTTTCTTGCTACGTAAAACACTTGAGCTTCTCAGTGTATTCCTGCATCCATCAATGACAAAAATGTGGAAAATATCGGTGCCTTGTTTCTACTGACTTCCTGGTGATTAGCCTTCACATGTGGATGACATTTTGCACGGAGTGGTGCTTTCGTATCTTTTTCAAATTTCTCGACCATTGTGATTAACCGATGACTAACATGTGTATCATATCAGTGCTTTGTGCCCACGTAAAACAATTGAACTCCCTTCTTTGATTTCATATCCTCTTAAGTACTTCAATGAATGGCAAGTGTATCGTATCAGTAGCTTTAATATCCACATGGAAGAATAAGGAAAAAAATAATTTGATGGTCGTTGGTCCTCTGTAAATGTGAAATCAACCGATCATTTTCTCATTTCATGATTACTTTGTCTTCAAAATGCTTACCATCTCACCATTCTTTTCGAGTCTATGACCTACACAACATAAGACACTAAAAGTATACCTATGAAAACATGTCAAATTGATAAATTTAGGAAAACTTGGCCGTGATCACGGTATAACCATATAATTATGAACCAAGTATTCTTGAAAGCATACTTGCAATGTGTTATAATATACTCTTATAAATTCTTAAAAGGATTAATTTGAATTTCTTATTTGATATTTTATTTGATTTAACATTCATTTTTTTATGACAATCTTATCAAAGCTTCAAGTGGGTCCCTACTTCATGTTGCGGTGTGTTATGGTTATAACAAAATGTTATATAAATCTAAATAATTTTATTTTTTCGTCATTTTTATGCAATTTTGCAGAAGATAATATATTAAATTTTTCACAAATCATAAGAAATTATTTGCCCAAAAATTTAGTATTGTCAATTTTTAGAAAAGAATTGTTGATTTTTTATAAAATTAATTATAAGTTTTCTAATTTCACGAGTTTACATAAAGCATTAGGTCAAATGGCTAGTTTACAATAGTTGTTGCATCCATATTCACAAAAATTGATAGGAAAAAACTTCATTTTGTGGAGTCACTAGATATTTAACATCTCTAAGTATCAAAATCTAGATCAAATTATTCTTGAAAAGAAATAATAATGTAAGATGACCTTGAATACTATGATAAGCATCATAAAGAAGGTTTGATGTTGTTGAATCTTTCACTAGATGGTAATTTGATTGTAGAAGTTAGAAATGTAACTAGTGCTTAAAAGAATTAGATAATTCTAATATTAAAGTACCGACTTGAGAAGCGGTAGGGTAATTTAATTAATTATTTTATTTTCTACTAAAATCTAGGGGTGGTTTGATTTCTAAATTATTTTTGTGGTTGAAAGAAATTTGAGATTAGCTAAAATTAGTGAATTACTTTTAGGTGAGAAATTTTTTATTTTTCTAGTACAACAAAAATTTCTTACATCATTTAACTCATTTATGTAGTCATTTCATATAATCTTGGAGATACTGGGATATTTATTTTGAGAATACATAAACACTTCTCATGTAGAAGGATAGAAGGTAAACTCATGTAGTTTTCTCAACATCAATGGATACATGGAGTGCATTCATGGAATGGAAAAAGGAAAGGAAAATAATGGAATGCAAGAAACTCCAAAAAGGTAACTTGTAAAATTACTATAAGTGATTATAATATATCAAAATGGAAATGTTTTTATGCAAGGAACCAAAACATGTTAAGAAGGATTATAGAAATTGACAAGAATATATTACTAATGTCAATAAGAAGTCTAGACATGTTAATGTTGCGAGAAATGTGAAGAAGACAATTCTATTATATTTATATTTACACCATCACATGACAATTCTAGTGATTCAAGCACATGGTTTTATGAATTAGTAACATCTTGACATTGTACATGTCATAAAGATTAATATGCATATTTCATTGAGGATATTAATACTTGTGAAACTATTTCCTTCCATGATGGATGGACACATGATAATAAACGGCTTTAGGGATTGTCAAACCGTAGTGAAAAATAAATAGAAATATACATTTTCAATGTTATATATGTACCTGATATGAACAAGAATCTCTTATCTATCAATGAAATCACCAAAAACAACCAGTAGTTAAATGTGAAGGAAACAAATGCATGGTAACCGCACTCAAATATGATATAATTTTTATCAATAAAAGGTAAGGGTCCTATACAAACTTATTTATCCACAATCAATAGAACAATATGCTTTAGCAACAATTGAGAAAACTAGTACTATGTGGCATGAAAGAGATTGTCATTTTGATTATAAGTATTCGAATTTCTTGAGAGAAAAACATAACGTGAATGAAATTCCATTTGTTAAAGAAGATCAAGATATATGTGTGGGATTTTAGTTGGGTTAGTAAGTTAGAAAACCATTTCCTACATATAAATAACGGAGAATAGAAAATGTATTCTACTTGGTATACATAGATTTTCATTGTCCCATGAAAACTAGTACACTATCTCGGTGCATTATATTTCTTATTGATTTTAGATGATTGTAATTTAAAATTGTCTATGTATTTTTGAAGAAAGAATCATATTATTTTTCTAACTTGTTACAAAATAAGGTATATACAAACTATATACCATTCTTTATGTGCTCCACAAGAAAATAGAGAGGTGCAAAAATAAAAAAGGATTGTTATAAAGATGTCGATTGTATGGTGAAAAACTGAAATATATGTTTTTAGTACTAGGAAAAAGCTATAAATTGTCCAATGTACATGTTGAATATACGTCCATATAAATCTATATAAGACATCATTTCTGAAGACAAATAGTTAGATAGAAATCTTGATGTAAGTGAGTTTGTAATATTTGGTTGTCTTTCTTTAGCATTAATTCCTAAAGAAAAAAGAATGGTTTAGATGCTAAAAGTAAAAATTACTTATTTGTGGATATATTGAGCAACACAATGTATGTAGATTAATAGATATCTCTATAAATATATTTATTATTATTAGATATGTGAAAATAGATGAGAAAGATCCACATTTCTCAAAATATGGTAAATATATTGATGCTAGTAATATTTGGATTCATATTTATTATTATTAATCAAGTTCTAGTCCTAAAGTGGAATAGGATATAAAAGATCCACACCACAAAAAAGTCAAGCTCAATAAAAGGATCCTATAACACCAAAAAAGATCCAATTATTAAGTTAAAAAGACAAAAGTGTACTATAGAATATTGTAGAATGTTTGGGAATATGAGATTCAATCATCATTAGAAGGAAGATCTATGAGATTCATGAAAAAGTAGTTGAAAGCAATGAATAAATATATTTTTCTTTAAATTCAGCCATTTAATAGATATATGAGTCACATACTTATAAGTAAATGGAAATTGATAATGAGAATCTAAATGTGCGGGTATAGTATGACGCTTTAATGAAAAATTAAACTTGGGGTAAGCCATAATTACACCTAGATGAGAAATACATTGGTTGTAAAATGCAGTTACAAAGTGAAATGTAAGTCGTTCATTCTTCCAATTAGATGGTTGCTAGACAAATATAAATCTCATTTTATTACTAATATATATGCATATGAAGAAGGAGTGAATTATAAAAACTTTCTCTCCAAAAATAAAAATGCTAAAATTTATTATTATTATTTATATATTATTAATTTAGTTAGTAAATATATCATATGGATGTAATAAATGGCTACCTAAATGACGTATACATTACATAACATCTAGAAAAGAACATCTAGTTTGCATGTAAGTAAATTCCTTATACTTGACTTGAGTAGGATCATGTATTTTAAAATTGGTAAATAAATTAGATATTATGGTGTTAAGAAAATTAATATAGAATCTACACTCTATGTCATATTTATAGGTGATGACATTGTGATTCTATTTGTTTATTTTTATGATCTTTCCATCACTCGAATCAATATTGTTTTAATTAAATAGGTGAAATATGAAATATATTCTTCATTTGAAATGACTAACATAGGATTTCTTCAATATTCTTTAGGTGTGGAATTTTTGCAGTGTTATAATTTTGGCTATACTATTTATGTTCTCAAAAAAATTGAAATATGTTCTCAATTTTTTTAGGAGATGGATATAACTCAACTAGTGCATTTGAATAGATTGGCCAAAGTCTTCCTAAAGGCCCCTCCATGTTATATCCTTATCCGTATCCTTATACTTGTAATGTGTCCCTATCTTATATATAAATGGGCACCATGAGCTTCCCGATTTCTAGTCCTATATCTATAACATCCATATGAATTAGAATACTGCATATGTGATATGAAGAAGGTATAATGAGTTCCAATAACCATTCACTCTTCCCGAATAACACGGAGATGGAATCCCCATCAAGATACTTGGGGATCTATATATCTATGGGGGTCATTTTGCTATCTATTTCTATGGAAAGGGCATGTGGCCCATATGTAGATAGACAAGGGGTCATTGAATTTTATATTAGCTCTTCATCTAATTGAATTTGATGTTGGTCCTCTTTTCATTACTATTGTAAAATTAATCTTGTTTTACTTTTCTTCAATTTTCAATGCTATTTTATAGGAATTATATAGAATTTAGATCTAGAGCATACTCAATTCATGTTGTATATTATAACTCAATCCATTTTATTTAATTGTACCTTATATGCTTCAAACTATTTGTATTCCACCAATATTAATATCTTGTAAATTTCATTGGTATGCTCTTTTAAATTTTGATCCTTTTGTCTTAGTTTTTGAATCATTTGAAATAGTCCTTGGACATAATATATAGGTATAAAGTTTTGTTTAAATTTCATCACTCTTTTATTCTAGTTTTGTATCTTTTAGTTTCCTTTCTTTTATATATCATTTTATAGGTGATATCGGTAGATCAATGTGTGTCTATCTATATTAATGTTCATGATTTTGGTGGAGTGTTATAACCATAAGAGTTAATAAACTTGTTGAATCACATGGAAAAACTATTTTATTGAAAACCCTTTTGAGGAGAAGAAGGTTAACTTTACATGCACTAATGTGTCCAAAATAGAATTTATCTAATTAGATCACCCAGTAAAATTAAATACAAAGGAAAGGAGTGCACAATATAAAACATTAGAATAAAAATTTTAAGAAGTTGAATGAAATTTTTCTTCCTACGTATATTATGCTCGACACTATCTCAAAGTTTTCAAAACCTTAGACAAAATATTACAACATAAAATAGTATACCAATGAATTTTACAATCTATCAATCTAGTGGAACATGGAAATTATCACCACATAAGGATTTTATGTATGTAAATGGTTTGAGTTATGAAATATATGATGAATTGAGTATGCTCTAGATCCATAGCCTAGATGGAATCCATCAAAGTGACTTAAAAATAGAAGAAAGGAAAAAGAGGATTAATTTTAGAAGAATAGTGGAGAGAGAGAGCCATCATTATCTCTAATTAGAGGGAAAGGAAAATTATATTCCTTAAAGGGTGAAACATTTAATCCAGGAAGGATAGGAAGAATCTAGTCAAGGTCATGGAATATACCAAAGAGGTAGAAGTTTTCAAAGTATTAGGATATAGTGGAGGAAAACGTCAAATATACCCCAAAATCAGTAAAGATTTTATAAATGTTGTGAATAAGGTTGCAAATATGTTATGTTTTTACATTATCCTACATAGGAGATAGGAAAACTAGAGAAAGCGTGAGAAAATTTAATTGAAGATGAAGAAGAAGACGAAATGGAGGTTGTAATATACCTAGGAGAAACCCTCATGATAAGGAGGATGATGATCATCCCAATAAAGGAGAAAGAACATGATAGTGTTGGCAAAGTGACCCTTAGATGTGAACATACATATTTTCAACAATATGTACCTCTAAAGTGAAGGTATATAAAATAATCATTGATAATGGAAGTTTTGAAAATATGGTCTCAAATGTGATGGTTTATAAAATAATTTTTATACATTGGAAACACATGTATCCCTATCAAATATCGTGGTTCAAGAAAGGGAATGAGGTAACCATACATACAATATGCTTAATTGAATTATCAATTGTGAATACTTACAAAGACAGTAGTGGTGTGATGTTATCCAAATGGATGCATGACATATATTACTTGAGAGGCCTTATAAATAAGATATAATGGTTACACCGATGACTAAGGGAATAATACTTATGATTTTTGGGAATATGATGTAAAGATGGTATTTTTACCCTTGAAGGAAGAATACTAGTGTAGACACCAAAATTGGGTCACACTCTCCTTCGTCCCTTGACAAATAACCACCTCGAACATACTCACCTAACCATAGCACCTTTCACCCCACTCTAATATTAATTTAATTAATTAAATTAAATTAATCCATGTCCTCACAATATTTATTATTTAAATATCCTAATTGGATAATGCCCACACCATCCACCTCACCTATACACCTCATCTAGCCACCTCACCCTAAGACCTATTCTTAGTATGTTGCCATAACTAACTAAGACCTACCTAAACCCTAAAAATAAAATCCTACATTCCCTCTAACCACATTCCCACCTGTTAGAAAGGAATATTTCATTCTAATCTGCAGAGGAAAGAACGAGATCCAAGAAAATCAAGAGGATCTGCCTAGTTTAGTAAACCTAGGAAATCCCACCCTAACCGACGTCAGTTACCCTAAACCACCGTCGGTCAACCCAAAACTATCGTTGGTTACCATTTAATCCCCAAAAAAACCTTATTTCGAGGTTGGCACATCTTTTGAGGATAAGGGATGAAATAAGAACTACATGAAAGTAGAACCAGGGATTTGTACATGCATCGAGCATCCACAACACGGCACTGTAAGCAATCCATAGAGTCATTTTCCTTCACGGAAAATCTAGGGCACCATCACCACACCAAGTTCCTTCCATTTGATCACCACCATTGCCAACCGGACACCAAGCTCATACAACAATAAGTGTTTTGTTAACTAGCACTTATCCTTTGTCATTTTAGTAGACTCTTTTACTTTTGTTATTAGTTTCTACTCCCATTCTCATTCCCCACGATTAGCCTCCATGCAAACTTGACCATTCCTTCACCCACGCCATTGAACTACCCATACCTGGTTTTAGAGATCCCTAAGTACACTTAAGACCGACACAAACCTTTTCATCCTTCCATTTCCATTCAGCCTCAAATCTATCACCCCACCAAGTTTTGATAAGTTTCTGTACTCCCAGACCATACTGACACTTGGTTACCCCACAACCATCACCGGTTCACCTAAACCGACATCGGCCATACTGCACCGATGTCGGTCTCTGTGTTTCTACCCTCAAACCAAGAACAAAGCTTAAAACCTTCACCCAATACCCAAAACATCCTAGAACCAGACATTGACCAAGACTCAAGACTCTGACAAAAACCTTGACCTTCAAATTAAATCATAGCTTAGCTTGTTGTGAACAAATTTTCTTATTGTAGTCGAATGAGACACCTAAATCATTTTAACTACGTAGGATTTCCTTTATATTGTTAACATTAGGTTGTTTTAAAAAGTGGATTGACAGGTCATCTATGAAATATCACACTTCTCGGATCTAGCACACGTTAGGTAGTCCACTTATGTACTATTTAACTTTTATTTGGTGGTCTTGTTTTCTATTTCGGTACTTCCTCCAAGACAAAAGGAAGCTCTCATGATCAGTCTGTGGATCAAGAAGTCATACACATTTAAGAACCTACAACAAGCATTTTAAAAGGTATTCCTCCTAGCTCTTTACCCTTATTTGTTTTCGTTAATATTCAAAGAAACGCTCTAGAATTAGCTAAAACATTTTGGCGCCTAGTGGGGACGTATTCGGGTTCTTTGCATTTCTTCATTTCTAGGTGAAAATTTGCATGTTTGTTTCCTTTCTAAAAGGTTCTCACATTAAAATTTCTCCCCTAGAATTTTCTCTTCTTCTATTATCTAAAAATAATCGTATTTTGGTGCTTTAAAATGAACATTTCTTCCCTTTCATTAGTATCGCATTAGTGAAAGAGCATCCCTTCTCCTATTCATCTTTTTGTGTCATCGAATTCAATATTTTGATTTGGGTTTTAAAATATTTTCATTTCATTCTGATTTTATGCATTAGCTCACATTCAATTGAGGGACAACCTATATAGTGGAAGTTATTCTAAGCTAATGGTTAAAACAAACGAATCATAGAAAGCACATCTTCTCTCTCTCTCTCTCTCTCTCTCTCTCTCTCTCTCTCTCTCTCTCTCTCTTTGTGTCTTACCAAATTGCACAATTTTAAAAATATACACATTCTTACAAGACATCTTTCCTAGGAATGCCTGTCAACGATCACACTGATAAGAGGATTAGTAGGTACTCCCCAACTCGCTACTTCTATCGAGTCATACTTTAGAGGAAGGCCCGCCCCCACCATAACATACCTGAAACCTCTCCTTGTAAATATCCTTCTTCTTCAGAAGCCATCCTCATAAAAAAATTATATTCTAAAGTTCATAATTCAATCCTTAATAGCATAATTTATACAAACATAATAGAAAAAACACTCTTAGGATCATATTTTTCTTAGTGTTTTTTCTTGGCTTGCATTTTGAGGTGAGAGGACACGTTCTTCATTTTCTTATTTCCCCTTACATGCTCCTCATCATAGTTGGTGTATTCCAACTTCATCTGAGTGTGCCTAGACCCTATTCTCATCATTCTTAGAATTTTGGGTTTGATTCCATATTTGATTTTAACTCACAACCACCTTTCCTTAATCTCTATTTCAATTTCACGATGAACGGTGTCGGTCTAGTGACCATCATTAGTTACCCTCTCGACCGTCATCGGTTTTACCTAACTCGGTGTCGGTGTACTATTCTTTTGGTTAACTTACCTAATAGGACACCTACTTCACCTTCTTTGTTGTTCAGAGTCTCTGTCACTCTCATCATATTCACTTTCGTGGTAAATTTCATCAACATCTTATGTGCTTATCAGATTGTCACCTTTTCCCTTGTTTTGAAAAAAAGCTGTCCATTTTCCACGACCAACCGTGTTACTGTGACCGGCATCGGTTTACCCTAACTAGCATCGGTTATCTGTTCAAATTTCTAGCTGACATTTTGTACCTAATCTACCTACCACCACCTATTTCTCTTATAATTGCTATATTTCTATGTAATTTACGAAAAAGTCCAACTTGATTAGTACTTGTTCACATGGTGCTGATGCGTCACCAATCAAACGCCCTCACATTTCACGCTAGTTGTCAACCACTCCCACCTAGTCCTTCACCCCTTCCATTCTATCACCCATGGAGCCTATCCAACCTATCTCTATCGCTACAGGTGATGAGGAGTTCACACGACTCCTTGACCAGAACCTGTTGCCTTAAATTTTATCTCTCCCACTCATCCACTCGAGATGCCTCGGGTCAGTTGATATACGACATGCCTATATCTATCCCCTCGACACTCGTTCCTAATTCTATGTTAGCCCCTTCTAGCTCTGTGCTACCCTCACCTTCCTTTCCCCGGTCATTTCACAACTAGGCCCTATACCTACTATGACCGCCACATCTGCCACATCCATTGCACCCGCCACATCCACTATACCTTCACCAACCACCCGAACATATGCCTCATCTCGTGCTTATTATCTCACATATACCCATAACTATACAACCACCCCCCCGTGTTAGTGACCCCTACCCCTTTTCAAAACATTGTCTTTTCTATTCTATAGTCCTTATCCCCCATTACTACTAGGGTCACCATAACCCTTCCACCTCCATATAAGTACTATCAGGTAACCTCTGTTTCATTTATCATTCATTCTAGGTATGTACCCCTATCTAACTCCTCCTTCTCAATCTACCTATATCTGAAATCCCCATATCTTTGGAATTCTACCTCCATCATATGCCCAACACCAACCTCCTTACACTACAATAGGTACCTAGCTATCACAACCTACCAACGACCTAATCAATTTAATGATGGAAAATATGCAGACATTTGAAGCATCGGTTTCTGGCACACGTAACTCTCTCACCTACGATGAGATTTATAATGAGCCTATCCACCCATCCATTCCTATCTGTCCATATCCCATGAATTGGGAAATTCCTAAATTTAACCACTTCAACAGTAAATAAGACCCACGACAACATTTTCGATCTTTCAAAAATGAGTTTTATCTAATCTCCCATGATGACGCTTTGCTCTTGAGGACCTTTCCCATGTCTCTCACCAGGACCACATTAGATTGGAATAGTGTTTTACCTAGACATTATATCTTCTCATTTAATCAGGTAGCCCAAGCCTTCTTGGATCACTTCTCCATCAATGTTGTTAAGAAGGTTACCATGAGTGACCTCTACTGTACACCTCAATATGACGACGAATCTATCACAGTTTTGTCGGCTCATTGGCGTAGCTTGGATCAATCAAATCACATTGCAACTACCACAAACCAAACTCATAGAGCTCTTCATGCGGGCTTGTGCTAGATATATCTCACCAACCTTGCAAGTGCAAAATTTCGAACCTTTGATGAGGAATTTCCCATGGCACGAAAGCTAGAGATTTGGGCCTTCGAAGAAAACAAAATTCAACTACGCAATAAGAACTCAGGCATTTAAGTCAAATGATACCTCTTATTCTTAAAAACCATAGAAAAATTATTCAAAATCCAAGGGAACCGCTAACTCGGTGGTACTCAAGGCCAGCCCATCCCGTCCATGAAATCAAGCTAACCCCTCACCTAATCTCTCACCCATTCATACTTTTCAATTCGAGACGGGAACAACGGAAATATACCCCAATTAGGGAGCCGTATTCTTCTGTCTTAGAAAAGATCATTAAAGTTGGGGCCATCACCCTTCCTCTTGTAAAACCACACACGGTTTTGATCCTGCTTGCCCCACACCCACATGGTACAAAAGAGCACGACTTCTACAACTATCATTAGGTAAAGGTCATAGTGATAACAATTGCATCACTTTCAAATACATTGTCCAAGAAATGCTCGAGAAAGGTGAGTTAACCTTGGATAATCCTAATGCACCTACCAATCAAAACCTACACATATGTAAGAAACCATTTCCTAATCACGCCCCTTCTTCTGATCAAACCGGAGAGACCTCAACTCATGATAGCCATACCTGCGAGGTCCATGCTATTTTTCGGTGACGCACCCATTGCTTCCCAATTAACTCATATTCCTTCCATAGAGGAAATCCTAGACCAAATTTCTCCACCTACACATGAACCCACTTCACCTATTCCTCCACCCACAAAGGAGCACCCTTTGTATCCTCCCTCACCGTGAAGGATCCTTCATTAACATCAAGACCATTTCACCTTTGTCTACTCCACCTGAGAGATCCATCACCCACATACCTCTCTAACCCACGAAAGATGCTTGTTTATCTCCTCCACCCACATAGAGGAGTACCCAATTTCCTCCACCTATCAAAGATCCATTAGAAAGGTCGTTTATTTTAGGTGACCATTCTCCATCATTTACCCAAGATCCTACGAACTTACTTTCAACTCTCTTACCCACCAGAAAGCTGAAGCTAGCAAGTTTCTCATTTCTAAGACACATTTTATGGGAATCGCCATTGGATCCTCATCAACCTCACCCACTATGGTTCATTCTCATGCTTAGCCGACCACTTGGATTATGTGGATAGATCCTTACTTTGGGGGCATCTTCTACTTCTGTCTCAACACAAATGCATATGTCACTTGTGAGACACTTCCACTATCTACCCAAAAATATTTCATCCAATTAAAGCAAACACAACCACAACTATCACAAATCCCCCATAGTACCACTCATGTCCCAACTCACACCCCTACCCATAACCCAACATGCATCTAAATCCAAACCTACACCTACATCATCTTCCTTACTTGAACCTATTACTACCTTAGGGGTCATTCGACCGCTTAGCCTTACTCATCCACCCATCAAATTAGATTTAGCTACATCATCCAAAGCCAACACCAATCTTAATTTGGCACTCAAAAGAATAACTAATCCCATATATCTCGTATTCCAACCTCACGATCACACTTTATCACCTTCACCTCTTTCCATTAGTTTGTATTAGGACCTCACCCTTCTAGCATGGTTAAGAAATCTCCACTTCACCAGTAAACTAAAAACAAAGAAGTCCATTCCTCCCTCACAAACCTCTAACATACCCAAGCGCCCGACATGACTTCCGCCCACACCTGCAACATTTTTACCACCCATACCATCAATACCATCGATAACTTCTTCACTACCCACAATACTTTAGTCTCTTTCCCTCACACCACTTGCCTCGTAAGGCCCCCGCCATCTACCTTCACAAACACCTCGGTTATCCCCATGGGTAACTCGCCCTCTTCACCATCTGATTTTCCCTCTAGATCTCATGCACCCATATAACCTTTACCCAAAAGGTGCAACCTAAAGAAAAAAATCCGCTACCCTCTAATAAGGTAGTCAAACCAACCACACACTCTCTTGCCGGTTCATCTACCATACCCCTAACCAAGAAAACATGACCAACACATAAGACCACACCATCACCTAAAACCATATCTCAAACCACTCCCTCTCTTGCAAAAAACCCTTCCTATACAATTGGCCGCACTTTGCACCCAAACCCACATTCACTTCCCATTGTGATCCACTTGGCGGGATCCTATGCCAAAATTTTAACCAACCTCTATGAAACTTTTGTCATCACATTACCACCTCTCGAGACCTTATGACCCACTCAAACCCAAACCAAAGGGTTTGACGACACAAAATTTATGCCTACCATCATGTGCGGGACACGATGTAGAGAACTGCAAGGTTTTGAAAACCGTTCTTATCTATGTGTCCTCCTGAAGAAAACTTTGATGATGATGACCTTCTCGATGAGGACCCCATTTCAATAGGACCCATTCCCATGATTCTTCCCTCATTTCCTACTCAGCGACCAATACCTCCACCCCCACAAACTCCTACAGACCACCCCAAGATTCAAAATTAACATGGTTTACATTAGAGAAATCACCAAACCTCCACCCAAATGTCGGTGTGCCTAACTCATCTCACAAGGTTCCTTCCCACCACTCATATTTTCCCTTCTGTTCTTATACCTTTCATGGCTCACCTACTTCTCCACCTCAAATCAACATGATCCACATTACTACCCATGCTCGAGAAGGATAAAGGTAAGGAAAAGGTAGCCACCCACCAACCCACCAACCAGTCCTATACCCAACATACCACTCGCACCCACACCTAAAATAACTATATGTGGCCCCACATATCCTATTTCTAATGGGGTTGCACATCACACAATGCTCAAACAACTACACCAATCCCCCCTCAAAATATCCCTATATGACCTCATCTAAACCTTGGAATCCCATCGTCAAGCTCTCATGGAGGTTCTTCAGTCTATTGAGGTCTTACCTAATGACCCTACACTGTGGCCTCCATTATTACACCCCATCATGTAGCCTCTCTCACCAAATTACCACCTTCATCTACACCTCCACCTACTCACCAAGTAGCCACACTCAGCTTCTCAGATGAAGAGATCGCACCGCACCAAACCAATGACCCAGATCCAACTCTCTTCATCTCTATCCACATCGATGATATACGTGTATGACATGTTATGATTAATGGGGGCACTAGCATTAATATCATCTCCTCCCATGCATTCGCCCAAATGCGCATACCTAACAATTACATGCATAAACATCTCGTCATGTTGCATTCATTCAATGACGCTATCACTTCCACACTTGGCACCATCATCCTCCATGTTTGCATGGGCCCCCGTACTATTCTAGAGTTATTTTACATCTTGGAGGGGAATTTCAATATAACCTGTTGCTTGGTAGACCCTGGATTCATGTCATGGGTTGTGTTCCTTCCACTTTGCATCATTGTGTAAAGTTTGAGCATGAAGGACACACCTATACCATTCTGGCTAACCCATCACCTTTCAAAACTTGAACATTCTTTACCAACCCAATGCGTGCTTATACCCATTAAAGCATCTACCTCATGACCACTACCTCTTCACCAACACCTCCACTCACCAATGTCACCGCTTACCTCAACCGCACCTACATCCTCCATTCTTATCGTTGCCACAACCTCCATAAGTGAATTTTCAACCTCCTAATCAGCTAGCTCCACCTCCGATCCCACCTCGACATGTCATCTATCCTAGCTACCCACATATCGACCAATGATCCCTTAGAAGGATTTTTTTCAATGCCTCACCTTGGTTGAGTATTGCCTATATAGTTTCAACACATTCCTTACTCCACAAGAGTACAAAAGTCTTCACCAACACCCTCGCTATGATCACCGTATAGGAGAGCACCTCCTTTATGGTCCTCCCCACCTTCGTACCAATCTCACCTATGGGGGACTTGATACTACCAATTATAGACCTGAATCACCATCATAAACCCGCCCATTTTCTCGCATACCTCCAATCACTCACCAATCACCATTTTGCACACACCTTTCTACACTAATGTGCATGGAAGGGTTTTGTTTTTTCTTTTACGAGCAATGCCATCACATCTTTGTTATTCCATGTACTACCTATAAACATAAATACCATAGTGGTATCAGCTTTGTTGAACCACCTACCAAGAAGGCCCGCATTGAACTCATTGACAACACAAGCCCTTCTCCACCTTCTTCACACGCTCCACCTTCTTCACCACCTTCGCGAAAAAGTCGATGGATCTATAATCCATTCCTCCTAACTTTTTTTTCATAAACACCATTTCCTTGGGGCCTCTAACTAATCAACATGAGGCCAAGGATCTCTCTTCTCTTCCCTTCCCCGTATCTCCGAAATGATCGATGATGACATGTCTTCGATTAAGTTCATTCCATGTCAAGATATTGAGTCTATACTCACCTTCCTCGGTGTAGAAGACTCACATATTCATCGGTAGTTACCATTTGAGTCAAAACCATGTTGAATGAATTGAATATCAAAATCAACATTCATACTTAGGATGACCCGTACATTCTAAAGATCGGTCAATTTTAGATGTTGCTTTGAAACAGAATCCATCACTTCTTTTCTCAAAAACCATAACCACACTTTCTCTTTGTCTTACATAGACATGCCCAGGTATTGACCCCACCATAGTGGTCCACAATATCATAACCATTCTTGATGCCAAACCCAGAAATAAAAGTTGAAGAAAATGAACCCTCGCATTTCTCTTTTGGTCAAAGAAGAACTTCAAAACCTTTTTTTTTTTTTCCTTCATATTACCCATTGATTATCCTTGATGTATTTCTAACATTGTCCCCTGTCACTAAGGCGATAGGGGAATTCACATTTGCACATATTTTTGTGACCTCAACCTAGCTTTCCCGAAAGATGACTTTCCTCTTCCCGGTATTGACCAACTAGTTGACCTTACCACCGATCATGAGATGCTCTCACTCATGGATCACTTCTTAGGTTAAAACCAAATCTTTCTTGCCCCAAACAGATCAACACAAAACCACATTCATCACCCCTATAAGTGGGATATCGAGTCATGCCTTTTGCCTTAAAAACCTCCGGTGCTACATATATCGTTGGGATATGACTTACATCTTCCATGACATCGTGCATCGTATATTGGAAGATTATGTGGATGACCTCCTTGCCAAATCCAAACAATGCTCAGAGCACCTCATCATCCTAAAAAGCATCTTTGATCACCTCATTAAGTATTGCATTCACCTTCAGCCCAAAAAGTGTGTCTTTGTGGTTCTCTCGGGAAAACTTCTAGGATTTATCATCTCCTTACATGGTATAGAGGTTGAACTCCGCTAAGTTCAAGGCCATTCTTCAAATTCCTCTACCCACTAACCTTTGGCAAATCATAGCCTGCAAGGTAATTTGCGATCTATTCACCTTTTCATTTCACAATTGTCTCATCGGTGTCAACCATTTCATCATCTTCTCAAGAAGGATGTCTCCTTTAAATGGGATTATGACTACCACAAATATTTTGAGGCCTTAAAAAATACCTTCTCCAACCACCCGTACTCATTCCACCTAAAGACGATCGACCTTTCTACCTATGCATATCTACTACTAATCACTCTTTGGGGCCATGCTCACTCATCGCGATGAATAACATAAGGATCGGGTGGTTTATTACATAAGTTGTACTATTTTAGACTATGAAACCTTATATACACATGCCTAAAAACTTTTCTTAGCCTTATTTTTCATTGCCACGAAACTCCACCATTACCTACTCAACCACAAAACCTATGTTGTGACCAACACCAACCCCTACACTTCATGTATGCCAAACCTTACCAAAATCAACGTGCCGCATGCCGCTTATGCTTTTGCCCAACCTCGACCTCGAATTTATCCATCAAAATTCCATCAAGGGCCAATCCATTGCCAACCAATTGCAGGCGACACAACTATTTCAGGATCAACCCTCTAAATTTGACTTTCTAGATGAGTCAATTACTACCCTTTCCTGAAGATGAACCCATTTACCAAATGACACTCTTCCTTGATGGTTCCAAGTGTGAGCATGGGGTGGGGCTGGTGTTATCCTCATTATGCTTGATGGTGAAGCCATGAATTTATCTTTCAAAGTCAATTTTGATTGCACAAAAAATATTGCCGAATACGAAGTGCTCGTATTGGGTCTCCACGATGCCTATGCCTTATATGTCAAGTCCATCAACATCTTTGGTGATTATCAATTGGTCATAAACCAAGTCAATGATATATACAAATTTCGTAATGAGACACTTTAAAATTATAAACATCATGTGGACATAATTTTGACCACCTTTGACCGCTATGACCTTCACACTGTCCCCGCTCTACCAAAAAAATTGCGAGATACGATGGCCTACTTGGCTTCTCAAATACCCTTCACCCGACGAATCTAAAATATTTTTCACCATACAAAGACTCTAATCACCTTCTTATTTACCTCGTGAAGTTTACTCTATCATAACCACTACCCCGACTTGAGTGACCTTTGGTATAAACAATATTCATACTATCTTTCCCTCTCCATCTTGCCTTCCGACCTCACTCGTAATGGAAAATGTGACTTTCTTAAAAATGTCTCTCATTATGTCATCATGGGTGGCCTCCTCTATAAGCACAACTTCGATGGTATTCTCTTACGGTGCCTTACGAGTTCTAAAATTCCTTATACCATTAAGGAAGTTCATGATGGCATATGTGGAGGTCACTTCAGTGGCATTGTTGTTACTAAGTGTATTCTTTGCCTAGGCTATTACTGGCCGACCCTTAACCATGATTGTTCAATACATTAAGCATTGTGTAAAATGCTAAAAACATGCCAACCTTCATCATACACCCGAGTCATACCTTATAGGTTGCCCCTAACCTTTTCCCCTTCTCTCAATGGAGTTTGGATCTTGTCAAAGAGATTAATCCCCATTCTTCACAATGACATCAATGGATCATCACTGCTACCGAATACTACACAAAATGGGTTGAAGCCATACCTCTTATCTCCATGAAAGTCGAGAAAATATGTGAGTTCATCAATCATCACATCATTTATTGCTTTGGTGTTCCTCACCGCCTCATCACTGATAACGGAAAACAATTCAAAAATAAAACCTTGTGGAAACTTTGTGATGCCTTCGGCATTCAACTCAGTTTCTCATCACCTTATTACCCAAAAACCAACGGCCAAGCCGAATCCACTTATAAAACCTTTTAAAAATTATCATGAAAGTGGTTAACGATACTAGGAAGGACTGGCATACACACATTCCTTTCACCCTGTGGGCATACTACACTAGTATTCACACTTCCACTGTTGCCACACCTTTTTCTCTGGTCTACAGTACAAAGGTAGTTCTACCTCTCAAAGTCCAGATTCCCTCAAACCGCATTTATTTCCATAACATGCTCAATGATGATGACTTACGCGGGACCTTATAGCACAACTTGAGTTATTAGATGAATGTCGTCTTAATGCTCTTGACCATCTTCAAGTTTACCAAAAACATATCAAACGTGCCTATGAAAAACATGTCCATGAACGAAGCTTCCAATTCGGTGACCTTGTCTGAAATAAAATCAACATGTAACCAAAGTGAAAAGAATAAACGGGGAGAATTTTCTCCTAATTGGCTTGGACCATACATTGTGACTCATACTTATGGATCAAGTGTTTATCATTTATCTTCACTAGATGGTAAACCCGAAACTAAGTGCCTCAATGCCTTGCATCTTTGACCATTCTACTTTTTGTTGAATTTCAGTCCTACCTCACCTTCTACCTCTTTTTATGCTCATCCCTTGAGTGCTTTTTACTTCCCTCCTTTCACTATGCCACCTCCAACGATTAAACAAGAATCATGTGCATACCCATCACTCTTTTTCTCATTAAATATATGTACCACGACATTGCACATGGCATGGTTCTCATGGATACTTTTTGTCTGCTTTAAGATGAGATCCCATGGTTGTTTCACCTTTCTCTTTGAACAAGAATCCAATTCTTCACCTTAGTCTTGTCCATGAATTAAAAGTCCTCACATGGGATCCAACTCCTTGAGTCAAACTTCCAATAAAATATGACTCCCTCAAAAGGACATCTTTCTCTCTACATCGCTGCTATAAATATATTGCTCCCTCAAAGGACAACTATGTAAAGCCTACTTTAAAAAAGAGAATCGGAAGCTTCTGCATCGATCAACTTTGCGAAGAACTCAAGGAGTTAATTTCTTCATCCCATATAGACTTCTGCATCGATTATTTGATCTCCAATACACAAGTCAAACAGAAAAATCCATCATGGATTAACCCATCGTGACCTTGGATCTCTTGCCAAAAGGCATTCTTCCAAGTACCATATAAACTAACCACTTTTCCCCTCTCATCATTCACACTTTCATTTACTACCGCCTCAAGTTACCTACTAGAACCGAGACATGTGGTGATCATTTGACTACTTTTCACCTTTAGAATAATCAATCATGTAATGTCTTTAGGGTCTTCTCGTTCATTAACTTATCTAAAGTATGACCCACCTATTATGATCCTTACCATTCAGGGGCTTTCTTACCTCCTCTTATCTTTTAACCTTCTTCATTACATATTGATTACCTTATACAAGACTAGATTCTCAACACTTATCTTTGGGTAAATTTTCCTCTTTTTCCACAATCAACTCAAAATCACCCATACCAATGTGCCCACAATTCACCCATACCTAAAAATACCTAGACCCAATCATGCCTATAAACTATCAACCCATACTCATCCCTCCTCACATTCTTCCCTAGCTCATGGGAGAACTACATTGGCTTTGAGGTCCCTTTTCACCGGGAACTATGTAGGAAACACTTCAAGGGCATGTGGGCCTTGGAGGTTAGCTCGACCACTCTCTACCCTAGCCAATTCACCTTTCATTTTCTAAATCACATTCTACACTAGTTAGTTTCCTTTTTATATCAATAATTGGAAATTAAATTAAAAAAGCAAAAATTACTTCACATTTTTATCATCATCATACATACATTCATTATGTCTACCATTGGTTTACCATTATCATGCATGTTACCATAAAACATCTCAAATGCGAACCATATCATCATTAATTGCACAAATTAATACTAAACCCATTTTAACTCAACCATTTATAAACCAACTCCGACTTCAATCCATGCCTATGACCTCGACTCCATCCATGCCTAAAACCACAACTTTGACTCAACCATGCCTATAACCTAAGCTGTACCATGCCTAACACACCTATCATGAATCCATCTATGGATAACAATCAAATTACATCAACACGGATATATCATGCCAAAATTACCATCATCTCTATAAATGAAAATATCCAAACATGTGTATCTATATACATAACTCTCAAATATATTTGGCACACAAGCCTAGTGTATATAACCAAATATCTCAAAACTCTCATATCTGACCTCACCATCTTCGGCACAGGTTCGTATATGATCAAAAATACACAAAATCTCGTATACATCCTCACTCTCTTCAACATGCATGCTGTATATATCATAAATGAATAAATACATCAAAATGGAGGGATCAACATCGAGACATCATCCTCTGAAGACATCCTCCACATCTGTCTCGCTGGTCCTCCTCCTCCTCTCGGCTCTGTCAGCAGCTTCGATAACTTCTCACTACCTACCATGGGTTGTGGCTAGGTCCCCTACTGGTACATTGATCGGATATGGCATCTCGTGAACTAGTAGCCTCACCCTGATCTTGTCTTAGGGCTCAATGGCCCCCTGTGCTCTCCATGTTGTGGGTATAGGATTTAGTCCTCTCACTTGAGGCTCGCTACACCATGTACTCTCCATAGGATAGAATATCTATCCCCGCTACCATCAATCGATCTCGGTAATAAAAGCTGGCCTCACTTAAGGCATCCGTAACATAGATATGGGTACTATTTGTGGTGTCCCCATCGGCCTCTACCCCGTACCTATCCCACACCTACCTGTGAACTAGGACCCCCCCTCGATACCTATGGAGGTGTCATCGGCCTCGCACTTAGTCACATGCTGTACCTATGCCTGTAATGCCTCAATCTGCATTCGTGTAGTGGCCAAATGGCCTGTAAACTGTAACATGCTCTTGTAGCGCGGCCACCCGCTCATCATCTCAATCTCCATCTCCACCTCCAGGCCATTTGGGCCAAGACTAGCCACCTATGCATGCAATGCGCCACCTCCACCTCTAAACCTACCAACTGCCCATATACCATCCCTAACTATGTAATCAGGGTCACCACCTACCCCTATAGGGTATCTCTCTACACGGTGATGGTGGCTAAATATGGTTGCCTGTGCCTCAGGTGGTACTACTTGTAAATGAGCTGCCCACCACATTTTGTTTAGACCTATCTTTCACTCCGACATCATCAATCCATCGGTCTATAACCTACTCCTCCTGCCCTATAGGTATTGTCACCGTGGTAGCGGTAGTGGTCTCTCCACATCATCTCTCCAGTATTGTGGGAAAGGTATTGGTATATCCTACGACAACCCAAAATACCGTCTCGACCCTTCTATCGGGATCATCTCGTGCTCCCTTACATGATGCCGTTCAATCCATCTGATTATCTGCAAGAAATCTAACTCATTGGCCATCGAATGTATAAGGGATAAGCTACATACGGCCTCCAAATAATGTCCACGTAAGACAATCCCTCCAGGTAGTCACCTATAATATGCTACATCATGTGTAACCTTTCCTCTCGCTCGACACTCTCCCATCACAGGCACCCATTGTTTGTACCACACCCAAATAAAACCCGGCTCAAATTCATCTTCTGGGCATACCGATCGACAAACACAAAAATGTGCTCGTAGGCCCATACGCCCATAACTCTCTATATAGCTACACTAGGAATATTGGCACCTATGTGAAGTGTGTCCCATCCATAATCATATCATGTAGCACCCCCATCAGTGATCGTGGGAATCTCCCACCCTCTACATCTGGTAATGTAAAACAACAAACTTCCTCCATCAATAATACTACTAGCCTTGTCTCCTCTAGATGGGCTAGGTACATCTCTCCATAACTCAAGTTGACATTTGTGGAATGTCGGCTCCGCCAATCCCTCACCGAACACCATCGGCAAGATCAACTCCTCAAATGCCTCTGAGGAGATCAAATATACCTATGTACCCAATATAGTAACTACATGATCCTGTAAACATCCTCTAGGGTGACTATAATCTCCTTGTCGGTAGCTAGAATGTGTTGGTCATGAATCCCATATATCGATGAGAGCGACCATCCAACTCGGCTACCAGGACTACATGTCGGTAGGGTAATACCCTAATCGGGCCCACATCTACAAAATGCCTCCACTCCTCACCACATCGTGCCTCAAACCTTTAAGAGTAGGGGTGGCACCATGTCTCTCATCCTCAGCTGATCTCTCACCTACATCCACCAAAACATAGCATTAATTTCACCTTAATCGTACCCACAATCCCACTCGGCACCTCACCTATACCTATACCTACCACCCTACTTCTCTTTCCCTAGACCTCCTTCCCTTTGTATCACATCTTCTCTCTACCCACCCCAACCCTAATCTGCTATCATACACCCTTACCTATTTTTTTCCCCTTACCTATGTTTTGATTTTCACTAAAACAACTTCTCTTACCCCTACCTATCTCACTCACCTAACCTAAGTCTCTATTGCCCCTTTTTCCCAAAATCATGATTGATACGGATTACCCATAATCGACACTAGTCCCCCATAAACCGGCATCGGTCACCTGTTTCGTGAGTGATACCGGTTCCCTACCACCGACGCTTCGGCTAACCCTCAACTAACGCTTGGTCCATAGTCGCATAAAAACAACGATGTCTAAACCCCCTTCTTCCTAAAAACTTCCTTTTTCTCCATTCTACCCACCCAATCCCACCCACATTCCCCCTCCACCCTTCCCCACCCCTCCTTCACCTAACCACCTCCCTCCCCATTCCTATTTTACTCCGATTTTCCCTCCCAAAATACAAAATTCATTTTCCCCCAAAACCCGTTTTTACCCACCCGACCTCTAATTCAATCTAACACACAAAACAAAGCATAGGATTGACTCTTACCTCATCACGCTATCGTCACCATGGTGGCACATCGGGCCACTACACCGGTGGTCCACCTGATCCCTCTCCTACCTCTGTCATCACCCAATCAACTCGTCTCTACTTCCAACTAACGGAATCAATCAATCTGATCTCATGGACCCGCTTTATCAACTACGAATCACCCGCTACACCGCTCACCAACTCGACTTTCCATTCCACATAGATGCTTTCCACCTTTTTCTCTCACCTATCATTTTCTATAATTTGGTAAATGAAAAATGATTTTAAAAAGCATAAATTTTTCATTTTATAACCTACCTAACTTGGACCGGCGGCATGCATGCTTTGACCTTGAATGACATCGAGTCCCAGTGCCTTAGCTTACCATGGTTGGTCCATCGCGATCGACATCGGTTATCCTACTTACTCATTTTTACTTCACCCACACCTCACTTGGAAACTTCGCTTTATCTTCTAGACCTTATCATTTACCCCCTCACCTCATCCTCATTTTGGGACTCATTATTTCTACACACACCTCGGCCCCACCCATTTTGTGACCTAGTTACTGGACTGGAACATCACTAGTGACCTATGACCTCATGTGCTCACTATAAATTGTGGCATTATTACCCGTATTGATTGACATACTAACCTTACCTTGCCTCTTACCATGATTATTTATCCCGACCAACACTTGGTGTCTAACATATCTAAATGTTCTTTGCACTGATCTACATCGTGTTTCCTAACCATATCTTATACCTTGGATACTAGAATCAATGAAACCTTGTTTGGATAAACCTATCAACCCTAGAAAATGTAGAGTTTGCATGCTCTTCAACCTGATATTGTGCTATAGTTTATACGTGTGCATGTGTTTGATCATTATTACCTTTGACCACACCCCATTACTTGGATTACCCGACTAGACCTTTTTCCTTTTTACCCCCATTGGACACCCTCCTCTTCATCACATTCACCTTTTATCAAACCACTCACTAATTACGCTTTTCTCATCGGTTCTTGGTTTGAGGGGGACCACCTTCACCAACACATGGGGCAACCACATCTTATTTTTGTCAATACGTCACTTACCAATACAAGATACACAACAAAATTGGGTCACACTCCCCTTGGTCCTCGACAAATAACAACCTTGAACACACTCACCTAGCCATGGCCCCTTTCACCCCACTCTAATATTAATTTAATTAATTTAATTAAATTAATCCATGTCCTCACAATATTTATTATTTAAATATCCTAATGGGATAATGCCCACACCATCCACCTCACCTATACACCTCACCCTAAGACCTATTCTTAGTATGTTGCCATAACTAACTAAGACCTACCTAAACCCTAAAAATCAAAGCCTACATTCCCTCTAACCACATTCCCACCCGTTAGAAAGGAAGATTTCATTCTAATCCACGGAGGAAAATGAACGAGATCCAAGAAAATCAAGAGGATCTACCTAGTTTAGTAAACCTAGGAAATCCCACCCTAACCGATGCCGGTTACCCTAAACCGTCACCGGTCAACCCGAAACCATCATTGGTTACCATTTAATACCCAAAATAACCTAATTTCAAGGTTGGCACATCTTCTGAGGATAAGGGACAAAACCAGAGCTGCATGTAAGTAGAACCAACATTCATACACACATTAGAGCATCCAAAGCCAAAGCACTTAAGAAACCACAGAGCCATTTTCCTTCACAGAGCATCTAGGAAGTGCCAACACCACACCAAGTTCCTTCCATTTCATCATCCACCATTTTCCAACCAGAAATCAAGATCATACAACAGCTTTGTGTTTTGTTAACTAGCACTTGTCCATTATCATTTTAGTAGACTCTTTTACTTTTTTAATTAGTTTCTACTTGCATTCCCATTCCACCACCATTTACCTCCATGCAAACTTGACCATTCCATCGCCCACGCCATTGAACTACCCATATCCAGGTTTTAGAGATCCATGAGTACACCTAAGATGCACACAAGCCTTGTCATTGCCCTTCCATTTCCATTTAGCCTCGGATCTATCACCCCACCAAGTTTTTGATAATGTTTCGTGCACTTACCATACCGACACCTGTTACCCCAAAACCATCTTTGGTTCACCTAAACCGACATCGATCATACCCTGCACCAACGTCGGTCTCTATTTTTCTACCCTCGGACCAAGAACATAGCTTAAAACCTCCACCCAATACCCAAAACAGCCCGAAACCAGGACCTTGACCAATACAAGTACTCGTGAGAGACCTTTACCTTCGATTCAATCATAGCTTAGTCTATTGTGAATGAATTTTCTTATTGTAATCGAATGAGACACCTAAATCATTTTAACTACATTAGGATTTCCTTTATTGTTATCATTGATTTGTTTTAAATAGTTGATTTGACAACCATTTAGGAAGTATCACACTTCCTGGATCTAGCACACGCTAGTTAGTCCACTACATATACCGTTTAACATTTATTTGGTGGTCTTGTTTTCTATTTCGTAGTTCCTCCAAGCCAAAAGGAAGCTCTCATGATCAATTGTTGACCAAGAATTCATACGCGCGTAAAAACCTACAACCAAAATTTTAACAGTATTCCTCCTAGCTCATTACCCTTATCTATTTCATCGAATATTCAAAGAAACACTCTAGAATCGGTGAAACAACTAGAGTTAGGCATTGTTTGATTGAGATATTTTTATGTAGAAATGGAGGAATTTGGTTGTTTTTATGCCTTTTGGAAAATAAAGTTGAAATAAAATCATTTGGTATGCCCATTGTCTAAAAAGAGTTAATAAAATAATACATGTATGTCATACTAGATGATCTACTAAATGGTTTACCGCAAAAGAGGGACATACAAAATGATATTTATTTGATCCTAGAATTTCCCTTTTAAATGAGGCAACCCAGTAGGATGATCTAATAGAGAGTGAGGAATTGAAAAACGAAGAGAAAACTTTGAGAAAAAAGAGGTTAATTAGAGAAAGAGTGATTCCATGCATGACTTTAACTCCCAAAAAGGATGGATAATGGAGAATGTGAATTGAGAGTAGGGTGATAAATAAAATCATAATTAAGAATAATTTACGAATTTATAGATCGGGTAATAGGATGGATGTGCTAGTGAGAGCTTGATATTTTCTTAAGATTGACCAATGGAGTGGGTACTACTAGATCCAAATTTGTAAAATGGAGTAATTTAAAACCAATTTCAAAAAAATATATGGGTTTTGGAGTGGATGGTGACTTCATTATGTTTATCTAATGCACCAATAAATTCATGAGGTTTATGAGCATAATATTATGAGAATACAATGGTATGTTTATGGTTTAGTTTTATGATACTTTGATATTTAGTAGAAAAATGGAGGAACACCTTTGTATTTGAAATTGATTTTAGAATTTTTACAACAATAATAAATTTATAAAAACGTTAAAAAGTGTATATTTCTTCAAAAGGTATTTTTGTGTATATCATCTCAGGGATGGGGTGAGGATAGATGAAGAAAACATTAAGAAAATTTGGTAATTTTATATTCCAAGGAATGTGAAATAGGTTCACGAACTATTATATCTTGGTAAATGTTAATAGGAATTTCCTCAAGATTTTAAGTAGCATTTCCACACCCATAATGGAGTGGATGAAAGGAAATCATTTTGTATGGAGTAAGGTAATAACAAATACTTTGGAATTAGTGATGAAGAAAGTATAAAAATAATATTTTATAGAAAGGTATTTGCAGCTGATTGTGATTACACACATGTAGGGATTGAGCTCTATTGAGTCAATAATAATGAACTATAACATTATTCATTGAAAATCTAAATGAGTTTAGGAGGAAATTCCATACTTATCATGTGGAATTTTATGTTATCGTTCAATAATTAAGACATCGGAGACATTACTTGGTAGATAAGGATTTTTAGTCTCTATTGAGATGAACAAATGAGGTATGTGAGCACACGCAAGAATCTATATAATAGTCATACAAATTAGGTTTCATATTTATAAGAATATATGGCACAAATTAAGTAAGAAGAATCAAGTTACTTGTTCTATGAGTAGGTGTGTAGTATGTTCTTGATAATAATGGAAAATGAAAAGTATGGTTTGAGGTAGTTAAGGATGTGTATGAAAGTGGTATAGAGTTTTGTGATATTGTTAGAAAGTGTAAGGATCCTATAGGGGGTAGTGGTTCATGTGATTATTTATGTAATATGTCTATTTCTTTAGCAGAAGTAGTTTTTCTTCCTCTTAGATTAATGATAGAAAACATTATAATAGAATTACATATTGGGGTTTTTACTAGATACTTTGATATAAGTAAACCATTTTCTCTTGTGGTGGAGAATTATTATAAGATAAACATAAAGAGGGACATATTTAGGATTGTATCAAAATTGACGCTTTTGAAATGGCTAAGGTACATACCCATAATATTGGATTGTATATGTTGTTACATGTCCCTGCAGATTGTAGATCGATTTGAATATGAATTTTGTGTTGGGACATCCTTGTAGTCACAAAATCATGCACTTTAGAAATTTATTTATCTCGGTATTATACTACTATTTAGAATGTTCTCAAGTGAAAAAAGTTGTAACTAACCCCCATCTTTTGGCCATCTTGTTTTATTTTATTTTTTCATTACCAACCCTTTTCCTCCACATGCCCAGTCTATTTTGGTCAATTCCCAACATTTTTATTCTTGACCACGGCACCCATATTAGTACTTGGCACACTTGTGGGTTCCTTCTCCCACCATGGGTGCCCCAATCCTTCTAGAGATTTCCTCTTATTTTTGGGCTCTTTCTACCGTTTGAAATTTTTATCTATATTGTGGTCATCCTTTTCGGGGTTAATTATGAATTGCACTCAAGAGAACGCTATAAATATAAAGTTATGAGACCATAATGAGAGACCTAACATCACTTACTACTATCACTCCATCTAGATTTGCATCCATCTATTACATTAGAGATCACTTGCATCCACATAGCTCCATCATCAAGGCACAAGGCTAGGACATTTGCATCACACTTCATAGGGGAAGGGATTCTATTCTATTCCATGCAAAAATTCTATTAAATTTTCTACACATATTTATTGCTCGCTACTTCACAAAGTGTGACTAGCACAAGAGAAACCTAGGGCATGTTCACATACACTTACACATAGAACTACATCAGGTTTGAGATGTAGTGTAGTGCTCAATTAGTAAGTCCACCATTGTGGTAGGCGATGTCATCTCAACCCTTCATATGAATATTTTTAGGGTTTAATTCTTGTTTTGAATTCTTTTACATATTTCTTCCATCTTTATTTTTTTGCGACATCCGGCACAAAGACAATGAAGTTGATGTGACATATGATGAATATTTTAGATCACCTTTCAGCCCTTGTGAAGATCAAATCTAGATATGTTTTCACGCACCAAAGCACCCAAATTACACACTAGAGTAGCTATAGGTGCCCCAGTCCTCCTTCAGTGCTCCAATCCAGCTTAGATCCTCCACTCCATTATTTTGGGCACCCCTACATAGTTGTTCTTGTTCGTGATTTTTCTAGTCTCTCTGTGACATATTCCGCCACTTCATTGAATCACCGACTTCTTTCACCTATCTTCTTTCACATTTGGGATTTCTATTTTCATTATTTTTATTACTTATTTCATTTACATAATATCTTAGTGCATTTATTTACTACGTTTATATGTCCTCCTAGATTAGATTAACTATCCCTTACTACATCTAGTTAGTTAATTTTAGTTAATCATTTTGGTGAACCTGACTTGTTCATTCACGCTTCCACCTTCTTCATTCCTAGGCTTTACTCATCATAAATATATAAATAAATCATTAGTTTTCTTGTGAATCCCGATTTATTACATAGATTACAAAATTTTCTTACTACTATCTTTATTCGTGAAGACATGCATCCAAATTTGGTTTATCAAGCATTTGCTTCAATGCATTTTATCCACATCTAGTTTTCAATTCTAACCTTCCCTCTGATGTTCACACTTTTTATAATAACCCACCTTTTCATATCAAATATTGTATTCATAATTTCACCGTTAAGTGTACTCTTATTAATAATGGATCTCGAGCACAACTTGTGTCCTATGTCATTACTCGAAGTTTTAGGAATCTCCACTCGTGACGTCCAGCCCATCTAGTATTTCACAGGCGTGCTTATGATGGTTTTGTCCGTCCATGTCTTAGTCACATTAATTTTCCCAAAACTATCCAGACTGTCTCCTTATTGTTGACTTCCTAGTCTCCTACAACTATCTCCTTGGTAGGCCATGGCTTCATGTCATGCAAGTGGTCACCTCCACTGTACATCATTGTGTCAAATTCTTACATGAGAACATGGAGTATAACATATTTCATGACCACGAACCCTTTCAAGATATGACCAATCTCCTAATACAAGTTATTCTATTCCATGCATAGATATCATAGACAAGCCCCAACCTATCAAAGAACAACCCCACCTACCACCACTTGATGATACCATTTGTGTGATAGATGCAGTTCCTTCTATGCCACCTATTACTACTACTACTATGATTCCTTATCAGGGGCCTGTCCAACCTATGGATGTCACTCTATCACATCCACCTTCTCATGCACCACCTACCTTAGCACACCCACCATTCACTTGCATGCTCTTCATGAATGGTTCATATTGGGAACACATTCCATTTGACCCTACATGTGATGTCACTATATGTACACATGAGGGCTTGGCTCACTTAGGCCTTACTTTCAAGGACCTCCACCCTACACCATATGCTCCTCATCTTTATTATGGGTATGTCATCATCACTTCCTCATGTGGTATTCGTATCATTCACATCAAGATATTTCTTGCATACATCCATCGATCTTCACCAATCACATTAGGATAATCCTGCTTGCTTATAATTGAGGCACCTTAGATCCTAGTCATACAAACATTTCATTTCCTATTCCCTTTGATCATGTTTTCATCTCAATAGATCTTTCTTATATTATACACATAATCTTACTCATTATAGTTACTAATGAGGAATATGTTATGGGCATGTACACCTTACACCTCAATGGCTCACTACACAATCAACCAGAGACATTGTTACTTATCGGGTTACAAATACTTACTCGTTCTATTATGACCCGCATGATGATGATGTTCTCGATGACTTTGCATGATATTCTTAAATACACTTGGGGCTCTAGAATCTTACCCTCCCCAAAATCATCTTAGCATAGTCACACTCATCCTTTTCTTTACATTCTTATACATTCATATCCTCGGATTAGGCATATTCATCGTAAATTCTAGTGTCATTACACGATGACGAGACTCTTGTGCTTTAGTTCACACTTGACTATTGAGGGATTACTACACATGAACCCCACACACTGCTTGCAATATAGGTATTACACATTACATCGCATCACATATTACAAATCACACACCATACATTATACATTTAGTCTACAACATTTCGACATTTTGGTATTTATACATCATACATCAACATAGTCATTGTTATTTTCTATACATCTTACATCCTACACTACTTATCCTACATATTGCATTATTCATTTATCTACATACCTTACATCCCTTTACAGTATTACACCATGCATTTCCACATACGATAGTAGTCTCCATCACATAGGAGTCTAGCATTACATTACTAGTCTATCTACATACATTACATGACATTCTATACATTACATTTTACACATTCTACACTTTTTGTGTTGCATCTTACATATCGCATACTTACATATTCCACTCATCATATGGTCGATTTTATCCTTACATATACTACATTGTCTTCTACGCATTTTACCCATTATCATATGACGTAGTTTAGTTCCTCGGTCCATATTCAACTACGGAGGGTATACAAATCAAATGAACCTTACACATTTTCTATTTGAGATTTCACCATGAGAAATTCCTAGGCTTGTGACATATGCTTTAGGACAAATCCTCACCTATTCTATTAATTTTTATTAGTATACACCTTAGGTTACATCACCACTCCTTATTATTCATCTCTTAGTGGCATAAGCTTTAGGCTAAATCGTCACCTATTCTATCATTTTCTAGTGGTTTACATCTCAAATTACATAGTCAAAACCTCCCTATATTTTGCAGAGATATACGCTTGGTGCTAAATCATCACTCATTCATTCATCTTATAGTGATATACAATTAGGCTATATCATCACTTATACATTCCATTTTTCATGATAGACACTTGCTATAGGTTTCATGCAAACAATGTCTCTAGTTTGCATATCATCAATTTACACATGCACATTTATTCATTACACACTATACACAACACACACTACTCGACCATTTCACGATGACGTACTCTCATTTACGGTTCATTATTGAATATTGACAGGAAAACCAAATTAACCTCACTACATACATTTCCATTCACTTGGAAGGAATTTGGCTCCTATCCTTCATCTTGCATTTAATTCCATTCATCCACAGATATTGCATATTATGGTTGCTTATACTCTTACTTAATTTTTTTGTTCATGTTTTCTTTATTACACATGCTAGTTACCTTACTTGTATGTCATTTATCAATTTTATCCACAAATTTTCATTCACATATTTTTCTAATTTTTATCACAAATAAAGGTCTCTCACACACAACATGTATGCTCACCTTCTACCACTCGTCATTAATGGTAGTTGGGGCCATCCACATTGATCTCTTCCATGTGATTTTGTTTCCTTTGTACTTAGAACTTTACATTACTTGATTCTACATAATTTTGGAATACATGTTGTCTTTATAACATGCTAACGAGCACTTCATGTGTAACATATGTTACTGTAGTGATATTGGTTTCCATACTTATTTATTACATTGTTTGCTATTTATTTATTTTATCTCGAGGTCCTTTCCTTTTTCTAGTGTGCACACTTATTTGTTGTTCATGGGCATTATGACCTTGCATGTCTTATGACATTGTGAGTGATTTCCCATGTTTTCAATCCAATTTCTGTTGATTAATTTTTCTTCTTGTGTGTTACTACATTTCTTGGTACCTTATACATTATTTTCTATGTGCATGTGTGCTTACACTTGTCTTTGGCTAGCCTTCTTTTTTTTGCGTGCCTTGGTTTCTACCAAGCAATTTTTGCATTACAACGTACATGTATTTGTCCCTCTTTAGGACCACATTATTTTATCGATTCGTCACATGTGCCCCCAAAGAGGGGGAATCATTTGGTGGTTTTACATACTAGCACAACACATTTACACTAATTTAGTTCGGTGTATTTTCCGCACTTGGAGCAGTGGGTTTAGACTAGTATACAAACACCATACATAGCGGCTTTTAGAGGACATGGTGTCCTTTGCATTCTAGGAAGTAGTTACGAGGCTTGGAGGTTACGGTGTGTGTAGCTATTTCCACTATTTCATCCATTAAAATCAAATCGTAAAAAAAAAAACAAGATGATATAGAGATCATTAAACATATTTAGGGAAGCGGTTAGATCTTGGAGTACACGAGATCATTTCCTTCCTATACTTCTTCGGCCTATGGCATGAGATCACATAGAAAACATAGTACAGACGTCCTTATACACTCTCCTTCTTGACATGGATTAGGTGCATATTTTCCATTTATATTTATATTTACATTTTCCATTTACATTTGTATATATTACACATACATGTGTCTTTTACATAGTTTTTATACACTTGCATACATACATATTTGAATACTTGATCATTTTCTCCATGCGAGGTCCAACCGTATGGGAAACATTCATCAAGTGGGGAAAAACCAAACAACAACAGTGTTAACAACAACATTTTGTGATAACACACACACTTTACTAACCATGCAGTACACTACACATCACGAAGCTACACACACGTTTTTTTTCGTAGGTTCACTCTCATCACTTTTTCTTTGTGCATTTTTCATCTTTATTTTCCACACTCCTCCATCTCTTTTTTCATTCCACACTTTTTATAGTCCTTCATCATGCCTTCCTCATCATTATACATCGACAACAGTACACATATCTATCTACTTTATGTTATGGAGCTTTACGCTCACCAACATAAATTGGGGAAAATTTTAGTAACAAAAGCATGCACTTTACACATGTATTTATCCTACTCTCATCTTTTATTTAGAATGTTCTCAAGTCAATAAAGTACTAATTAACCCTCATCTTTGTTCCATCTTGTTTTATTTTATTTTTTCATTACCAATGCTTTTCATCTACATGACTAGTCTATTTTAGTCATTTAACAACATTTTAGCATCGGCTTGGGTGCCAGATTAGTACTAGGGCACCCATGGGTTCCGTTGTCGAACTATGTGCGCCCGATTCTAGATCTTTCTTGCCACTTTTTGGGCTCTTTCTATTTGTTTTACATATTTATATTTCTTGTGGTCAACCTTTTCGAGGTTATTTACAAAAATTAAACCAATATAACCCTATAAATATAAAGTTATGAGACCATAATGAGAGACCTATCATCACTTACTATTATCACTCCATCTAGAGTTACATCCATTTATTGCATTATTGATCACTTGCATCTACATAACTCCATCGTCAAGGCACAAGGCTATGACATCTGCATAAGACTTCATAGGGGGAGGTATTTTATTGTATTCCATGCACACATTCTTTAACATTTTCTACACTTAGTTATTGCTCTCTACTTCACAAAGTGTGACTAGAAAAGATTAGCCTACGGCATGTACACACACACTTGCACATAGAACTATATAGGGTCTAATATGTAGTGTAATGCTTAGTTAGTAAGTCTGCCATTGTGGCATTTGAGCTCGATCTGACCCCTACATATGTATTTTTATTTTTAAGGTTTGATGCTTGTTTTGGGATCTTACAAGTATTTCTTACATTTTGAGTTATTTGGTGACATTGGCATGGTACAAACGAAGTTGATGTGCCAAATGGTGAATATTCTCGATCACCTTTCGGCCTGTAAAAATATGATCCAAATATTTTTCACAAACTAGGGTGCCTAAATTACAAACTAGAGCACCCATAGGCACCCGATCCTCCTCCGGATGCACCAATCCAAATTGGATCCTTCATCTTCATCCTTTTTTACAATCCTACATAGTCATTTTAGTTCCTGATTTTTTAATTCATTTACTGTGACATATTCCTCCTACTTTGTAAAATCAGCTAAGTTCCTTCCTCTATCTTCTTGCACATTTAGGGTTTCTATTTTTATTAGTTTTAGTACTTATTTAATTTATATATTGTTTTATTACATTTGTTTGCATTTATATGTCCTCCTAGATTATATTAACTACCCCTTACTACATCTAGCTAGATAATTTTACTTAATCACCCTAACACACAACAAGGAAATGATTGTATATTTTATGGTAGAAATATTTTCTAAAATCAAACATTTCATTTCTTCTAGGAAAACTATGATGCTAGAGTTGCAAAAAATTAGATTTTGGAAGTAATTAGGCGACATTGAGTTTTTAAGAATGATCGCTTAAGATCTAGACACATATTTTTAATTCACTTTTAGAAGTCTCTATGGAGTAAAATGGGGACATGTGTATAGTCTAGTAGTGCATATCATCCCCATACTAATTTTAAAATAGAATTATTAAGAGAGAAGATGAAATATTGGTATTTTCCCTTACCATAAAGTATGATTTCCATATTTTCTATGGTAGGAACCCTAAGGGATTTTTCGTAAGAGGTGATTTCCTCACTCTTCCCCTACACTCCAAAATCCACCACAAGTAGGATGGATGGAGAAAATAAAATAAAAAATTATTTACTTAACATCCACAAAAGCATGCAAACAATAACATATTCAAACATTTATCTCTATACGAAACCGAGAGCTAGAGAGAGTCACTATTAGGTGGAGAAGGGGATTAAAACATGTATATCTCTATAGAATCAACAAAGAGAGAGAGAGAGAGAGAGATTCATTATTAGGTGGAGAAGGGGAACATCATTGTTGTCCTCAACTCACTATAGATGACTCAACTGATGTAAAAAATCCAACCAAGAAAAAGAGTTTTGAATCCAATCCAATCTAAGTGCAATATGAACAAAGGGATGAGCAATAAGATGAAAAGTTGGAAAAATAGAGCACATCATATGGTAGTTCCTATGATTCGGGATTTCATGTTTCATCTAGGAGTGGTGAGAAAATATATGATGTCATTGACCATGGGAGATGGCTTAGGCCAAACATGATAATATGGTAATATTTTACAACCAAAACCATGACATAGGACTTAACAATTTTGGCAACAATTTTTTTAAATACAATTATTATTATGATTTCTATCTACTATGGCTAGAAGTATAACCGTCAAATAATCTTATTATGTTTATTTATTTTTTCATAATTCTAATGACAAGGTTTCACTACAAGTTTAATCCTAATCCATTAAGGTAAAATACCCCCTTTGACTATAATAAATTAAATTAAGTTTGGATAAGGATTCCATTGGGCCAACCATGCAAACCCATGCCTAAAGATTATTTATTTATTTAAACATTATCTTAAGTTTGTATTTAATAATTTTGCATCCGTCATGTCCCATAGATAACCCAAATGGACCCATATCAACTATTTGTTTATTTCAACATCTTATTATATTCCACATTATTATTATATACCCACCATGGTCCCAAATAAATTCTCGGTTTCCATTTAATGTGTTTATCCCAACACCCATTAAAATATTTTCCCACACTTCCTAAGTGATGAGGATTAAATTAAAACCCTTAGATTCTTTTAATCTACACCCTAGATTTTAGGTATTTTATAGAAACCCTAATCCTCCATTATGATTTTCTTTGATATATTTTATTTTGTTTATGTTTCCATCATTTTCACAGTAGGTTTTGTAGGGAGAAGATGGGAGGAGGAAGATCATGGAGGGAAAATTTAAACCACAATTTGCGATCCCCACAATTTTGTTGTTTGATTTTCTAGGAGGAATAAATCCCTCTTCTAAATTTCTCGGTATATTTCTACCGGGGTTTGCAAATTCCCTTTTTGTAGAATATTGATTATTAATTATTTTTGTTTGTAATCTAGGTTTTAATATATATATATATATATATATATATATATATATATATATCCAATAAAAAAATTGAGCATATTGTTATGATACATAAGGTTTGGAAGCATCGTGGCGACCATGTGTAGGATTGGTATGCATATGCACTAGGGAGAGAAAGGGGGAAGTGGTTGTGGTGTGGTGGGCCACACCACAATGGTTTTCAAATGTAGGAGGGGGCATGTCATGGCCCAACCACGACCCGTCCCCCACACAATTTAATTTTATTATTACAAAATCACATATAACCAATAAAAGTTAAAATCATATCACTTCTTGTATATATACATATAAATTTATAATAGAAATTGATAATGGTAACTTACCAATCCAAAAGGTGTGTGTCTGTGTGTGCCCGTGCACACGCACACACAAATATCTATATATGAAGTGACTTGAGTTTTCAAATTTATCCATGTGCTATAAAACTATCAATAAATGAAGATTTAGTTTATGTTTTCTCCTCTCTTATTCTCCAGTATAAAAGGTACAACTTATTTTCCTTAATCCAAATAATACAAGCTCCATATTTCATTAACATCTTAAACACTTTTAAGGAATAAAGAAAATGAAATCATTTCCATATCAATACAATATTGGTGCCTAAAATTTGAGTATAGATAGATTATTTAATTTTTGTCTTATTCTCAAGAAGGAACCCAAAATATTTGGTTTCTAATTATATTTAAAACTTATATTTTAAAATAACTTCTTTCAAAATGTATTCTAATACGTTTACTTGAAAACCACAATGTAATCAATTCAAATAAAATAGTCCATTTTCCTCTCTTATCCACAATAAATTTCAACCAATAAAATAAATTTTCATTAATAAGAGAGGCCAACAAAGCACAACATTTAGTTTCCCTTACAAATATACCGCATATAATGCATTTCAACTCAAAGCGTAACAAAAATGAGTATATACATTTCTTTTTTATTTTCCGAAGATTATAAGAAGGAAACATCATTTCTTTTATATGAACTATGAAAAATCACAATCCTTGTTTCTAAAAATCAAGATAACTTATACAAAGATAATTGATACTTTCACAACCCATAAAACAATCTTTCCAATACCTTTTTTTTGACAAAATGTAAATGTATGTCAATTTTTCCACCAACCAAGGTAAAAATACTAAAATACAAGAACATGTGCCTTCTAATAAATTTGGGAACAAGTTTACAATATTATAATTCTTCTTCTCAAGAGAGAGATCAAACGCATTAGATATCCATAAGCATTACCAATAAAAATTTAAAATTCAAGTGTACAATGCCCGCAAAATGGGGAACAACATGGCCAAATTTTGAAATTTTATTCCTCCATGCTCCAAACATGTTTGCAAGCTTCAACTCCATGTGAAAGTCTTTAATGGACAAGATAATGCGGACCAGTTTCCTCCCAACGAAATGGCGTCATCACATGCCATTTCCACTAATGGTGGACATGTTATCCTTCATCTAAGCCCATGCGAGATAAATAATTCATGCCTCAAAATTTCATAAGTAAGGGGGTAAAAATAGGATTAAAAACACACCTTAAACCATGAGAAATAAATCAAAGTAAGCATAAAAACACAAGAGGAGAATCCATGTTTCCTCAATGGGGATGAGTGGCAAGGAGCCAATTATAAGCCATATTTTGATCCAACCATAGGAACCCAAAATAATCTCCATAATACTCTCCTTATCACTCCATCCCAAACACTAAGCCTCCTCCTTGTAACGATTTCCAAACTAAGCATTGTTTCCTTATCAAGGATGGAAGATGAGGTTAAAACCATATAAATAGTCATCTTCCACATAAAACCATATGAGGGGAGGAAATAACATAAATACCATCATGGCTTTCCCATCAAACCATGTTTTTAAGAGGTGGTTTCCTCCATCTTCCCCTACACTCCAAAATCCACCTCAAGTAGGATGGATGGAGAAAATAAAAGAAAACAATATTTACTAAACATCCACAACAAGCATGCAAACAATACCATATTCAAACAACCATTTTACTTTTACACAACATACTAAAACAATAAAAAAATGAGAGGCATGAAGGCCTACCTCAAAACAAGTTATCCCTCTCCAAAACAATCCAAGCACTTCAAGCTCCAAGCTCCTAGCTCCAAGCTCTCTCCAACTCCCAAAAGTAAAAAAAAGAAGAAAAAGTCCATACCCCTCTCCAAGAGGAGGTATAAAAATAAAAACCAAACACAAATCCTCACAAATGAGAGGGTGACATGTGTCACCCATCTCATTCTCCAACACAAGATTCCCTAAATCCCAATAAAACATAAAACAAAACACATTTAGGAAGAAAACTCCCATATTTTCTAAAAAGAAAATAAACTAAACTACTTCAACTTTTGAGATAACACACAAATCAAACATACTTACAAGATGGTGATAAGAGAGGGATAAAATGGGTGGGAAATCCCATTTTACCTTGAAAATAGACCCCCCTACCCATAGGTAGGGTCCAAGGGGTCCATTTTAGTGTAAGAGAGACCCCCAATGTGAAAAGAGACCCTTACAAATGCCACATTTAGCCCAAATTCGAGTTTGGGTAAAGTGGATCAAAGGTAGAGGTGGTGGGGCCCACCAAAATGATGATTAGGTGGTCTGAACAACTAACAACTCATTTAATTAACTTAAAACACTACTAATACATGTAGGGACCATTAGGTCCTTAAACTAGTTTAGTACAAGGCTTAACAAATTAAAATAACATAGGTAAATTAGGAAATCACTAAGGATGTCCAAACATGAATATGCCACATGCACAAGGTCAAAAAGGGTCATGCATGGCTAAAGGATTCAACCCAGTCATTTTCTTGTGCAACTTGAGGTGTAACTTTGAAACCCACATTCTCATGTGTGACTGTAACCTACACACTCAATTCACACATCAAACATACCTTCTCGATACAATAAAATAATAAAAATGATACCACACACATCAATAATTATTTCACTTATGACTAAAAATCTAAATCAAGGAATTAACCAGATTTAAATGAGATAACTATCCAAAATGTCATATATATTTCTATAGTAGATCATAGCATAGAATTCGTCTAAGTTATCCCATGATAACATCCAAAGTAGTGTCATCATAAAGAATGATCACAATATGTGAATAGATTTTTCATTCACCCATCATAAATCTAGTAAAATCTATCTAGGTTGTATCCTTCTAATATCCAAATTACCATGCTCACCAATGATATCTAAGGTATACAACTAGATTACCATACATCTATCATATAATAAATAAAACTACTTGCATCACATCATGCTAGTGTTCATAACCACACAAGTGCATGAAACTAAGATGATGATCAAAATATTTGTTTGGCACCACGTGCACTAAACAACACACATATCCAAAATAATCCGTAACAAGACCACATATTATCAAAATAGTGTTAAATTAATGTCTATAGTCTTGTTAATCAAATAAGTTAGTAAATGAATTGATGCAAAAATGGGTGGGTACTACGAGATGTTATGTGTCGGGAAAAGTAAAAATAGGTGTAATGGATGAAAAAATGAATGAAAAAGGTTCTTAGTGGTGAAATGAAAGCAAGGTGAGTAATATGTAATGTGTGTGAGACATAAAGGGACAATGATAACTAATACAAGGACAATTAACATTGGTACCACATAGTGATACTCTCTCGGTGTACTATCTTTAACCCATAATGATTAAGTGAATAATTATTCTCCAATCCCAATGGGATGATGATATGTTGTTGACATGGTTATATATATTTCTGACATGTGATATTTCATCATTTTGAGTAGACCTTAACAATTGAACTAATCTTGTGATCCTATTGATATTGATGAAATGTAGAATCGAGATGTTGTTAGAAATTGTAAATGATATCGTTACTTTCCTAGATGATGTTTTGATTCATATATAGATGATTGTGGATTTATATTGTATATTTTATCTTAGATGTTTTGATGTGGCCACAGGCCAAAGGAGGTGTTATGTGTTTTGCAGGTAAACATGTCACAACAAACAACAGGGGGGATTGGAGACCAACCACATTGGAATGCTAGATGAATTCAACAAGGGTCACCATGGCAACATGTATTTTTTTGTGTGTGTGTGTGTGTTTGAATTGTTGTTAGGGGGTCCCCATGGGGGATCACCTCCAATTGTGACCAAGGGGTTATGTGTTATCTTTTTATTTAGTTTCCTTTATTTAATTTTAGTATGTGATTTTATAGTGATGTATTCTCCTTTTATTAATTACTTGATTTGTGTCTAGATTAGTAAATTAATTTTTTACTAAACTAATTTTGAATGGGTCAAAATAATTCATTTATTAGATTATATGGCTCTTGGATTATGTGTTGTAAGTTGAGTGCTTGTGATCTTGAGTGTTGTACACTCTACCCCTTCATGAAAATTCGAATTTGGCCTTAAGGGCCAATTTTGGAGGCTTGTGGGACAAGTCAAACTTGTCCCACACCTCTTAAATTGCTATACCAACCCTACCTATGGGTTGGGGGTCAAAAATAGACCCCATTATGTGTTTTGGGAAGACAAAAAGGTAAAATTTTATTGCACTTTCTTTCATGTAATTAAAGTTTTTCCTTAGGGGTGTGGGCTTGGATTGTGTGTGTAAGTAAATTGTCATTCCTCTCACCCACCAATTTATTGTGCATTGGGGTTGAGGTTTGACTTGTGAGGTGGAGTTGAGGATGAGTGATGTGGCATCCTACATGGAGCCACCTCACCCTCCTCTCTCCCTTTTCTATTTATTCAAGTTCTTTTTTTGTTTGGGGTTACTTCATTTCTTTTGTGCTCTTGCATTTTTGGGAGTTAGAGGATTTTGGAGTGCTTGTGGATTTTTTGGAGCTTCTTGGTGATTGTTTGGGCTTGAAGAAGCTTGGTGTGTGACTCTTGGATCAAGCTCTACCATGGAAAGGTAGGAGCTAAACTCTTGTTAAATGTTTTCTTTTATATTGTGTATATGTGTGTGTTTTTTGAGTGTTTTGTATGCTTGTTGGGTGCTTGGGTAGATTTCCTAAGTGTGGTGTAGGAGGGGACTATGGGGATCTTACATGTAGGGAGGCATAAGAGTTTATTTCATGTTTTGGAGGGAGTTGGGTTGGGTGCCCCACCTTGGACAAGAAAATGCTTGCATTTCTTACTTGGTTATTTTGTTAGGGAGCCATAAGAGATTGTAGGGAGGCATAAGAGAATGTGGGAGGCATAAGAGGTTCTTGAGGGAGGAATAAGAGTGTGTAGGGGTTTTGAGATGTTTATTGAGAGGTTATAAGGTGGGCACCCATTTCCCATTGGGAGGCATAAGTGACCTCCCCATAGATCTTTCTCCTTTGGCTTTTGCATTTTGAAGCCTTGTATATTTTGTTAGTTCTTCTTGTGATTGTAGTTTGAGTTGTTTGTGTTTTGGTATGGTTGTAAAATCTTTTATTGTGATGTGGAAGCTTGTTTTGTTTCCATGAGTTGGATCCATTTTCATTGCAATGTGGTTGGGGCTCGGGGGGCCAATGAGGAGGATGGCTTCTTCTCCTCATTGGATTATTGGTTGGGTGGAGAGTGTTGCCTCTCCCCCCTTTTTTTGTGTGATCAAATGAAGCATGGTGGAGCTCTCTTGTTGGTGATGTGAAACTTGGAGCATTTTTTGGTGTCCTTAAGAAATCCTTCCTTGTGATAAACCTTCTTGTTATTCCCACTCAAGGTGGAAGATTTGTAATATTGTATTTTGTTTAAAGGAAATGTTGTATTGTAAGTTGTAATATTATTTGAAGGAAGTTCATTGAAGAGTTGTAAAATTTCCTTTCTCTTTAAATTGTAGTATGGAAAGAAAAGAATCAAAATGGAAATCATGGAAAATCTTAGTTTTAGTTTGTGAAAAAAAGTTTTTGTTTTAAAAGAAATATATGCTCAAGGAAAAGAAAGTTTATCTTTCATTGTGAAGTTGTATTATTGTAAATGAGAAAGAAGGAATATAGAAGTTGTAAGATGTTAATAATGTATGCATAGTAAAATTTGAATGTAGAAAAAGTTGTTATAGTTATTTTGAACATATAAGTTGTAGTGAAATGGAAAGAGGCAACAAATTTGAAGTATATTGTTATGTTGAAATGTTGCATTTTTGTAGTAAGGAAAAATAACAATATTAGAAGTAGATTTAGTTCCTTTTTACTTTGGAATTGAAAGAAAATTTGTTGAACAAAATGAAAATGATCTTGTAGTTGTTGTTGTTATTATTGGAAATAGAAAATGCTTTAAAATGAGTAATTTTAACTATGGAATGAATAAATGGAACTAAATCTTACAACTGGAAACTTTAGGCATATAAAATTAAGTTCAGAATGAATTTTAAAACACTTTAGTGACTTTTTTTTTTGAAAAATCTCAGATAAGGTTTGTTTCTAAGAAATAGGACCACCACCTTGTGTAGAGTGGCGGTCTCATAACCACCACTGCAAAGGAAAGGTGGTCTCTCAAACCACAAGCAAGGTGGTGGTTTGTGAATCGTCACCCCTAGGTGGGGTGGTGGTCCCAGACCCATGCCCTTTCTCTGGGTGGTGGTTCTGTCACTTACGGTGGAAAAAACATATCCAATCACACTATGTAAATTTTAACTTGGTCAAAACTAAAATTTAAGCTTGTAAAAATTTAGAGGAAACCTCAAAAAAAAATAATGGCTAAAAATCTCTCATTGTTTAAGCAATAAATCTTCAAATGGTAAATTCAAAGTACTCAAACTTGTATATATTAATAGAGGTAGTAGGGTTTGCCCCAAATGGAGAACTCCAAATACAAATAGTTTTGTAATAAAACCAGATTTGAAAAGGAAATCCCTTCAATCCTTGAATGAAAGAAATTACAATGATAAATCTACAATCTAAACTAATCTAATCTTGATTTCTTTGTAGACTCCTCCATAGTTCTTCCTTTCTTGCTCCCATGGCTTCCTTCTCTCCAACCTACAAATTAAACAAAGGAAAAGTGACCAAATGAGGAGACTTGGGTAAAGAAAGAGATTAAATAAAAATTCATAAGGATATTTAGGGTTAGTTTGGAACCCTAGGATCTAGTGGCCACAATTGAATTGATCCAAGGGTTGAGGATCAACCCTACATTTTTTTGTAGGAATATATTTTATAGATGTTTTAAATAAAAATTAAAGGTATGTGTAGATGGGTGAATGGGGCCATTTAAATACCTTGGTGTGCAAAGTCACTAATCTAGTTCCTAGTATGTTTTAGAAAAGTAATGAAATGGACATTTAAGTTATTTAAATAATGGAATTATAGTAACTAAGTATAAGGTAAAGTATTAGGTGGAATGTTAGTTAAGTGAGGAGAAAAACATTAAACCAAGTAAATTAAATTATGGCACCTTCCTAGTTGAATGTTAATTAATTGACCTTAGAGATAAATTAAGAATATTTAATCATTTAACTTAGACTTGGTCCATCCTTTGTAAAGTAAAGATTATTGGTGAAAATAAATTTAATGCACACTAAGGGTTGACACCCTTGTAACCTTTAACCTTAAAAAAAAAAAAAAAAATTGCCACAACTTTGGGTTAAGTGTTTAGGGTTTTAATGTGTTCCTAGAACATCATTTTTTTGTGGGCGTTACACTTGGTATCAAAGCCATGGGTTCAAATCTTGGACCCTTGGGCACACCTAGAAAACACAAGACATGAACATTTTAACCTAGCACAAATATATTATTTTTTTTTTTTTGTAGACCTAGAAAACCACACTTTGTCTAAAATTGTATAATATAGAAAACCTAGAAAACTGAAATAAAACCTAGAATGATGAACTAACTCTCACTTGGTCTATGCAGGAGGTGAACTAGATGAGGGGTCCTTTCACATAGATCTAGATTTTCCCTCTCGATCAGGTGGTAGTAGCCATTCTACCTCATATTTTACAGATGCTTCAGGACGTCAATGCCACTTATACGCGGAGGGTCCTTAGGAGGATGACTTGCTAGACATGATATGGAGCCATCGGTGGAGGCTCATGCATCTCCTCGACACAACAAGGAGCATAGGGTAGAGAAATTCCCACATGTGGAGTCAGGCTAGGGAAGAGTCACCATAGAGAGGGACATGGAGACATGATTTCAAGGACATAGGGATAGATCTCGAGCCCTAGGAGAGAGGAGGAGCATGCAGAGAGACCTAGGGGTCATCAGTCATCAGCTACAGACCATATCAGGGAGATCCTAAAGCTACGACCATCTCACTATTCTAGAGATACAGGTGGGTTTTAGGAAGAGGCCTTGGTTGAGATGAGCTTGAGATGCTTCAAGCTCTACCCTTGTACTAGAAACACAAAGCTCATGTTGTGATCCATCTTCTAAGGGATGGAGCAGTGTGTCTGTGGAGGAACCGAGGGAAAGCTCCATGTTGACTCTAAAGATAGTTACTCCTAGGAGCTCTTTGAGGAGTGGTTCAGGAGCAGGTATTTATCCCAGAGGTTTATTCAACAGAGGATAGATGAGTTTCATGACCTCCATTAGGCATCTATGACTGTAGCTTGAGTATGAGAGTTGATTTCTGGACCTACTCCAGTATGTCAACTATATGCAGATGAGTAGGTATGGATTCACAGGTTCATCAGGGGCTAAATTTGGATTTGGGTGGTGTGGTGCATTCACTACCCATAGACATTAGCAGAGGCCATGGAGAAGGCCTATATTATAGGAGACACATGGGGAAGACACAACAGAGGCTAGGGATAGAGTTTTGGAGCCACATCCAGTAGATGTAGGATAACAGGTCGAGGGGGTCATCTCCTCCTCCTCGTGGTGGATAGGGTTCAGTACAGTCTTCATTCCGAGCCACCACAAAGCCACCACCTCAGCAGCAGCGTAACAGAATGACCCCCCCCTTATAGACCTCCTCAGAGATTCAACGCACAAGAGGGATGGAGTATGGGGCCTCCTCCTAGGGGTCCCATTAGGACACAGGTGTACACCGAGAGCTCAGTCAGTAGGAGCTCATCAATAGAGACCTCAAAGTCCATAGCGGATCATCAGGATCCACAACACAGACCTCTAGAGTACCGGTTGAGCTCAGCTGCATCTCACTTGAGAGAGGACCAGGAAATTTATGGTTGTGGCATTGTTGGACATCATTGGAGAGAGTTCCCACAAACCCTAGTAACAAGGGTAAGACATATTTTTAGAGCCTACTTTGTTGTGACATGGGACAAAGCCATCGGATCTATGCAGTGGTCGAGAACCACCAGTGAGCAGCACCAAAGTACTAGTACCGTGATAGAGACTACAGTAGCATTGGTGGTATTCCCACCTCTATATTATTTGATTCTGGTTCATCATTCATTTTTTATTGCACCATCTTTAGTAGAGCATTGTAGGTTGGTGGTAGTTAGGTAGGTCTTAGTTGGGATGTTGAAATGGCTTCTGGAGCCAAAATTTTATAGACTCCTTAGTTAAGGAGTGTGTAGTGGATTTGGGTCCCTTCACCACTACCTCGGATCTTCGAATCCTTCCCTTGGGTTCATATGGAGTCATCTTGGGCATGGACTAGTTGTCTGCACACATAGAGCTAGAGTGGATTGTTACCATAAGACTATTTCTGTACAGATGATCTAGGAGTTGAGTCAGTGATAGCAGGAGTTAGGAGGCCCATTTCCATTCACACCATCTCCACTATGCAGCTTAAGCGGTGTGTGTGATGAGGTTTTCATATGTATGTTGTTATGGTTAGTGATAGATCTAAGGAGGATGAGTCTAGTGGACCATCCCTTGATGACCATCACATCTTGAGAGAGTTTTTCTGATGTTTTCCAGGGAGCTACTAAGGGTTACCACCCCCACGTGAGATAGATTTTCACATAGATTTGGTTCCGGGCAGCAGAGCCTATCTCACGAGCACCTTATCGATGACTCCCCTGAGCTCTATGAGCTCAAGTTACAGCTTGAGGGCCTTCTAGAGAAAGGCCTAATCCATCCTAGTGTATCCCCTTGGGGTGCACCGTGATGATTTTTGTAAAGAAGAAGGATGGATCTCTACGGTTGTGTATTGATTACACCATGCTGAACAAAGTAACGATCAAGAATCATTACCCCCTTCCACGCATTGATGATTTATTTGATCATATGAAGGGGGCCAATATTCTCCAAGATAGATCTTAAGTCAAGGTATCATCATCGAGGATCACAGAGGAATATTCATAAGACCACCCTTCCATATGAGATATGGCCACTACGAGTTCACAGTGGTGCCTTTTGGTTTGACGAATGCCCCCAGTGTTCATGAGCTTGATGAATGGGGTATTCAGACATTTTTGGATCACTTCATGCTCATTTTCCTTGATGACATTCTGATATACTCACGTATGCATGTGAGGAGCATGAGGAGCACCTTCACTAGGTTCTTCAGTGTCTTCATGAGCAACATTTATGGGAACTTGGAGAAGTGTGTTCTTTTAAGAAGAGTGCATATTTTTGGGCCACATCATTTCTGGGGAAGGTATCATAGTCGATCCTTCCAAGATTCAAGCTATTATGGATTGGCCAACACCCACTAGTGTGACCAGGTGTGTAAATTCATGGGTTTGGCAGGATACTATAGGATATTTGTGTAGGACTTTTCTCAGGTTACATGCACCCCATCACTTCCCTTCAATGGAAAGGGAAGAAGTTTTGTATGGTCAAATAGATGTGAGTAGGCCTTTAGGACACTAAAGGAATGCCTCACAAAAGTGCCTATTCTTAGTGCTAGACCCTCAGGGTGAGTTCTTCATTTGCACAGATGCTTCTTTGGTAGGACTTGGAGGTGTGTTGATGCAGGAGGGAAGAGTAGTTGCATTTTGAGTCTCACAAAAACTCAAATATTATGAGCTCAATTATCCGACTCATGATCTTGAGCTTGCAGTAGTTGTGCATGCCTTGGTGTGGTGGAGACACTTCCTTCTTGGCTGAGATATTTACACTCAGGACTGATCACTTGAGTCTTCCACCTCTTCACATGCAGCCCAATCTCAATGCTCATCAGCGGCATTGGATGGAGTTTTTGTGAGTATGACATGGAGATAGAGCATGTGAAGGGAAGGAGAACATGGTTGTAGATGCCCTGAGTAGATGGAGACATGTGGCTATGGCCACTTCAGTGGGTATAAATTTATGGAGTAGGATTTTGCAATAGCTTCCTCATGACAACTTCTACCTTGCAGCCAGAGCAGAGATTGAGTCTCAGAGACCCCTTGAGGGGAATTTTGATGGATTTTCACTAGAGATATGGCCTTCTCAACAGAGGTTGGATATATGTTCCTAGAGATGGAGGCTTGAGACAAGACATTTTGACAGAGGCTCATCGTGCACCTTATTCAGCCCATCCTGGGGTGAAGAAGATGCACGCCACCTTGAGATAGTTGTACCATTGGAGGGGACTTTGGAGAGATGTGGCTCAGTTTGTGTCATGTTGTTTAGAGTGTCAGAAGGTGAAGGCCGAGCATCAACATCCAGCTGGCCTTCTTTTCCTCACGCTATATCGGAGTGGAAATGGGACACCATTTCCATGGACTTCATAGTTGGGTTACCGACATCGAGATACCACCACGATGCCATCATGGTCACGGTGGATAAATTGACAAAAGTGGCTCATTTTTCTCTAGTGAAGACCACCTACATAGCTAGTGCAGTGGCATGGGTATATCTTGATGAGATTGTCATATTACATGGGATTCCGTGGAAGATCATTTGTGACCATGATCCTTTGTACACTTCCCACTTCTGGACTACCATGTAGCATGCTCTCGGGATGAAGATCAATTTCAGTACAACATATCACCCTGAGATGGATGGAAAGACTAAATGGGTGAATCAAGATCTTTGGAGGACATGCTTAGGATGTACATTATGGATCATCAATCAGATGGGAGGAGTATTTGTACTTGGTGGAGTTTTCCTACAATAATAGTTTCCAGAGTTCGATAGGCATGGCTCCTTTTCAGAACTATATGGTAGAGAGTGCAGACACCTCTTAGTTGGGATAGGTTAGAGGACAGGGTTTCTCTTGGGCTAGCTTTACTACAGGACATGGAGTAGTAGGTTGTTATGATCAAGAAGATTGTAGAGGCAGACGATAGATAGAAGAAGTATGCGGATCAACATAGGAAAAATCATAGTTATGAGGTGGGCACAAAGGTGTTTCTTCATGTCAGACCTCATAAGATCCCTATCCATTATGGAAAAGGTTCTAAGCTTGCTCCTAGGTTTTGGGTCCCTTTGAGATCTTGGAGTGTATCGGTCCTTTGGCCTATCATCTAGCATTTCACCTAGCTTGTCTCATGTCCATGATGTGTTTCATGTTTCTGTACTTAGGAGATATATTGCAGATCCTTCTCATGTGCTAGATTAGACCTCCTTATAGGGTGCAAGATCAAGGGTAGGTGATGGTGGAGCCCATCCATATTTTAGAGTGTAGGACCTTGGGCTTTGGGTAGAGAGATTGACTAGGTTTGAGTCTAGTGGGACAGATATGATGAGACTGCGGCTACATGGGAGGATGCTACATTACTACGAGTCTAGTTTCCACACCTATTCTAGTGACTTCCAGGAGGAAGTCGAGTCTAAGGGGAGGGGGATGTAGTGCCCACTTCCCTTTCGACACTTTTTACTATTGATTTTGATATTGTTGACTATACTTATGGATATTATTGTAGCTTTTTTTACTTAGCATGATGTTAGATGTTAGAGATACTTTGGATTGTTGTTGATTTTGATTCATATATGATGTGTGTGGATTATTAGAGACATTTTATATTGATGATGATATGTTGTTGACATGGTTATATATATTTGACATGTGATATTTTTCATTTTTGAGTAGACCTTAACAATTGAACTAATCTTGTGATCATATGGATATTGATGAAATGTAGAATCGAGATGTTGTTAGAAATTGTAAATGATATCATTACTTTCCTAGATGATGTTTTGATTCATATATAGATGATTGTGGATTTATATTGTATATTTTATCCTAGATGTTTTGATGTGGCCACGAGGCCAAGGAGGTGTTATGTGTTTTGTAGGTAAACATGTCACAACAAACAATGGGGGATTGGAGACCAACCACATTGGAATGCTAGATGAATTCAACAAGGGTCACCATGGCAACATGTATTTTGTTATGTGTGTGTGTTTTGAATTGTTGTTAGGGGGTCCCATGGGGGATCACCTCCAATTGTGACCAAGGGGTTGTGTGTTATTCTTTTATTAGTTTCCTTTATTTGATTTTAGTATGTGATTTTATAGTGATGTATTCTCATTTATTAATTACTTGATTTGTGTCTAGATTAGTAAATTAATTATTTTACTAAATTAAATTATGAATGGGTCAAAATAATTTCATTTATTAGATTAGATGGCTCTTGGATTATGTGTTGTAAGTTGAGTGCTTGTGATCTTGAGTGTTGTACACTCTACCCCTTCATGAAAATTCAAATTTGGCCTTAAGGGCCAATTTTGGAGGCTTGTGGGACAAGTCAAACTTGTCCCACACCTCTTAAATTTCTATACCAACCCTACCTATGGGTTGGGGGTCAAAAATAGACCCCATTATGTGTTTTGGGAAGACAAAAAGGTAAAATTTTATTGCACTTTCTTTCATGTAATTAAAGTTTGTCCTTAGGGGTGTGGGGCTTGGATTGTGTGTGTAAGTAATTTTCATTCCTCTCACCCACCAATTTATGGTGCATTGGGGTTGAGGTTTGACTTGTGAGGTGGAGTTGAGGATGAGTGATGTGGCATCCTACATGGAGCCACCTCACCCTCCTCTCTCCCTTTTCTATTTATTCAAGTTCTTTTTCTTGTTTGGGGGTTACTTCATTCTTTTGTGCTCTTGCATTTTTGGGAGTTAGAGGATTTGGAGTGCTTGTGGATTTTTTGGAGCTTCTTGGTGATTTTTGGGCTTGAAGAAGCTTGGTGTGTGGACTCTTGGATCAAGCTCTACCATGGAAAGGTAGGAGCTAAACTCTTGTTAAAATATTTTCTTTTATATTGTGTATATGTGTGTTTTTTGAGTGTTTTGGTATGCTTTTGGGTGCTTGGGTAGATTACTTAAGTGTGGTGTGGTGTAGGAGGGGACTATGGGGATCTTACATGTAGGGAGGCATAAGAGTTTATTTCATGTTTTGAGGGAGTTGGGTTGGGTGCCCCACCTTGGACAAGAAAATGCTTGCATTTCTTACTTGGTTATTTTGTTGAGGGAGCCATAAGAGATTGTAGGGAGGCATAAGAGAATGTGGGAGGCATAAGAGGTTCTTGAGGGAGGCATAAGAGTGTGTAGGGGTTTTGAGATGTTTATTGAGGGTTTAAGGTGGGAACCCATTTCCCATTGGGAGGCATAAGTGACCTCCCCATAGATCTTGCTCCTTTGGCTTTTGCATTTTGAAGCCTTGTATATTTTTTTTTTCTTCTTGTGATTGTAGTTTGAGTTGTTTGTGTTTTGGTATGGTTGTAAAATATTGTATTGTGATGTGGAAGCTTGTTTTTTTGCCATGAGTTGGATCCATTTTTCATTGCAATGTGGTTGGGGCTCGGGGGCCAATGAGGAGGATGGCTTCTTCTCCTCATTGGATTTTGGTTGGGTGGAGAGTGTTGCCTCTCCCCCTTTTTTGTTGTGATCAAAAGAATGGTGGAGCTCTCTTGTTGGTGATGTGAAACTTGGAGCATTGTTTATGTCCTTAAAAAAAATCTTCCTTGTGATAAAACCTTCTTGTTATTCCCACTCAAGGTGGAAGATTGTAATATTGTATTTTGTTTAAAAGAAATGTTGTATTGTAAGTTGTAATATTATTTGAAGAAGTTCATTGAAGAGTTGTAAAATTTCCTTTCTCTTTAAATTGTAGTATGGAAAGAAAAGAATCAAAATGGAAATCATGTGTAAAATTTTAGTTGAAAGTCGTATTGTGAGAAAGAAAGTTTATCTTCATTGTGAAGGTTGTATTATTGTAAATGAGAAAGAAGAAATATAGAAGTTGTAAGATGTTAATAATGTATGCATAGCAAACTTTTGATGTAGAATAAAGTTGTTATAGTTATTTTGAACATATAAGTTGTAGTGAAAATGGAAAGAGGCAACAAATTTGAAGTATATTATGTGTTGAAATGTTGCATTTTGTAGTAAGAAAAAACAATATTAGAAGTAGATTTAGTTCCTTTTTACTTTTTGGACTTGAAATAAAAAAATTGTTGAACAAAATGAAAATGATCTTGTAGTTGTTGTTTTACTTATTAAAATAGAAAATGCTTTAAAATGAGTAATTTTAACTATGGAATGAATAAATGGAACTAAATCTTACAACTGGAAACTTTAGGCATATAAAATTAAGTTCAAAATGAATTTTAAAACACTCTAGTGACTTTTGTTTTTTTTAAATCTCAAATAAGGTTTTTTTCTAAGAAACAGACCGCCGCCCTGTGTACAGTAGGTGATCTCTCGTAACTTGCCGCTCGCAAAAGGATGGCGGCGGTCTCGTAACTTCGCCACTCTCTAGCAAGGTGGTGGTTCATGAATCATCACCTAGGTGGGGTGGCGGTCCCAGACCACCGGCCTACTGCTCTGGGTGGTGGTTTTGTCACTTATGGTGGAAAACGTAAATCCATGCTTGTGTAAATTTTAACTTGGTAAAAAAAATTTTAAGCACTTGTAAAAATTACAAGGAAACCTCCAAAAACAAATAATGGCTAAATCTCATTGTTTAAAGCAATAAATCTTCAAATGGTAAATTCAAAGTACTAAAACTCATATATATTAATAGAGGTAGGGTTTTCCCCAAATGGAGAACTCCAAATACAAATAGTTTTGTAATAAAACCATATTTGAAAAGGAAATCCCTTCAATCCTTGAATGAAAGAAATTACAATGATAAATCTACAATCTAAACTAATCTAAGCTTGATTTCTTTGTAGACTCCTCCATAGTTCTTCCTTTCTTTCTCCCATGGCTTCCTTCTCTCCAACCTGCAAATTAAACAAAGGAAAAGTGACCAAATGAGGAGACTTGGGTAAAGAAAGGGATTAAATAAAAATTCATAAGGATATTTAGGGTTAGTTTGGAACCCTAGGATCTAGTGGCCACAATTGAATTGATCCAAGGGTTGAGGATCAACCCTACATTTTTTTGGTAGGAATATATTTTATAGATGTTTTAAATAAAAATTAAAGGTATGTGTAGATGGGTGAATGGGGCCATTTAAACTACCTTGGTGTGCAAAGTCACTAATCTAGTTCCTAGTATGTTTTAGAAAAGTAATGAAATGGACATTTAAGTTATTTAAATAATGGAATTATAGTAACTAAGTATAAGGTAAAGTATTAAGGTAGGAATGTTAGTTATGGAGGAGTAAAAACATTAAACCAAGTAAATTAAATTATGGCACCTTCCTAGTTGAATGTTAATTAATTGACCTTAGAGATAAATTAAGAATATTTAATCATTTAACTTAGACTTGGTCCATCCTTGTAAAGTAAATATTATTGGTGAAAATAAATTTTTTGTAAACCACATAGTAAAGTGAATAATGAAAGTGACATTCAAATGATAAATTGGATAAAATTTAGGAAATATTATTAGGTAAAAGACAATTTGAGTCATGAAAGAGTTGTGAGACATGTAGTTATTCAATCCCTACCTCTTTCTTTCACACTTTCCACTCAGTATTGTTTGTCATATATAGTGAATAGAATGATGTACGATTGAAAGTTTTGATGTGGTTAAAAAAATAGAAAATCCCACTTTCCCCATATTTTATTAAAAAATTCCATTTATCTCACTTGTGTAAGGGTTGGGTATTTTCAAGAACTAATGAACAAGGTAACATCGTTGATTTTATGACCCCTCCATATGGCCTATAATAGGTGTGGTAACACTTTATTCATAATCTCGATATTATTTCTAAATAGGCTAAATCATGTTACATTTTATGGTGGAAATATTTTAACCCAGAGAATTTGATAGTTTATGCTGATGAGGACAATGATTGCTTGATAGTTTCGATAGTCATGTTGGGAATCAGGTCAAGGAATAAGAAATTTTTCGAAGAGAATACTAGGCTAGTCCCTTCATGCACTTTACCCGATAATTATATGCATACTACAATTAATGGTTTTTGCTCCCCTCTTCTTCCTTGCGTTCTCCGGCCACAACATTGAGTCTCTTGAAATTTGTCTTCCTATCCACCGGATGAGAATGAAGATCCCAATAGGGGGAGGTTGGAAGGTGGTGAACTATAAAAAGAAAGGAAAAGATGGAAATTTTCCTCTCAAGATGAGCCTTAGATCTCATAAAGGGAAATACCATTCCTATTAAAGCCCCTTGTCCGTAGGTAAATTTTTCTTGACCTTCCTACTTTGGGTCTCTTGTTTGGTGTTTTCCTGTTTCTAGTTTTTGGTTTTGTCTGGTTGTCTCTTTTTAGGCCCATGGGCATTGTTTGGTGATGTTTCTCCTTTGGACCTTCATGTTTATCCTTCCATTTTCCAGATTTGCGATCCCTTCAAAATCTATTTTTTTACCCAATCTAATAAAAAATATTACATTTTATATATTTACTTGTTAGTGTTGGTGGTGGAAAGACCCCAAGTGTGAATCTTTTGATCTGTAACCTACCACCCAACATATATTAACCAAAAAAACCCACAAATAAAAAAGAATCTATTTTGTTGAAAATACAAAAACATTAAAGCAAAGCATCGTCACTTATATGTACACAAAAAAAAAAAGCCAAGTATGAATTATCCAAAATAATATTTCGGATACCGCTTGTTGGATCTCGTAATGTTAATAACTAATTGTACGTTGATAACAATTTATTATAGACTCAACTAGTTCCAACGAATTATCAAAATGAATATATATAAAATGGCTATGGGTTCTTTGGTTATTTCCTTCTGTCATATCCATGTTGTGAACAATTTTAGAGAAATTTTCATTTAGAAAAGGAGGTCCCACATAAGGGTCGCACATTCCTCTTTCCATCTTTGAATATACCTTTGGTTATATCTCCTAATTTGTTTATCCTCCATGAGACCCTCTTCTCTCTCACATCACCTTCATTGGCTTCATGCTACCATTGAAGATTATACTTTCACCACATTCAGCTTAGGTCCATTGAATTCAATATGTATTAGATTTCCATTTATTTTTTTAATCAATAGGAATTGGTCTTTGCATCGAGGGTCCTCCAAGCTCAACATCATATTACATCATGAATAATGTATTACATATTATGATCCATACATTCTTGCATCTACCATCTCCTCACATCACTCACACGATCACTCAAATGTAACAACTTCCCTCAACTCTCGTAGCGCTTTACATCACATATGGTTGTCAAACATTGCATTGGTCGACTCTTCAAACAACTAGATGATTTTTGCTACAAATGTCGCCATGCCTTAACATATGGGTTGAAATTTATTCCAACTTTCCTTGAGCAACATCCATGCATTAAACATATCCCACACATTCATTTTTTTGGCTTGTGAATAGATTATAATATTCACACCAATAAGATAAATTATAGTCATCTACTCAATCAACTGAATTATAATATTTACATTGAAACATTACATATTTATAACTTTGTGATGACCTAAAGGATCGAAGAAGGACATAGTGCATGTAATAAAAAGCAATTTTCCTCTTATTTTAATGTCTCAAAATTATTTACACTAAAAATCATTTCAAAATTTATGTCTTGGTAATTTTCTTTGTCCAACATTAGGTAAATTCGAGGTCACGTTGTTGTTCTTGTTGTCATATATGGACACTTTCATTAAGACTAATGATGGGGAAACCCTACTCGCTACGTTTAGCACTACAAAGAAACCACAATTGCAAATTTGCATGAAATCGTTGATATAAAGAAAGATAAAGGTAAAATTTTCTTATCTAACATTTGTAAATTTCAAGAGTCAAACATGTGCAAGTTTATTTTGGTAGTATTCAACATCCACCAACACCCCATTTCCCCTTCTTATGATTGTCACAAATGACATGTGTTTCATTTATGCCTTTTCATAACAAAGACAATTTTTACATGTATTCCACCGATTATTTCCACACTCTTCGATTTCTCCTCCTCAATCCTTTTTACTTTCCACTTCCACCTCCCATGTTTATCTCCCTCAAGTTTTATTTCTTTAACACATCCCACAGGGGTTCATTAGTTAGGAAATATACTAGCACGTTCATTAATATTAAGTTAATTAAAATTTATAAAATCGAATTCAATATACCGGTGAGACATTATGGGTGAAAGTATTTAAATTATTAATGTTTTGAATTAGATGATTGGGTTAGGTTAGAGAGGTTGGTCATAGGACAGATTGTAAAGTTAATTTTAATGTAAAATTAGAACCTTTGAACCTTATTTTTAAAACTAAATACCTTAAAATTGTAAAACTTGTCTTGCTCATAAACTTAAATTATAATCTCTTTTCTAATAAGTAAATATCAAGTATGAGATTCTTAACCAAGAAATGATAAAATGCTAGAAAAATAGGATTGAGTATGCTTTTCAACACAAATGATATTATTTCACCATCTTAATTATTTGAAGAACTATTGATAAATGATTAAATCTTAACATTAAGGTAATTGTTAATACATCTAAATGGCTTCAAACTTTCTTTCTAGAGAAATGACATATTAAGAAAATAATAATTAAATAGGGAACATGATAGATTTTCTATTTGGTATATTAGATTAGAAATTAAAAACGGTAATAAAATTATAATCGGAATATGCGTAAATATGGTACATTTGAAAAATAGGGAGTATGTTCATTCTAATAATATAACGTGAAGGGTATTATCAATTGAATAATTAGAGATAAACACAAAAATAGCGGGTATTCTTTAATGCTTTTTAAACGAATTTGATATACCATAATTTTACAAAGTGAATCCATGTAACGAATCCCTTTCGACATTTACATCTCACATTTCACATGTGATTGCTACATTACATTAATTAAATGATTAACAATTTCAAACTAAATATTGAGTAAAATTGTAAAATCAAAGCTTTTATCTCGAACAGAAAATGCATACCTAAATTTTGAAACTGTAATTGCCATTTCCCTCCATACTTATAACTATAAATAATTGTGCATGCAATAAAGAAAAAACCATGGACGGAGAATCAATAACATTCCCTCCCCTATGTTTGGGTGATAGACCGTAAATTCAATTGCAAACAAAATTCTACTAAACCCTTGTTACGAAAAAGTTGTTAAAATATACCCGCATAACTTCAAAGCATAAATGACTCCGCAAGTTAGAAAACGCCTAAAATAAAATTTATATACGTTTATATAGCTAGCCACGACGATGCCAAAGGACATCATACAATATACATGGTATTGTATTTTGTGGTCCAATATTATGAGCTGACTCATTGTTTATTAAAATCGGGCATCTCTTCACATGTCCAAAATTCATTTGTATTGTGTGGAGAAAAAGAATGTATTTTTATATGGTTTGACTTTAACTCTTCATAATTTCAATCTTTATGGATATTATTATGTATGATTTCTCATTGTATCTCCCCCTGGGATGTATTTCAGTGTTGGGAGTCAGAAAGTATAAAGACTTGTGTTTGAAAAATAATATATACTTGTATTTGGGAAACATTACCTTCCTAGTTAAAATTTCTATCTATATTCTTACATATCCCCTTTAAACAACCGTAATCTTAGCATAACTGAAACTATATCCGGTAATATTTTTATATAAAAACATCGACAAAAAGCAGAACTTTCTATCATGTCATAGGTTTTCGTTTCAAACATTAGTTTTTTTTTTTAATTCAAGAAAATCTATAAATTATTGTTACTAAATTGGTTGGTAATATATTTTTCTGTTTAGAGTGGGCTTACGGAAACGTTTAGATTGATTTTTATTTTTATTTTTATTTTGCAATTTTGTAATTATTTTTGGGGTTTGTGTTTTGATTTAATTTTTTACACAAAAATAGTGACAAAGTATGTCAAGTCCAAATAAATGTAAATTATGGGTATAACTTCATTTAAGAAATCTAGATTAGTTTTCTTCTTTGGTTAAACTATACTAAGAATTTAAACTAGGCATCTAGAAATGACGTACCAGAAAGAAGTGATGTATAGGTAAGGAAGGAGGAAAATATTCGGGGTTGGCTTGATAAGTAAATGACATGACATGAAGCATTTAGAAGGAAAGGCTATCAAAAATCATGGTTGTACAAAATCTAGAATTTGTATAGGCAACTTTTTTGAAACTACAAGAGAAGGTATCGGAATCTAGAAAAATATTCTAAAAGTTTTCGTTCAAATACAAAGGAATTTCATGTAGGTTGTCGACATTGCTGGAACTAATTATTGAATATTTCAGTACCTCTTTAAGGATTTGTAGAATTTTCTAAAGCGTGGTTTTGTTTTTAATATGAAAATAATTTTGTATAGATCATGTTTATTTTTTTAAATAGTGTTTAGAAAATATACATATCTTCGAAATGGACCTCATTCGATTACAACAACTTATGAAAATTGCATGAAATAAAATGTAAAATGTTATATTAGTCATATATTTATATCTTAGTATAAAATTTTCAACAATATCCTATCATAAAATTTGAGTTCTTCATTAAGTACCTTCAAGATAGTCAAAGATGATAAAACATTTAAAATAAAATATTGAAGATATCTATGTCAATGAGAAACCATGAAATTTCCAAGGTTGGCGTTATCTTTTGGATGAAATTTTTAAAAAAATCTTTATATTAGATGTAAATCAAAAATAAATATTTGATTTTGAGAGGAGAGAGAGAGGGAGAAATGAAAATCCCAAAATTTTACTTTCCACCACTTGCAAGAAATCATAAATGGAGTGAAATGATAGTATGGTGCTTGAAAAAGGCTCCAGGTGATGTTCAATAACTTGTAGCAAGAAAAAAAAAATTGCCCATGCTTCATTGAATGTTCTCGAAAAACCATCAATAAAATCATTGTTACGAACCTAACAACATTATCAACAAAATCAGCATCGAACTTCATTAATTTTTGCATTTATTAGCTTTTGTGCATTAGTCTCACACCCACGATTCCAACAAAGACACCAATTTTGCGTGATTTCGTTGAGAAATGTAAAAGTTATGGTCTTTTGAGTGCGAGAAGCTATTTTTATTTTGTCATGGATTTCTTGCATTTTAAGGGATTGAATAGAGGATGTTGTGCCCTTTCTAAAAAGTCAAATTTTGTGAAAAATCGGATCTCGGTCAAAAGTTATGACCATTTGAAGTTCGAGGCGAGGGAGTTACACTTTTCCTTTGATTGTGGGTTTTCAAGGAACTCATGTCTCTGTGGTACTCGGACTGTTCGGGACTCCTTCTTCCACATCGCCCGATTGAAGCTTTTCTTTCCCCATACATCCGTTGTTGACCAGGGCCATGAGGGTCGTTGACTTACTGCTCCACCCGCTTTGCTTTTAGTGCGTGATTTCGGCTTTTTGGCCCGATTGTTCTGAGACACGTTTTTCGCCATCTCCACAATACACCAAGTTTCTTTCTCGTGCGGAGAAATCGGTGATTTCAGCCCAACTTTCCTTCTTGTTCCTGTGCGGCCTAGGACCCACCGATCTGATTTTTTCGCAAACCACTATTACCTTAGCATTTCGGCCCCGAACTTGGTACGAAAAGCCCTTGGTACGACCCACATTGGTTCCATGCATAGCCTCCAGACCTGATTTGCACTAAAATAGGCCCTTGACTTCATTTTTTTTTCAATTTTTTTGCAAATTTTTCTAACTCCTTGGATTTTTCTTGGGTACGGAAGTTAGAGAAAAGCCAAGGGGTCCCTAAAATCCAATTTTTGGCCTTTCACCATTTTTGCCCCTCCAAGTCTGAAGAAATTGTGCAAGTTATCAAAATTACCTTGGGGGTGAATTTTGGATAACACATATATTCCACCAATTATTTTCACACTCTTAGATTTCTCCTCCCTCAATCTTCTTTTCTATTTTTCACTTCCCCATCACATGTTTATCTCACTCATGTTTTATTTCTTTAACGCATCCGACGGGGTTCATTAGTTAGAAAAGATACTAGCCTGTTCATTAATATTGAGTTGATTAAAATTTATAAAATCAAATTCAATATACTTTTGGTAGACATTATGGGTGAAAGTATTTAATTTAGTAATGTTTTGAATTAGATAAATGGGGTAGGTTAGAGAGGTTGTGTAGTGCTCACTTCCCTTTGACACCTTTTTCGATACTAATCATGATATTGTTGATTATATTATGGACATGACTATGGACTTTATTATAGTATGATGTTAGATGTTAGATCATGGATTATTGTTAACTTGATTCGAGTTATGATATATTATGATTATTAGAGGCATTTTGGATATTGATGATGATATATTGTTTGACACGGTTATATTATGGATGTTGTTCGGACATGTGATATTTGAATATTGTGAGAAGACTTAGAAATAGAAATTATTGGATGATGATATAGTTGTTGATAAAATTGCGTAAATGATATTGTTAGAATGCTTTGATGTTGTTGTGATTCATATATCTAAATGATTTTGGGAGCTATATTTATATTATTTTGGATGTTCCGATATCGCTACGAGGTGAAGAAGGTATTTGTGTTTTCCAAGTTAAAATATCACAACAAACATCATTGGATTGAGACCAACCACATTGGAATTCTAGATGAATTCAACAAGGTCACCATGGCAACTAGTATTTTTTTGTGCGTGTTTGTGTGTGTTAGGGATTCCCATGGGGGGATCACCTTTAAATGTGACCAAGGGGTTTTATGTATTTCTTTTATTTGGTCCCTTTGTTTATGTTTCCATGTGTTTATCTTGTGGTACTTTTACCCTTTCATTAATTATTAAATGGTGTGTAAATATTGTGAGTAATCATATTGTTGAAATAAATAAATCAAATATGTCATAAGAAAGTAATTAATAGAGTTGTTGGCCTTGAATTAAAGTGTTGTAAGAGATGTGTAAGTTAACTTTTGAGTGTGAAACACTCCACCTTCTTAGAAATTTTAAATTTTGCTTGGAGGCTGATTTTGGAGGCTTGTGGGACAAGTTAAACTTGTCCCATACCTCTTAAATTTAATTACCAACCATACCTACGGTTGGGGAGTTGAGATTAGACTTTTATAATGCTTTTGAGAAGGTAAATTATAGGTTTTAATTGCACTTTTCTTACATGATTTAATTTCAGTCCTTTCGGGTGTGGGTTGGATTTGAGTGTGTAAGTAAACCTGTCATATTATTCACCCACCTATTTATTAAGCATTGGAGAATGAAGTTGACTTTGGGGTCGGGATTGAGGATGTGTGATGTGACAACCTATATGGACCCGCCTCATCCTCTTCCCTTCCGTCTTCTATTAAATTCAAATTCCTTGCCTTGTTTTGGGGTTGCTTCATTTTGGAGATTTTATTTTTGAGCGAATTCCTTGCTTTGGGAGCTCTTACTTTGAAGAAGTTTTTGGAAGATTGTTGCATGCTTGTGCTTGGCTGATTTGGATTGCTTGCATTAGGATAAAGCTTGTTATTTTGGAACTTGGAGCAACTCCATCAGGAGAGGTAGGAGCTTGGCTTTTGAAATTCTCTTATTTTATGAATGTATATGGTAAAGTATGAATGTTTTGGCATGTTTGTGGGATGTTGGGTAGATGGCCTAGAAATGGTGTAGGAGAAGACTATGGATTTTATTTTGTGGGAGGCACAAGTGTGTTTTAGGGAAGTATAAGGGTGGAGGGAGTTGCGATTTTGGTTCTACCTTACAAAGAAATAGCTTACATTTCTTTACTCAAGTTATGGGGTGCCATAAGAGGTTGGGGAGGCATAACGAAATGTCGAATAAGGGGTACTTGGGGAGGCACAAGGAATGTCGGGATTTGATATACTATATTTTTGCAGTTTGTAATTCAGGTGGTGATACCCATTTCCCCTTTTCGGAGGCATAAGAAGCATCCCCTATAGTTTCTTACTGCTTTGGCTTTCTTGAGGAAGCCTTAGTATTGTTTGTCATGCTTTAATGTAGTTGTAAATTACATTATGTTCTAGATTGTGTTATTATTGTGAGAGTATTGCTTGTGTGTTTGTGGAAGCCTATTATTGCCATGAGTTGGATCACATCTTTTATTGCATTGTGGTTGGGGCTTGGGGGCCAATGAAGAAGGATGGTTCCTCCTCTTTATTGGATGTCTTAGTTGGGTGGAGAGTGTTTCCTTTCCTCTACTCTTGTTGTAGAACACAATTTGGAAGAATGAGAAATCTTCATGTTTTTGTCTTGGAGCTAAGTGTAACGCCCGCTAAAATCTCCCACTTGAGACCCATGAACAACCTAGGTTTAGTTACAAAATTATGAAATAATTTTTTTAAAGTGTTAACAACCAAAGTCTCAAGGAAAATTAAATTCAACTGATAATTTTTCCCATCATAACAATTATTAATTCCACATTATAAAGCAACAAGTGTAATAAGTCCACACCTAGCTCAAATCTCCTTAGGGATTAATTTAATCACTGATTACATTGACATTATAGCTAAATATTCCTTGATTAAAATTTTAGGGTTAAGGAACCAAAATAATTAAATACCCAAGGAATTTAATTCTACAAGATCTAAGACAAGAGCAAGGTTTAATTACAGTGGGGGAAAAGAATACATATTTAAAATCACCAGAGTAAATTCTTACTTACCCACTCCCAAAACTCGGTTAAAGATTCAATTTAATTTTTCCCATGATTAACACAATTAAAACTTCCTAAAAAAATTCCCATTAGATAGGAAATTTTCTCACCTTTCTAGTGATATAAAGAAGTCCTCCTAACTCCTCATATTTCTCAAGTTATGGGTCGGGCAGACCTTGGGAGGAAAATTTTCCCAAGAACGGGTCTACGGGCCTAAGGGAGAAAATTTTCCCCAACTTGGGTCTACGGAATTCGGAGAGAAGTTTTTCTCGGATGAGGAATGTGGACCAAGGGGCGAAACAAATTTTTCCCATGTGCGGGCCAGCGAAGCGGGGAGAACTTTAGCACATTTTTTTCCCACTTTTGGGACAAAAGAGCGCTTTTCCCCGTGCGCCCACGAGCCCGAAAGGGCACATGTCAGCATTTCCCAACTATAGCGGAAAGTCTAGCCACGGAGAATTTTTATACTTTTCTCCTTTTTGCCGAAAAAGCGCTAAGGGATCAAAATGATTCGTGCCTCATGCCGATGCCCGGGACGCCACGTGTCAATCATCCATTGGTCACAGGTCAACGGGCCGATGGGAGAACTTAGAAAAATTTTCCCAAAGAAAATTTTCAAAGTGCTAAGTTCTTTTTAAGGGATTCCACTCCTCCGTCAATGCCTCGTGACGCTATGTGGCGAGGACCGGATTGGTTACTGATTGTTACGAGTTGGTGGGGCCGCTAAGAAAACTTATAAAATTTTCCAAATTTAAATTTTGAAAAACACTAAGGTTTAAATGGGTTTCGTGCCTCTATTGTTGCCTCGTGAGGCCACGTGAGCAAAGATCCGATTGGTCAGTGGGTAGGCGGGGCGGTGGGAAAAATTAATTTTTTTTTTTAACTTAGGCGATATTGACGAAAGAAAGGCTTCATGGTCACGGTGGGAAGGAACTTCAGTACCTTTGGAATTTTTTGTCCAAAAAGGAACTAATGAAAAATTTGGGCCTGCAGGTCCACCAAGGAAAATTTTATTCATCTAAAATTTGATAGTTAGATTATTTTGAGCCCGAAATGAAGTAAAAACTTCAAAAGGCCATAACTTTTGATTGGGAACTCGGTTTTTGGAAAACTAGGACTTTCTAGAAAGCTCTCGATGTCCTCTTTGCACAGAAACCTTAGGAATTTGATTTTAGTAAATATTAAAGGAAAAAAATTGTGGAAACATCTGTCCATCACTTAGAAAGTGAATCGGATTTTTAACTTATAAATTTTGTTCAAATTTATCGTTAAATCTTTTTCACTTTTCAAACAGTATGGAGGATTTTACTTGGAATATTTTAGGATAGATTGTAAGGTTAAGTTTATTTGATTGATTTGCATTCGAAATTTTTCAATTTTATACAGCAAGAAGTCTATAATTTTGCCTTTGCCCGATTTGAAAGGTTCTATAAAATTTTCATAAGTATTTTGGTATGTTTGGGGTTGTTTTGACCTTACAAATAAAATTTGATATTTCATTTTTTCTTTTTGATGTTGCAGGGTCGATCTGTGCATTTTGATAAAACATTTGCCAGTTTTGAAAACATCTAACAGAGATCTAATTCGAAAGGATCTATTTTCCATTTATCGTCTTCTAAGTATTAGAAATCATTCCAGATCCAATCTAACTCATTAAGTTGATTCAAATCAACATATTCAAATGCCAAATTACAATTCTGATTTTCAAAACTTTCATTTCTAAAGAACAAAGCATTATGACATTTCTTCATACATATTCACTTTTTCATCTTTCCAACAGAGATTTCAAATTACATTCAACAATCAAATTTCCAATGAAAGCAATATCATTTGAACAAAGTAACCACTTATATTTATATAGATCAAATAAAACTTTACACCCACAACTCTTTCTCATTACATTCCTTTTTACAAACAGAATACAGAGTAAATTTCTTTCACATTCAAAAGGGATTTTATTTCCAAAACATAGTAACTCTTCAAAGCACAAAATCTGTATTAAATTGTCATCCACATCAAGTGGGTAAATGGTTTACAAAAGTAATTTCACAAGGGACTGTCAGAACTTTGTCTTCTTCCTCAATTACAATATACATAATGTAATTTCTTCCACATTTATTCAAAAACAGAGAACATAGTATATCTCTTTCACAATTCAATTTACAACTTTCATAAGCACATACAAAGCCATCTTTCCATCACGGATAATGTATAAGTTCATCCACTTCAAAGTGGGAAGGGTTATATTAAGTAATAATCTCAACAACAACTCCACAAAATTTCTTTTTTCCTTTGCTACGAACAACAACATAAATATCCTCCATTTTTCTTTATTTCAATTTTATCACAACAGAACAGTAGGGAAAGGCAACACTCTCCACCCAACTAAGACATCCAATGAAAAGGAGAAGTCATCCTTCTTCATTGGCCCCCAAGCCCCAACCATATTGCAATTAGAAATGCTTTTCAACCCATGGAAACAACAGGCTTCCACAACACAAAGACAAATTTCTCATTCAAAACACAATCCCAAACAAAATTGTAGTTTGCCACCATAGAACAAAACAACAAACAACACTTAGGCTTCATCATGCAAGCCAAATGAGCAAGAAACTATGGGGGATGTTGCTTATGCCTCCCAAAGGGGAAATGGTATCACCACCTAAGAACAAATTGTCGAAATATATATCATTTCAAATCCCGACATGCCCTTATAACTCCCCCAAGTGCCCCTTATTCCTCACATTTCTTTATGCCTCCCCAACCTCTTATGGCACCCCATAACGAGTAAAGAAATGAAAGCTATTTCTTTTTAAGGTGGAACCCAAATCCCAACTCCCTCCACACTTATACCTCCCCAAAACACTTATGCCTCCCACAAAATCCCCATAGTCTTCTCTTACACCATCCCTAGGCCATCTACCCAACCAGCCAACAAATAAAACAACACATTCAAACATTCAACCATTCACATATGCATACAAATAAAAGGAGAGTATTTCCAAGAGCTAAGCTCTTACCTCTCCATGATGGAGTTTGTTTCAAGTTCCAACCAACAAGCTTTCCAATGCAAAAATAGCCCAAGATCAACAAAACACAGGTCTTAAAAGTCTGCAACTTTCTCCAAAAGCAAGAGCTCCAAATAGAAAAATAATTCACCCCAAAAGAAGTATGCAAAAGTACAACAACCAAAAGAGTGTGTAACCCCCAAAACAAGAAAATGAATTCGAATATATAGAAGGGGGAAGAGAGGAGGATGAGGTGGATCTATGTAGGATGCCACATCACACATCCTCAGCTCCAACTCACAAGTCAACTTCAATCTCCAAGGCACAATAAATAAGTAGGTGAATAATATGACAATTTTACTTACACACTCAAATCCAGCCCATACCCCAAAGGACTAAAATTAATAACATGTAAGAAAGTGTAATTAAAACATTCAGCTTGACTTACAAAAATGCACAAAGAAGGTCTAAATTTAGACTCTCCAACCATAGGTAAGGTTGGTATGCAAATTTAAGAGGTATGGGACAAGTTTAACTTGTCCCACAAGCCTCCAAAATCAGTCTCCAGGATCGATTTCGAATTCCAAAGAAGATGAAATGTTTCATACTCCAAATTTTACTTACATATCTCTTACACATCACCAACACATTGCTTACACATATCTTACAAAATTTAATACAAGATTCAACCACTCCAATAATACTTTTGGATTATTAATGATGATGATGGATTTATGGATTATAATACTTTTGTTATAGATTATATGTTTTTTTTAAATTTAAATGTGTTAGTGTTTTAAAAATATGCTAAAACAAAAATATAACTAAATAAAATAAGGTAAAATAAAATAATTTCCCAACTATGGATTTGATATATACATGACGGTTTTGAGAAGTGTGAAAACATTTGCACTTTCGTGGCCTTATCAAATGTTAAATAAGATTATCAATGGGTAGTCACACAAATCATGATAGAAATATGAGTTTAAGTGAATGCGATTTGCTAAGATGATGGAATGGATTTTATGTATGTAGGTTGATGTGGGAGAAAGGGACCTCCTTTTCAACATGTTCATAGGGAAAAATGCCCTAGCTTTACATATTATTTTGAAGAAAAATAATTGTGATGAGAAGCTTGTTATAATGGGAAAGTTGATCGATGTGGGAAGCTTTCTGGATTCTTTTGATATTGATGTATTTTTGAAGGTTGATCAAAGTGAGAATCCTTTTTCATGAGTAGCCATCCTTCGAGGGTATGGTATACATTTTGACTTTTGACAAGATGGTTGTCCTTTGAGGGATCGGTCCATAATTTTGACTAGTATTTGTCCTTCAAGAGAGTAGTGTAGATTTTTATATTTTGAAAATGATTTAGACTTGTGAATAGTTTGATTGAGGAGATCCAAAACTATTATATTTTTGATATTTTGAAGGAAAGATCCAAATGAATTTTACATACATTTTTGAGAGGGGAATAAAACATAATAAACATTTTGAAGGGGATAAATATGTGCATGCATGACCTACACACATGCCCCATGTCATGTTTTGGTTGGTACAAAATGGATGGACGTAATGATTTTAAGGGGTTCTTGCAATAGGAAGAACTTGTCCAAAATGAAATATGGATGAATAGAGTTGTGGTGCTCATCTTTAAGGTGTATTTAGGATGCTGACGGATAACCACATACTTTCAAATCATTACAATGATATGATGAAGTGATAGGATTTGATGTAACTACTATCATGATGATCAATTATTTAACAGTAGAAATGTCCACAAGTGTGAAGCATTTAGAGGTTCCTTTTAGGTTCCCCATCAAGAGAAGTGAGACAATACACTCCTGACCCATACTTGTGAGTAATAACATATGGACCAATCCAATTGGGGAAAACATTTCCATGTTTACTCTTTTAAATGTAGTGACATTTTGATTTTCTTTAAGTACAAGATCACCAATTTTAAAATCACACTCTTTGACATGTTTTTATATGCTCTACTAATACATTCTTGATAGAATTGATGATGTTCAAGGGTTGTTAAACATTTTCATCTAACAATTCAAGTTGTGTTAAAGTGGTCTTGGTGATATTCTTCATCAGGGATGAAATATTTGAGAGATACACATGAGTGAAAATTTGGACTTTGAGAGGTAGGAAAACCTTTGAGCCATAGATGAGTGAATAGGGCATAACACCTATAGGTGTGTGGATGCTAGTTTGATAAGCCCAAAGAGAAAATGAATTTGAGATGTCAATTCCTTCCTACGTCATCTATTGTTTTCATAAGGATTTTATTAAGTGTTTTATTAGAGGCCTCGGCCTATCCATTTACTTGAGGATAATATGGTGATGAGAAACTGAGTTTGATGTTGAATGTATCACAGAAATTTTTAACTTCTTTATTTTTAAAGGATTTTCCATTATCTCGTGATGAGTTTATGTGGGATACCAAAATGACATATGATATTTTGATATATGAAGTTGATGATAGGTCCTGATTTTGTCAAGGTTAAAGGGATGGCTTCAACCCACTTAGTAAAGTATTCAGTTGCTGTGATAATGGAATGATGTTGTTGGGATGATTTAGGATTGATTGCACCAATGAGGTCTAACCCCCATTGAGAAAAAGGCCATAAGTCTTGAGTGGGTTGTAATGCTTGACTAGGGACATGAATGAGATCTGAGTGGAGTTGGCATTTAACACATTTCTTTACATATGTATGCACAACAATATTTGGTGATGGTAGGCCAATAATACCCTAGCCATATGACACGTTTAGTGATGGAATTGCCACTGAAGTGACCACCACAAGATGCCATCATGGACCTTTTGATTTATTTGAATTGATTCATGTGATTTAAGGCATCATAATAGTATACATCAAAAGCTACGTTTATAAAGATACCACCTATGATGACAAAAGTGAGTGACGTGTTGAAGAAATGATCATTTAGCACCATGTGATAAGTCTGATGGTAGTTTACATTCAGTGAGATAGTCATATATCTAGTGTACCATAGATCGGTGGATTATTGTCAATGACATTAATGGAAGGTAACTCATTTTTATGTGAAGGATGATCCAAGCATTGAACAACTATAGAATTTTAGTGTTATCCTTTGATTTTTCCATTTTCAAAAGGGATGAGGGATCCGAGAGATGCCATAGTGTCTTACAAACCTATTAGAAGATCATGAAATAGCTTGAATGGTATAATGATCGAATGCGCCAAGGAGAAAGTCAAAAAAAACTTTATATTTTTGGAGGATTTCATTTTTACATTGATATTCTCCTTTAACTTGACTGATGACAAGTTGTGAATCTCCATAGATTTCTAGATGTGGACACCTAAGAGAATAATGGTATTTAGACCCATGATTAAGGATTCATATTCTGCCATGTTATTAGTACATTCAAAGTTAAGTTTGAATGATAATGGAAGTGGAATATTCTAGGGAGGTATGATAAAACTCTGGCCTCCTCCCCTTCTTGGCATTTAGAACCATCAAGAAGAGAGTCATTTTAATGGGGATAAATCAGATTCATCGATGTTGTTGATGGATTCATCGGGAAAGTATTCATGTGAGGGAGTTGATTATCTAGAAGGGGTGCATTCAATGAGTTGATCTTGCAATGGCCTGACCTTTAATAGATTTTTGAGATATAATTTTGAGGTCAAATTAATCATGAGCATAAGCCATCAAGTTATGTGATCATTATGATAAGGTTTAGAGTACATGGTTTTAAGTGGATTAAAATTGGTGATGACATATGTCTTGTGATTGAGGAGATAATGTCAAAGTTTGAGGTGGAAAATATAACACACAACATATTTTTTTAGCTTTAGTATAGCATGTTTCATACTCATGGAGTGTGTGACTAATGTAGTATACATCTTTTCATGACCTTGATTATCATGGTGGGTGAGCATAGCTCCTAGAGCATGCTCTAAAGTGGATATGTATAGATAAAATGGCTCCCCTTCATGAGGTGGAGTAAGCACAAGAGGTGATAATAGATATTGTTTGATTTTTCAAAGGCTTTTTGCAATCAAAATCCCAATGAAATTCTATATCTTTGTGAGAAGATGGTGAAATGGTTGAAATGGTTAGAAAAGTTGTGATATGAAACATGTCGAATTGACTTGCAATTTACCTTGAGGATACATAGTTGTTTAAGATTAGATGGTGGAGGCATTTCAATGATTTCTCTAACCTTTTCTGGGTCAACTTCAATGCCTCGAGATAGATATGATGAATCCTAAAAATTTTCTGGTGAGAACACCAAAAACACACTTTGTAGGATTAAGATGAAGACAAAATGGATGAGATGAGTGAAGATTGATTCAAGGATGTCAAGATGGTTTTTTCATGATTTGGATTTTCCTAAAAGGTCATCGATGTAGTCTTTGACAATCTTGTGGATGAGGTCATGAAAAATGTATGTCATGGCATGTTGATAAGTAGCCCCTACATTTTTAAGACCAAATGGCATGACACGGTAGCAAAAGGTTCCCCAAGGGGTGATGAAATAATTTTGTGTTGATCATCATAGGGGAAATGAGGATTTGGTTATAACTAGAAAAAACCATCCATGAGGGAAATCATTTCATGGCCAGTTGTTAGGTCGACAAGTTGATCTATGTTTGGAAGAGGAAATCATCTTTAGGACATGTGAGGTTGAGATCCTAAAATCTGTGCAAATGTGTATTTTCCTAAAGCTTTAGTTATAAGGATGATGTTAGAGACCCATTGTGGATAGTCAATGGGTATGATAAAGTTAGGAAGATAAGAGGCGTTACAACTCTTCCTTAACAAGGAGAGCTATACGGGGATGCATTTTATGGAGTTTTTGTTTAACTAGCTTAGCATCGGGATATGTGACTATGTTGTGTATGAAAATGTTAGGATCAATTCTAGGCATATCACTGTATGACTAGGTGAAGGCTTGGTGATATTTTTAAGAATGAAGTGAAATCATCTAGTTCTTGTGGATTTAAATATTGACCGACCTTAACTATGTGAGGATCCTGAGGGGTACCTAAGTTAACATCGAGAGTGGATTCATTAAGGAGAGTTGGTGTGTCAGATGGTAGGGATTTCTGAAGAAAATGGTCTTCACTCTCCATATGGGAAAGGATATCCTTGGTCATCCTGACACTAGAGGATATCTATAGTAGGTGAATCTTCATCAACCATTTCTGGCCAAACAAGGGGTAATGATTTAGTGGAGTGATTGATTGATAAGTAAGTGGCCCTAAAGATATAACAACATTGATTAAAAAAAAATTAGGTGGGATGGATATAGTGTCATCTTGTGTCCATAGGATCTTCAGGGTTTGTTGGTGATGATGGTTCTAGTTCGAAAATAACATGGATGTAGTAAGTTCGGATGTAGTGGCTTCACATATTTTGGGAGTGGAATTTTATAACCTAAACCACTTTTCTCATAGGATTTAAGAGAACGGGATGATCAAATCATGGGTTCCTTGTTCATAATGACCAGGCCAAAACCTCTCCATGCACAATGATGAAGATACATACGAGTGAAAGTTTGGATTGTCAGGGATTTGAAAGTTTAATGTGAATGGCATGACATGGTGTGGATTGATAACATGGGATGGAGGATTATCAAGTCCCCCATAGATGAGGTTTGTTTTGAGATAAGTAGGACCATAAGAGATAACATCTCCTACATTTGGTTCATACATGGGTTGTTTTTAGGGTGACCATATGTTTTGGGTGAAGGGATGGAGTTGAGCATGAGGAGATGATATTCCCCAGAGTGTAAGATGTTTTACAACCTCACTGAGAGAGGAATCATCTGGTAGCTTGGAAGAAGGGATATATGTGCTAGTAGATGCTTCATCAGATGATCAATGTGGATTTAGGTACAAGGAATGTCATTTTGGGTGGTACATCATGTAACAATTAGCGAAATGGGTTTGGATCAGTGGGGATAGTGAAATTTGACCCTCATGTTCATATTTGAGACAACGATGGAGGGTGGAAGGAACACAACATGGTGTGTATCCAAGGGCATCCTAACAACATGTTGTATTGAAAACTCTCCTTCTATAATGTAGAAGAGATCTCAGTAGGGTTTTGACACCAACTTTGAGTGGTAGAATAATAGTACCTAATGTGGGTGTGATAGTGTCATTAAAAGATCTTAATAAAACTGGAGTTTGAGTGATAATGATGTTGGGTAGTTTAAGTTGGTCAAAGGTGAGGGAGGATATGATGTTAATGGTGGAACCACTATCAATCATGACCCTCTTGATGGAGATGTCATTGATCTAAGTGGTAATGAAGAGTGGTAGGTCATGGTCCTCTGGTCTGAGAGAGGGAATTTTAGATGGTTCAAATGATATAGCGGTGGATGCTTTAAGAGCACCTACAAAGTTTGTGAAAGGAATAGGATCATTGGCTGGTATGGTTATGGATTGAGGGCTTCTATCATAGCTTGTTTGTGAAAAGGTGATGTTTGAACTAGTTCATAAAGTGACATCCTATGGGGGATTGGTGTAATTTTTGATAATACCTTTTGTACCATAGTGAAAGGGGGTGTTGCTTCTTGTATTGAAATTTTGGATTTTGGGTGATGGTGTTTGATTAGATGTTTCTTTGGGAGCTAAGGAAATAGATATTTTGTTTATCAGATGAAGCTGATAATTCAAGAGGTGGAGGTATAATGATGAAATTTTTACCTTTCTTAGGCTCAGATGATCTTTTTCATAATTTTGTGAATGAGTAGTGATGTGTATGACATCAAATTGATGAGAAGGTATTTTAGGGATGGATTCTTTAGGTTTTGATGATGATGAAATGTTGATGTTGGTGTTGTGTTTGATTGAGAAGGAAGGAAGAGAAACTGCCAATTTCTTGAACTTTTAAATGAAAGGCCCTACAATCTTCTATGGAATGGCCTCATGTTTTGTGGTAATCACAAAAAAAATTGAAGTCATACCAGGAAGGTTTCCATCCTCGATGATCAGATAACTTAGGAGGTGGTAATGTAATAAGTGACCATTAAGGAGGTCATCTAAGATGGTGGCATAATGCCCCTTAGGTGTAGATGTGGATGGTAAAAAATTTTTATATTTTCCTCGGGAGGAGTAAAAAAATTTAGCTTACAAGTAGTTTTTTATTTGTTGTCATGGAGGATTTCTAGGTGTCATGATGGATGGAGGAGGACGAGGACCCTATATGGGTGGCCATTGGTGAGGATAGTTAGATTGTGTGATGGGTAAGGGTGAGGACCTAGTATAGATGCCTGTTGTGGAATATGGGTGTGGGATAGTTGATATGTGATAGGTGTAGGATATGGACTTAATGTAGGGGCTTGGTAGGTGGATTTTGACCCTAAAATATATAGGGAATGATTAATGAGGAGTCCATGCAAAGGGTTTGATCTGGAAAACATATTGAGGGATTTTGAAGACTTGAACAACACCTTGTTTATGAGGTCCTTTTGTGGTTTTGGATGGACTGGGTGTGGTTGATGAGGATGCAAAAGAGTTAGATTTTCCTTGAGGTAAAGGGTGTTTTGGGTTGTTTATCAAATGTGACTTTAGGTGTAGTTTTGGAAGGTGTAGAGGATGTAGGTATATGGATTTAGTAATGGGCATGTGATGAGGATGTGGGAATAGTTTTTAGTAATATTTTCAATAGGAAAAGGTTCAATAGTCATAGTTTTAGGCTCATTGGATACTGGTGTTGATTCTACATGTTTTGATTTGATAAGTAATGAGGTGGGTTCGGGATAGGCTCTATCTTTGTTATTGTATTGATGGTGTGAACAACATTTGTTTGTGGTTGATCTAAAGATGAGGGTGATTTGGAAAAGGTTTTTAAATATGTCAATATTTTGATTTGGGGGTGCATTTGGATTATCTAAGTGGAGTTCACCCTTGTCGATCAAATCTTGAAGTACATTACGGAACATGTGACACCTTTCGATGTCATGTCCATTAACCCTATGGTATTTATAATAGTCATTATCTCGGTACCAAATGGGTTTAGATATTGATGTGTCGATGGGTCAAATAGGTGGGAGAGATATCATGTTGGGCAAGAAATTTGTCAAAAAACTTCACTATAAGTCTCTCCTATAGGTGTATAGCTACATTGTTGATGGGAACACTTGTAGTGGGTTTTTTCCTTGGGAGAAGATTTAACTATGACAATGTTGGTAGATGTTTTAGACTTATCGGGGTTGATGATGACTTAGATGGAAACTCAACTTTTGGTTTCTTAGGATGAAGCTTAACCCAACCATCTTCTAGAGCTCACAATTCCAATTTATGGGCCATGGTGAAAGCCTCATCAAAAGTTTGAAATGATTGGATTTGTAATGTGGATGAGATATGTTTGGCACATGCATGCATGCATGAAAAAAAATTCATTAATTATGTTTGTGGTAATGAAAAGGATAGTTGATTAATTACACCTCTCCAATGGGAAAAAAAATCAGCAATAGATTCATCTTCAAATTGTTTGATGGCATATAGGTCATTGATAGTGACTTTGTGGGCTATGTTTATGGAAAAGTGTTCTAAGAAAAGTTGAAAAGTTGTGTAAAAGGAGAATAAGGAATGTTGTGGAATGTTATTGTACCAATCCAAGGTAGGACCAACAAGGGACATGGGAAAGGTCCTCAACATAAGGTCTTGATCATGAGCTATTAGATAGTAGGCATGACAAAAGGCATGGATGTGTTGTTGGGGATCTTCCTTGCTGTAAAATTTGATGAACTTTGGAAGTTCCCAGTGAGGTGGATATGCTTTATATGGTACTGAAGGGTGAATGGGCTCATTACAAAATTTGGTCATAGGAGAGAGCACATTCTTGGATGAAGATGAAGCAGCTTTGAGACTAGATATGTGGTTCAAAAGAGCTTGGAGAGGATCTGGTTGAGCTTGTTATTGTGAGGATGAGCCAGGTTGAAATGAAAACTAGCTAGGTTGTGAGTATGCTTGATACTATTGAGGAATGTTTTGTTGGTAGGGAATATTTTTGTTGTTGGGAATGTTTTGTTGAGGAACATTTTGTTGGTAAGGGACATTTTGTTGTGAGATGTTATATTGTGGAATGTTTTTTGAGGCATATTGTTTTTTGAGGTATATGTATTGAGGGATGTTTTTGTGGGTATATTTTGTTGATAAGGGATGTTTTTTGTGGGATATTTTGATGATGATGGATTTTGATGAGGAATACTTTTTGAGAAGCTAAAGGTTGTGAGGGTTGTATGTAGTGGTACTTAATGGTATTGATGTATAAGTGAGTGGTTGTGAATATGTAAGTGACTTGGAAGGATATAACAAAAACAACAGAGGATGGTGTTTGTTGTGGAATGTTTTGTTGAATGGATATTGTGTTTGTGGAATGTTTTGAAGAGGTGTAGATTGTGGCATGGAGATTAGTGGTTGTGATGGTTGGTATGTGTTGTGAAATAGGGTGAGTACTAGTAATGACACTAGTATTGATTAGTGGTGTAGTTGTAGGGATAGACATGGTGATGTTTTGAATGGGACTAGTAACTGGTTGTGAAGATACGATAATAGAAAAGGCTACAAAACTTGATGGAGGTGTTTGTACCTATGAAGAGACCAGAGGGGTAGGTGAGGAAGTTGTGGTATTGCTTAGGGAGGTGTGGAACCTATAGAAGGGCTTGGTGAAGATGTAAATTGTTGGAAATGTGTTTTGTGATGAAATCATATGAAGGTCATAAATAGGGATTGAAGAGACATCAAATGTCTCGGGTTGACTAGTAGAATATTGATCATTTGATGCTTCAAATGGGTTAATAGGATAGGAAGTTGATATTTGAGATTTCAGTTGAATTTTTGATGTTTTAGATTGATTTGTTAAAGTGTATGGGTATAATTGTTGGATGACTGGTTCTTGATTTTGATCGATGAGACGTGCAATGGTAGATGAAGGATTGTAAGTGTATGGAATTGGTTGGGGTGTAAATGGTTGTAGTTGAACATTCCTAGCTACTAGATAAGCATTTGAGAGAAATAGGGTTTGAATCTAACATTTCTTCAAAAAAGGTCTCCCTATTATAGAAAGGAGGTTTAGATGCCTCTGATTGAGAACTAGGAGAAAAGGGTGTTTTATTTCTTCTAGTCCAGATGTATGAAGGATTTGACCATGATATTGATGTGGGAATTCAAGAGTTTTTTGTCCCCTCATTTCTTCATTATTTACCCCTAATTCATTCCAAGTCTCTTGGGTGTTAGAAAGGGAAGTGGATGTAATTTTTGATAAAATGGGATTTTTTGTGGCATTGAGTAGAAATGTTGTAGGAAATGATGTAGATGATGTAGTATAAAATGGGACATGTTGTTGAAATGGTATAGGTAGGGGGTGGACATGTTTTCAAAATTTTGATTATGAGCTTGTTTTCTTGGTAAGTACCATGGTAAAAAACACACAAACACCTAAAAAAAAAAAATAACTAATTGGGTTGATTTACAAAACAACAAAAAAAGAAAAAAATATTGTTTTATATTTATCTTGATTAATTATGAAAGAGTGAAATGTGTAAGATGGTTAACAAAGGTCCTAGGAAATGGTAGTCTATGGTTGGTTTCAGAATGTTTAAGGGTGGAGTCCTCGATATACCCAAAGGTACATGAGGCCCAACTCTATATGTTGTCGGTACATATGGGCATGTATATTGGGGCCTACCCCTCACTTCATGGTCCCACTGTGATAAGGGAGTCAGGTGTTGAGCCAATATATACCGATAGATAGAGATTATACTCACCAGAACACCGAGTCGGTTTCCCTGTTGGGTGATGAAATCCCAATCAGTTTCACCTAGGTGGGAGTTGTTTGAATGCATTTTTTTATGTTGAAGTGATTTGGTTGTGTGTGTGGGGAAGAAATAAGTGAATGCAACAAATTTTTTCCTAATTAGACTATGTGAAACAAGAAGGATGCAAATTATTTATTTTAAGATCCCAAAATGAAATGTTTCTCTTTCGATGAAGACAATCAAACAAAATGCAAAACCAAAAGCAAAAGGAAGGTTTTAGGACTTACCATGAGATCGCTCCTTTTTTTTTTTTTTAGATTTTAGCAAATTTTTAAAGCAAGCAATCTTGATAATCTAGTAAACAAGATTTTTAGAAAAAATACCCTCCAAAACAAGTTAAGAAAAAAAAATAAAAAAAGAAAAAAGTAAAAATAAAATTGTGAGGCTATATAAAAAAAACACAAAAATCATAGTGATTTTCCCAATCACAAGTGATTAGCCTAATCACAGAATTATCACATAGTGAATTAAAAAAAATAAATACTATTTTATTGATGAAATGAAGCAAAAAAACAAGGGACAAGGGTCCCACCAGTGTGCCAGAATGTTGATAAAAATTTCACCTTTACAATTGGATTGATAATACAATGAGGTAAAATTGATCAACCTCGAATATATGGTAGGTTTCCAAGGTACCCACGGATGATGCTGATGGATGTTGATTGTTGTGCTCCATGAAGAATGGATCAAGCTCCTTTCCTGCAAATAAATCTATAATCACACACTACACAAGATGGGATTAGTAATATGGATAGGTGGGTTTCCTAAAAAGGCCAGTTCCCAGAAGTCAAAGGAATTCCTTATGTGGATGTCAACCCACTTTTAAAACACTTAAGTTTATTTATGAAAATGAGATATAACATATGATATATGAAAATATGTGATCAAATGTTTACGATTTATTTAGTTTATTATAAATATTTGATGATGATAATATGAAAATAAATAAGTCTAGGGCTCAAAATTAGAATCTAGATCAGTGTCCATATTCTTGGAGAAATTTGATCCCATAAATAGCAAGCTAGGTCCTCCTCCTCAAAAAATATAAATCAGGCTCCTCAATGTAGTCATCTATGAAGAAGTCTGAATACTCCTCCTTAGTGTCATACTTGACATGAAAAATTTAGAGTCAAAATCTTCAAAGCTGACTTCACTTCCAATTTTGATTCGATTTGGTTTGTTATCGGGCCTTCGAGGATGTTGAATCCCACTTCATGTTGGTACTCAAACCAAGCTAGGTCATCTTGGATACACTACACTTCATAGTAGGCTCCCAAAACTCATTGGTAGCCTCACGGATCTTTTGAGTGGATTCAAAAGATGGTCTCTAATATATCGATAGGAGTTGTGGATAGCACACAACTCTAGGTCATGTAGTAGATCATATTTTTCCAATCAAGAGGATGTTGAATGAATCGGAAGAGAGTTGATGTTTGTGATTAGGTGGTTAGGTCCACCTATGGCCATCTAACAAAATCCATGCTTGATAGAAGATTAGTAACACAAAAGGAAAAAAGAAATTTGATAAGAAATTTTAAATGAAATATAATTATAAATAAAAAAAACATAAAAAACATAAGTGATTACTAGGAAATGCAAGTGATTCCAGGGGAAATCACATGTGATTCTAAGAAATTTTTAAACTAAATAAAAATGAGAGATTTGATTAATTGATATGAAACTATGAGGTTTAAATTCAAAAGTGAGATAAGAAATGATTATACAAGTTTAAAGATGAAAAATATAATTAAAATATAATGAAAACCTTGTTGATGATGGGTGATGAGAGGTTGATATCGATTATGGTTGGATGATGAATGAGCTTATAAAAGCATCTCCAAGATGCTTGATGGTGTGATCATGCTTTCTAGATGTAAAATGACATTGATGAAACCTAAAAATGCTTGAAAATGCTTGATAATGCTCTTGAATTCTCCTGGATGGTCATGAATGGTCCCAAAGAGAGGTAAGGAAAATGGTATATATAGATCATCGATGGCCAGGAAATCATCAATGTTTTTAGTTAGTTCAAGTTTGGGAGAGATACGAAGGGATAAAATTTTATTTTAAAGTATAGTGTTAGGGATTTCAATTATGATGTGAGTTAGAGAGGTTAAGATGTGTAGTTTGATGGGTTAAGATGAGGATAGAAGTGGTTAGGATAGATGAGGAGTATTTTTGGTAGGTTTCCTAATTAAACTAGTCATAACTAGTGTGAAGTAGGGGCTTGTCATAGGGATGAGTGGGGTGAGGTAGTTATGATAGAGTGTTAGGATAGGGATACATTTAGAAGGTTTCCTAGGTAACTTAGATTTAACTAGTGGGTCATGATGAGTTCACGTGGTGAGGTGTAGGGGTGAAGTGGAATATCTAATTAATTAATTAATTAATTATTAGAGATAGGATGGATAAGCTATTTTATTTGTTAAAAGTCTAAAATGGAAAATGATAAGTTCTATAAATAAGAGTTAGGCCACCCCCTCATTCATAGCATCTTAGAGATAGGATGGATAAGTGAGTTCTATAATATCATTTAGCATAGAAAGAAGTAGTGAGAAATATTAGGAAGCCATCGCTTAAAGGTGTGTTGAAGAAGCCATCAAGAGGCGTAATTGTAAAGTTTCTCCCATAGTATTGTTGAAGTACCTCATGGGTGAGATTGTAACAATTTCATGTTAATATTATAATTTACTTTGATATTTCATATTTGTCATCATTCGTCTTATCATAGTCGATGGTATTCTTGTGTTCGGTTGTTGTTTTGTTTCCAGATTACATCCACCAAACTAAAGGTCATGCATTAGTAAATAATCATAGCATGAAGAGTTCCCGTGAAGAATTATCATAGTGCCGAGTTGGTGATGACATTTTGGTTCTCATTGCATTTGGGACCACTCCTCGTTGGTGGATTTTCCGGAGAGATATTCCCACTTAGTCAAAAATCAATTAGAGGGTAACCTTGTTTTTATCACGTGCATAGTAGTTACCATGGTAAATTCATTTTTACCATGAATAGTAGTTACTATGATAAAATTATTTTTATTGTGAATAGTATTTATCACGAAGAAAGTCACTTTTTACCATGAATAGTATTTACATGCAAAGAACTTCACTTTTTAACGTAAATAGTATTTACCGCAAGAACTTCACTTTTTACCGTGAATAGTGTTTACCACAAAGAAAATTATTTTTACCGCATAAGTCAAGTTTTACCATAGTTTACTTGTGGTCATTTCTATAGTAATTCCAATTATTTGTGCACATAAGTCTTGTTGATTGTACTTGTGGGTTGGTATTTCATGGTGGTTACTTTTGAAAATGGGAAAGATTCATGTTTTTTCAGCTCAATCTAATGAAGATGCTTCTTCTTTCATTCAAGAGTTTAAGCGATCTTGTATTTGTAATGGCCTTATAAGAAGGGAACAATGGACTGAATTTTTTCCTACCTTTTTGGATGGTTCAGCACTTAGGTGGTTTGAAACACTAGGTGATAATGTGAAAAATTCATGGGATTTATTAACTGAAAGTTTTCTTGAAGAATTTGGTGAACAACAAAGATATGCAGATCTCATGATTGATATCACAAAGCTAACCCAAGGAGAGAAGGAGAAGATAAGGGATTATCATGCTCGTGTTCTAGAGCTAAGGAGGAAGCTCGATGCCCAGATCCGGAAGGAAGGATTAGCGGATGGGTTGATGAATGGCATGGATAATCTCCTATGTAAGCACTTCATTCTTGGGATGAAGCCAGAGATCAGACAACGAGTGAAGTATGACCGCCAACTACCATTGAACAAGCAAAGGAAATTGCAAGAAGGCAAGAAGAAAGCATGGAAGAGGAGCCCAAAGAAATTGTTGTTAAAGTAGAGCCTACACCAACACCTTTGGTCCAGAATCCACAACCACTCCCGATGAGCACAAATATTTCTCCTAGTACATCTACCGAGTATGAAGATCTCGCTTAGGAAGATGGGCTAGTTAACTATTAATCTTCTTCAAGGAAAGGAATTTAGTTCTCAGGGAGGAGATAGAGGTCCAAAAAGAAATATTTTTGAAGTTGTTTGTTATGGTTGTTATAAAAAGGGTCATTATAAGTATAATTGTCCAGATAGAGCTTCTACATTTGGTACAAGAGATAATGATAAAGGAAAAGCACCTGTGAATTCTCTTGATGTAGTAGATAAGAGTAGAAATAATGAAGTAGATGTGTTTGTAACAAAAAGAAAGAAAGAAAAAGATAATCAAGATGGAACCGATCCTAAGAAGATGAAAGGGGAAACTAGTAAGAAACATAGGAGAAGAAAGTTGGGTGTGCAGGGATTTTCATTTCACAGTGGGCAAGGACCATACTCCATCTTGGAAGATCTATCCAAAAGGCCTCGCAAATATTACATATGGTCAACTCTTGGCTATGTCTTCTCGAGAAGAGGCGGAGTCAGCAAGGTGGACTCAATGCTCGAAGAAGGAAGGAGGTTGAGGTCCCTGTTTGGAGGCAAGAGGCAGATCCCTATACTCCACAAGCCGAGGTATTATGTAATGGTATTTCAATTCATGATGTCTTAGTTGATGGAGGTGCTGCGATTAATGTAATGACCGAGTCTCGTAATGAATATGTTGGGTTTAAAAATTGATTTCCCTTCAACACTTATGTTAAGGTCATTAAATAAGGAAAAACTAAACCGTAGGTGTAGTTTCAAATGTGGCAATATCTCATTATGGGTGTCAGTATGTGTGGTAGACTTTCGTGTGATGAAAAATGGTATCTTATGCACCCAATGTTGTTTCAGGAAGACCATGGCTAAGGAGAGTTCATGCAAGAAACTATTGGAATGAAGGTTTCATGACACTTAGATGTAGTAGAGAGGGTGAAGATAAACGTGATCCCTCGACATCATAAAGCGTAACTCCAGTGATTCAAGTGATGAAACCGATGATCGGACATCCTCTCGATTACTCTAGTCTGACCGTGAAGTGGACACTCAAGATGAAGAAAGCGAGGTGGATGTTTCAGGTCATGGATATCCTTCCACCACACCAACTCATGACCCCATAAAATTATCTAAAGAAGAAGTTGATCATTGTCTCCAACAAATAAATATTGGTGATGTTGTGATGGAGAGTGAGAAGGAATCCTACCTCCAGCCTCTTTCGAAGGTACATACACCTATTCACTTTTGATTACAAGAAACTCCGTCAAGTAAGTTGGGTAGAACATTGTATTGAGCTGGTAGATGGTGCTAAGCCCATAAAGCAAATGCCATATAGAATGAATCCTAATTTTTCCAAGACTGGTAAAAGAAGAAATAGATAAGTTGCTTGATGCAGATTCATATTTGCTATGGAGAATTCATAATGGGTTTCTCCCATTATGATCTCAATAAAAAAGAATGGGAAGCTACGCATTTGTGTTGATTACAGGAAGCTCAATAAGGCAACAAAGAAGGATCATTACCCTCTTCCATTTTCAGATCAGATCTTGGACGCCAAGTAGCCGGCCAGAGTGCTATAGTTTTAGCTTGATGGATATAGCGCGCTACAACCAAGTTCGTATAAAGAGAAAGATCAACTAAAGACCACATTCACCACTCCTTGGGGAACGCTTTTCTTATAGAGTTATGCCTTTTTGGTTGTGTAATGCTCTAGCAACATTCCAGCGCTTGATGAATAGGTGTTCAACCCTACATCGGGACCTTCATCGAGTATTTCGGATGATTTTTGCATCTATGGGAGCAAGTTGACCACTGCACTCAAATGGAGACAAAGATTTCAAAAGTTAGATGAAGCACAAGCCTCACTAAACCCTACAAAGTGTGTCTTTGGATGTTCTAAAGGCGTTTTGTTAGGGCATGTTGTATCCAGAGATGGTATTGGTACTGATCCTGATAAAGTTTCAAAAATCAAAGATTTACCATTTCCTCTTAATAGAAGTAAGTTGAGATCATTTTAGGCCATGTGGGTTACTATAGAAGGTTCATCAAGAATTTCTCAAAGATCGCATGCCCACTAACTCGCTTCTTGAAGAAGGATGTTACTTATGAACCAGAAAATAAGGCGCATGAAGCTTTTGGACAATTGAAGGAAGCCCTGGTGTCTTCACCTATTTTGAAGAATCCAGATTAGAGCAAGCCATTCATTGTGTACACTGATGCCTCAGATGCAGCACTAGGAAGTACTTTGAGCCAAAAGGATGAAAATGGGAATGAACATCCAATTTACTTTGGGAGCAGACAAATGAGCAAAGGTTGAGGTAAACTATAATCAGAATCGAAAAGAGGCTCTGGCTATCATTTTTACTATAAAGAAGTTTAGAAATTACTTGCTAGGGCAGAAATTTATAGTTGTAACAGATCATCAGGCTCTAAAATATATTGTCAATAAGCCTAACCCATCAAGGAGGATAGCAAGATGGATAATTTTGCTACAAGAATTTGAATTTGATATTATAGATAGGCCAGGAAAGAAGCATGTCAATGCAGATGCACTCTCTCGAGCCTATGATGGTTTAGGATCATCTTGTGATGATGATGATTTTCCCGATGCAAAGATTGTTCTCCCTCAACACAATCCCTAGTGAATACATAGATATTTGGAATTATCTCAATGATTACTCAAGCCTAAGAGAAAGATTACATCCATATTCTATTCTGCATGGAGCATTATTTCGAATAGGACCTGATGGACAGTACAAGAGGGCAGTTGGACGTGATCAAGGAAAGGAGCTGCTAGAAGAATTCCACAATGGTACATGTGGAGGGCACTTCTCTGGACAACTTACAACAAGAAGGATCTTGGATGCAGGTTATCACTGGCCCACTCTTTTTAAAGATTGTTATAATTATTGTAAGACATGTGATATTTGTCAAACACATGGTAACCGTAAGACTTCATCAGCTCCATTATGTCCTATTCTTCCCCTTGGTCCCTTTGAAAAATGAGGAATAGACATTGTAGGTCCACTTCCAACTACATCACGCCAAAATAAGTATATTGTAGTTGCTACATAGTATTTAACCAAGTGGGTTGAAGCTAGGCCATTGAAAACAACTTCCATGGATGAAGTGGCAAGGTTCATATATGAATGTATTTTCACCAGATTTGGTTGTCCATTAGAAATTGTAACAGATCAAGGAAGCCACTTCATTAATGAGGTGGTAGAAGCCCTAGTCAATAAGTTTTCTATTAAGCACAGGAAGGCAACAACATACAAGCCAAGCACAAATGGACAGGTGGAATGAACAAATTTTGTGTTGTGTCAAATTCTAGCAAAAGATGGAGCCTTGCAAGTACATAAATGGGATAAAAGGATTCATGCAAAGATTGTGGGCATATAGGCAACATCAAAGTCAGCAACAGGATACTCCCATTTCTGTTGGCCTATGGCATTAATCCAGCTTCTTCCTATTGAGTTTGATATTCCCACTGTGAGAGTTATGAAAAATGAAAGGATGGATGAAAGTGATTCAGTAAAAGAAAGGTTGGTACATCTTCATTTGCTAGAGGAAATGAGGGAAATAGCAAAGGATACAAGCCATAAGAAGAAAATGAAGCAGAAGGAATACTTTGATCAAAAGATCCGATGGTCTCCATTTCATGTGAATGACTTGGTCCTAGTATATGATTCCAGATACAAAAAAAGAAGACAGAGAAAATTTCTTCCAAAATGGATGGGGCCCTACAAAATAGCAGTTGTGCATGAAAATGGTACGTACCGACTGGAGGAATTGGATGGCACTCCCATTACGAAATGGGTCAACCACGACAAGTTGAAGATTTTCCAAGCACTGTAATAGTCTACTCCGAGGATGGAGTAGAAGCTAGAAGGGGGAAGATGTCGCCACTAAAATTTTCCTCCATAATTTCTATTTCATTAATGTATGTATTAAGAATAGGATGTTGTTAAGTATAATTAGTAGTAAATGTCGATAGAAGATAACGGCACCATCAAGACAAAGATGTCACCAATAATGTGGAGTACAAAGAATAAAAAAGTACAATAGGAATGTTGTAAAAAGTAAATATTTGTCGTAAGTGGTCCGTAATGTTAAAATGTCAAAGTTTGGGTAATTAGAGAAGTAGGGTCTATATGAATAGGAATTAGAAATACTATATTGGTAATAAGGACAAGGAGTGAGGTCATAAATATTTTGTGTATTTTATTTGTAAAAAGTCTAAAAATGTGGAACCCATGTAAAATGATAAGGTTTATCTTATCTTAAGAGATAAGCTTACATGTACAGATAAGAGTTAAGGTATGGAATATGATTCGTCAGAGTGGATTTCTTATCCTATCTTAGAGATAGGATGGATAAGCCTAGAAGTTCTATAAATAGAGAGGCCACCCCCCTCATTTAGCATAGAAAGAAGTAGTGAGAAATATTGTAGGAAGTGTGCAAAGGAAGCCATCAGTTAAAGGTGTGTTGAAGAAGCCATCAAGAGGCATAATTGTAAAGTTTCTCCCATAGTCTTGTTGAAGTAAGAAGTACCTCATAGGTGAGATTGTAATAATTTCATGTTAATATTATAATTTACTTTGATATTTCAGATTTTCATCATTCCGTTCTTATCAAAGTCGATGGTATTCTTGTGTTCGGTTGTTGTTTTGTTTCCAGATTACATCCACCAAACTAAAGGCACATGTGCATTAGTAAATAATCATAGCATGAGGAGTTCCGTGAAGAATTATCATAGTGCCGGATCGGTGATGACAGACTCTAGGTTTAGGGATTTTGTTTAAATGGTGCGATGACGAGTTTAATCAAATTAATTAAATGGATGAATTAGGTCATGAAATGGTATGTAGAAAGGTATATTTATTCGATTATTTATGTGACAACGAGCGCAAGATTTTTGTTTCTACAACATTTGTTGAATAATATCCGATAATCAAACATAATAAGGTGGGATAGGTAATTCCAACAACAATTGTGGACATATCGGACATAAGAAGGTGGAATAATGTTAATGTACAACATTCGAATAGAAATTTTGGACATCATTGAGAGAATTCAAAAGAACTTTCTATGGCATTGGACTAAAGAAAGATTTAGATACCATTTAGTGGCTTGCGATCAATTTTGTATACCAAAAAATATTAGTGGACTCGAAAATTAAGGATATCATAAAGATGAATGTTTCTTTTATTTCCAAACTTGTTTGGAGAATTCTTAAGGAAAAGAAACATTGGACTGAACTTATTAGGATTAAATACTTGGCATAGAAAAATGTGAATCCATTCATTTTTGAAAAACTTCCCATTGGTTCCATTTTCTGGAACAACTTGCTTCAAATCAAACATATTCTTTTCAAAGGGTGTAGATGAAAAGTGGGCAATGGTTAGGATATTATTTTTTGGGAAGATAATTGGACTGATTTCAAGATGAGTGATAAATTTGGTTCCCTCAAAGATAAAAGGTTACATTGAAGAGGCTAGTAATAAGAGAGATTGGAAACAACTTAAAGTTGATAAACTACAACTTGATATCTCCTCTTTGCAACAACAACTTTCTCTCATTCCTCTTAATCAAAATTATAACAAAGATGAGCTACTTTGTGTTGATTCAATTTATGGGGAGTATATAGTCAAATCAAGATATAATGCTTTTTTAGCAATCAAATCCTAATGAAATTGGAGTAAAATCTAGATGCTTGAGTTAACCCCAAAAGTTAATTTTTATGCGGCTTGTGTTAAAAGGCAAGATTATTACTAATGATAATATAATTAAAAAGGGTTTCATTATGCCCAACATATGTTGTATGTGTAAAAAGAGGCTAAAGACATCAAACATATTTTCTTGCATTGTGAATATGCTCAAAAGATTTGGGGTCTTATCTTTACAAATTTTAATATTCATTGGGTCCTTCCTAACACCTTCTTGTATACCTAAAAGAAATGGGATCCACCATATAAACATAGCATGAGAAGAATATTATGGAATATGGTTCTACCTCATATCATATGGAGATTGTGTAAAACCGAAATGGTATAATTTTTCAGAACAACAAATAGGTATACAATAAGATCTTTAAGGAAATTGCTATTTTTTTGAAGGATAACATTGAAAGGTTTAAGCTTCATAAAAATAAACCTTATCCAAAGGCATAAGAAACTATGCTTGCTTCCTGGAAGATTGAAACTAAAAATCTTCATCAGAATGATCCAAATAGAATTGAAACATCGATAGTTCATTGGATTCAGCCTCCCACTTTATGGTACAATCTGAATTTTGATGGATCTTCCAAAGCAAATATTGGAGCATCGGAGGAGGTGGAGTAATCAGGATCACAGAGGTTTTCTTGTTACTTCTTTGGTAGGTACAATGGGCCACCAAAAAAACCACTATTCTGAATCCCTAACAACATTATGGGGGATAAGCATAGTTAGGGATTGCAACATTTCCAATATTATAATTGAAGGGTAATATTTGAACATAATAAACCTCCTAAATCAAGTTCAACCCCCTCGTTGGACTCGTTAGGGATTTCATTTATGAATATATTGAGATTTGTAAATCCTTTGCAAACTTTCAAATCACACACACCTACTATGAAGGCAACAAAGTGGTGGATATTCGCTAACTATGGTGTTAGTAATAACATGAAAAAATGGTTTAGTGATGACATTCTCCCTAGCATGGTACACAATGACATTATTAAGGATAAATATGATATTCAAAACCATCATTAATGAGCCCTCCTCTGCTGATTTGAAAGTGATTATCTCCTTTGCACATAGGGGTAATTAATACCACTCACATTTCACATGATTTTTGGGTATGTGAAGAAGTTTTTGAGAAGCGGCTTTGGGAAGAAGCATCAAGTTTGAAATAAAAGAAAAAACAACAAAAAAATGGGTGGACCTCCATGCAAAACAGAACCCATTTTTGACCCAGTCTGGAAGGATGATGTGATCTTATGGACTTATTTGCAAATGGGTGGGTTCTTTAACCTCATTGAGAAAATGTAGGGTCATGATCAAGATGTCTCTGTTCAATTTATAGTTGGGTGGAAATATAGGATAGTTGAATATAGAGATATCCGCATCAAAATTCCATCAAGAACTTATTGCTTTGAGGTTACTTAACCGAGCCTTGAAGGGGCTCATTTGAAGCAAGTTAAGGGTTATGTGGATTCCACCATTACTTGGGAAAATTTTGAGAAGAAATTAGGAAACTAGATATGTCTCAGCTAATCACTGAGAAAGGAAGCAAACTGAGTTTCATAGTTTGAAACAAAATAACATGACTGTAGCTGAGTATGAAGCTCAATTTTTAGATCTGATCCATCATGTGGACTATATGAAGGATGAAGAGTCCAAGGTAACCAAGTTCAAACTAGGTTTGAGAGAGGTTATACGGCAAGACGTGAATATGGTCAACCCTAAGAGTCTTGCACAAGTAGTTAGTGCAACCTACAGGGCGAAGAAAAAGAGCAGTCTCGCCTAAAATACCGCCAGGAAATGAAAGAGAAGGCAATAAACAATAAAAATATTTGTTGTTTCCTCTTCTGGACCTTACCAAAAACCTGAGTTCAAAAGGAATACTTTTAATGGCAAGTAACAATGGAAATTTTCATGGAAATAATTACCGGAGGGCCAAGGCCTCCCATTAAACAACAACAAAATAATCAGTAGGTTGGTGGCAATAGATACACACCTACTACAGAGCCAACAAGGTTCTCGGTGGCAAACAAAGAACCTCAAAAGGTCTGTTGGACATGTGGTAAGAACCATTACCAAAGAGATTGCCTAGAATTCCTTGCAAGCAAGACATCAAGCCACTAAGTCTATGCAGCAGTAGATAACCACAAGGCTGAGCACCAAGCAACCCCTATTGAGACTAGAGGTAAAATATTTGGCATTGAAATTTCTGTTCTATTTGATTCTAGAGCATCTGATTGCTTTGTGTCTCCTAGAATAGTGCAAAAGATAAATCTGAAAACTATTCCTATGAAAGAAAAATGGCAAGTAGAATTTGGGACTGGTAAGAAAGTGCAGATTTCTAAATATTTAGATCAAATAGAAGTTGATCTAGGGATGTTTAAAACTAGATTAAATCTGCATGTTGTTCCTTTGGGATCTTATGATATGATTATTGGCATGGATTGGTTGTAAGACCATAAAGCTCAAATTGATTGTTTTGACAAAATAATACACTGTTTTGATGATTTTGGCTTTGAACAAGTTTTGTTTGGTATAAAAACAACAAGTTTTTACCCACTCTTTCTACCTTACAGTTGAAAAGAGCAGTCCGTAAGGGATGTCTCTTATTTTCCTTACACATGGAAGAGTCTTTTGATATGAAGGAACCTAGTTTTCATGATTATCCAATATTAAATGATTTTAGGGATGTTTTTCCTAAGGAATTTCCAGGTCTTCCCCCAAAAAGAGAGTTTGATTTTTCAATAGATATAATGTCAGGTTCAGCCCCTGCCTCTAAAGCACCTTACCGAATGAATATTGTGGACTTACAAGAGCTAAAAGTTCAGCTGCAAGAACTTCTTGAGCAAGGAATGATTAGGCCAAGTGTGTCCCCTTGGGGAGCACCAATGGTCTTTGTTAAAAATAAAGATGGTACATTAAGGTTGTGTATTGATTACCGCATGCTCAACAAGGTTACCATTAAGAATAAATATCCACTTCCCAGGATAGATGATTTATTTGATCAAATGAAAGGGGCAGCTATATTTTCTAAGATTGACTTAAGGTCTGGTTACCATCAACTTAGAATCAAAGAGGAATATGTGCATAAAATAGCTTTCCGTACAAGATATGGACACTATGAATTCACGGTTATGCCTTTTGGTTTGACCAATGCACCGACTGCTTTTATGAACCTAATGAATAGTGTTTTCAGAGATTTTCTAGATAAGTTTGTATTAGTCTTCTTGGATGACATTTTAATTTATTCTAGAGATGAGCAAGAACATGAAAATCATTTAAGAATGGTTCTACAAAGGCTTAGGGACCACAAATTATATGCAAAATTGTCTAAGTGTGAGTTTTATAAAGATAAAGTGCACTACTTAGGACATATCATTTCTAAGGATGGGATTTCTATGGATCCATCCAAGATTAAAGCTATCAAGAATGGCCGACAGCTCCTAAAAATGTGACAGAAGTCTAAAGTTTCATGGGTTTGGTTGGGTACTATAGAAGGTTCGTGAATGAATTTTCACGAATAGCCCATCCTATCACATCGCTAACAAAAGGGTAAACATTTTGAATGGAATACTAGGTGTGAGGAATCCTTTTTAAAGTTGAAACATATCTCTCACTAAAACACCTATCTCTCTTGGTTCCCATCAAAAGAAATCCCAACAAGTTTGATAAATGCATCCCTAGATGGTTTAGGGGGTGTACTAACTCAAGAAGGAAAGGTAGTGGCTCATACAAGTCATGGAAATTAAAGCCTAATGAGATGAACTATCCCCCACATGACTTAGAGTCGCTGAAGCTAATGGAGACATTTCTTATCCTGGGTAATCCATTCATACTTAGAATGATCATAAAAGTCAGAAAGTTTGGGAGCATCTATTTACTAAAGAAACTTGAATTCTTGAAAAAGGAGATGGATGGAATTGATTAGTGATTATGATATGGACATAAAATATGTCAAAGGTAAATATAATCAAAAGACGATGCACTCATCCGTAGGTTTCATTTTTTGTTGTTTCTAGAATAAAGGTTTTCCGTAAACGAATCGCTATTATAACCGAAAACAAATATTTTCCCAAATCGATCCGATGAAAATTCATCTAAAGAAGTGGTGGATAAAGTAATTATGATGGGTACTTCTGGACTTATATGGTCTTCTAAGGTTCCAAGGCAAAGAAGAAATGTACTAGTTTGACCCGGAAACTTTAAACTATTCCATAAGAAGTGCATCAAGCTCCTCATTTTGCACATTGGACTTTCGGGTAACGAGCAAAACGACTCATGACGCCACAAATAGTTTTATTTTTATTTTTAATGAGGGTAGATATATTTAAATAGAGAAACATATTCGGCTCCAGCGCCTTAATGCTCATTCCCGTCAAATGGTGAAAGTTGATCATTTCCATCCCAAAGATTTTTACCCACACTTCCAAAAGACAAATGGCCATAACTTTTTAGATTTTATTTCTAGTTTGGTAAAATCTAAAATCGAGGTTCCAAGCTTTTTAGTTGCACAAAATCAACAAAGGTTCCATATTTTATCCCCTGATAATCTAACATGGATACATTTTATTGAAGATTTGGAGGGAAGTTCATAACAGTGCTGGAGTTCTGAGTGATTATTAAGAAATGGTTCTTCTTTTACATCTCAGACTTTGGAAGAATTTGGGGATCCTTTTTCAAGTAATATATAATCATTTTACTCCATTATCATCCTCTTATAGGGATGAAGAGTACATATTTGGAAGATTTCATGTTAAGAATTTTGTTATGGACTCATTTTTCAAAATTGGAGTTGGAAAATTTTCTGGGGGTAATTTTGAATTTGCTTATAGCTCAATATTTAATAATTTCTTTGTTCTCACAGAAACCGAAGCCAATGTGTTGCAGCCCTTTATGGTAGGAAATCCAGAACACCCTGGGGTGATCCAGGCCTTTAAAATTAGGTAACCAAAATCCTATTGTTTTAAAAGAATACAATACAAGTAGATGGTTATCATAAGACAAAAATTAAAGGTTGTAACCTGATAGACAAGAATATTGTGTTATTATAATTCTTGCAGGATCCAAATGAATTTTGAAATATTGTTAAAATTGTTTTTGAGATGAGAACTCATCAAAGTTCAATTAACTTTTCTTCAATCTCACGCATCTAAACTTCTCACACCCTCCTTTATTGGTCCATTTGAAATTTTAGTAGTATCAGGATTTCATCTTTGCATTTCTCTCCATGTTAGCCTTGGAAATTTAGGTTAGAATTCAGTTATTTTCCCTACATTAGAGTAGATTGTGGAAGGTAGTTTAGAGCAAGAACCACAGGGTTCTTGGTAAAACTCACAAGTAGAGGTCTATCTCAAGTATCACAAAGCAAGTCCACAACTTTTTGGAGATAGTACCCATGTTAACAAAGTGCCACTGAGATCAAGTATATCACTTGTAGAAATAACTTTCCATTTGGTGATAATAGTCTTGGTAATGAATTACCCTTCACGGGGAAGGAGTAACATCCTTTCACATCACTATAGAGAAATAATTCTTTTGGTTGTTTCTTCTGTTGATTTGGTCCTTTTTAAATTTGAAACATGCTCAAAGGTATGAGTATAAAGCTATCTTAAATGGACATTCCCTATCCAAAATCCCTTTTGAGATTTGGTATGATCATCCCTATGATGGCATATATACTTATGTATATACTCAAGAAGGAAAGGTAGTGGCTTATGAGTCACAAAAATTAAAGCCTAATGAGATGAACTATCCCCCACATGACTTAGAGTTGGCTGCAGTAGTTCATGCTCTTAAGAAATGGAGACATTTCTTGTTGGGTAAGCCATTCAAACTTAGAACAGATCATAAAAGTCTAGAGCATCTGTTTACTCAAGACAACTTGAATGCCCGACAAAGGAGATGGCTGGAATTGATTAGTGACTATGATATGGACATAAAATATGTCAAAGGTAAAAGATATAGAGTTACATGATGCATCTCAGCCTATATTGTTTCACCACTTTTTTATTTTCTGAATGTGACAAATTTTTACTATAAGGATCAATTGTTACAATAGTAGAAAATAGTTATCTTTCTTCAGGTCATGAAATGATTGAAAATTCTTTATCCAAGAAATATGATAAATTATGTTGGCTAGGAAGAACTACCGGACTTAGATGACCACCAAAGAAGTTCCAAGTTAAATTTATATGCTTTTTGGGAAACCTTAGAACTATTCTGATGCAAGAAGTGCATCAAGATCCTAATTTTGCACATCCCAGGGTCACTAAAATGACTCATGAATTGAAACAATTTTATTTTTGGCCTGGTATGAAAAAGGATGTGGCTATATTTGTTTCAAAAGGTGAAAGTTGATCATTTCCATCCCGGTGGTAAGCTTTTTCCCCATGACATTCCAAAAGACAAATGGGCAACTATAACTATGGATTTTATTTCTAGTTTTCCAAAATCTAAAAAGAGGCATGATACTATTTTAGTTGTTGTTGACAAGCTAACAAAGGTTGCTCATTTTATTCCTGGTAATCTAATGGATGATGCACCTATACTTGTTGATAGATTTGTGAAGGAAGTTGTAAGATTACATGGTAAAGATTAATCGATAGATACTTTATTTACATCTCGGTTTTGGAAAACTCAGTAGAGGTGGGCATGATAAAACTGCATTTTAGTTCTTCTTATCATCCTAAAATGGATGGGAAAACTGAAAGAGTAAATCAGGTATTAGAAGACATGCTAAGAATGTATGTTATGATATGTAAAACAAGTTGTTTAAGATTTTAATGATTAGGTGGATTTTCTGGGTTAATAATACTTATCATACTTCTTTGCAAATGGATCCATTTAGAAGATTTATATGGAAGAAATGAAAAAAACCTTTAAAATGGGAAAGGATGAAAATCATAGGTGAAAACATACTTCTTGTTGTTTCAAGAATACGATCAACAAATGATTGTTATAAGATGGAAATTAAAGTGCCAAAGTGATGAAAAAAGAATTATGATGATGAGAAAAATCCTCCGGAATTTCCTGTGGGTAAAAGTTCTTTTTGGGGTGAAACCTCATAAAAGTTCTTTAAGTTGAAAGGATCTCCTTTACTCCAAAATTTGATTTGTTGGTCCATTTGAAATTTTACCAAAGAAAATAAATGATAATCGAGCGTTGGTTAGCATTTAACTCCTTCACTTTCTAAAATGACATGAGCTCATATTTCATTCTCAGGTTTACTAAAAATATGATTTTACATGATCCCAAACATTTCTTTCTTCATGGAACTTGCAAGTAGATGATAAGCTTTTTTGTTTGAGAATGTGGTTAGAGGATATTATAGACATTTATTTTTAGCATTGTTGCAAAATAGAGATATCCAACAAGTTTTGAATAGGTCCATGGTGAGATGTGCCTTTAATTGAAAGAAGTTAAATTAATAAGATGGAGTATGAAGAAATTTTCCATTTTTATTATAAATAATTAAATTAATATTAATGTAAAGGTCTCATAAGGTTCATGGTTAGGTGAATGTATTTAAGTTGGTTATGAGAAGAGGGACCAAGAGGGAGTGATACCATTTTGACGTATCTAAACTCGCAACTCTAAGTTAGTCTCACGTAATAATCGAGTTTCAAAAGAATCCTCTAGATGGTTTGACTCATCCATAATAAACGTCGCCTTTTGATTAGCAAAAATAATAACATCTTGATTAATGGAACTCAATATTTTTAATAAGGCTTAATTGGAATGATATTTTGTGGAATTCGACTTATGAGTTATTTTGGCATTAACTTATGTGTTAATTATTCCTTGTGGAATGTGGCACATAGTTTTATTTAAAATAAATAAATAAAAATTAAACTTAGCCTAAAGCTAAGTGGAGGCATTTTTGAAGTTTAATTATATTTAAATGGATTTTGGAATCCATGGAATAAAGGAGAGTTAGGTTTTTATATTTACCATTTAGCATGGCGTGAAGAGAGGAGGAATAGAGGGGAGACCATTGACAAAAAAATATGGAGGATTTCATGGAAGTTTTACTGGCCATCTGGAGCTGATTTTGGGCCTGTATTTTGGGATCTTTCCATTCTTTATTGCAACAATGTTGGGGAGAAATTTTCTAGAAAAATAAATAAGGTTTTGGGTTTTATTTTGTACGGTGTGGAGCTAAGAAGCTGGAGGAAGAAAATAGAGAAGGAAAGAGGAAAAACACAGAGGTTTTTTTGGTCTTCTTCATCTCAAATCTTTCAGGCAAGGGTTTCTTGTTTTTATCTATGCAATATTTTACAAATAAATGCATATTCAGTTTTATCCTCTTCGGGTAATGAGAAATATGGATTATCTATTGTGGGTATTAATATTTTCGAATCAATCCTTTATGGGTATTTGGAAAATGTGTTTATTTTAATATGGGCATTATATATTTCAGATCTCTCAAGTATGAGAGCCAGATTTTTTTTTAACTCCTTACTTGATAAATGGAATCAATGAGGTTATTCTTTGGGTGTTGAGAGAAGATTTCTTGACATTTTATTATGGGTTTTGGACTGATATCCAAGCTGCATTTTTAAATGTTGGAATGTTGTTTTTTTGTTGATTTGTTGGTCTGCTATCATTTGTGTTAATTTCTGTTGCATGTAATGGCTACTAGAAGCGCTGTTTTTATTGATTTATTATTGTGTAATAGCTACTAGAAGTGTTTTTTTATTAAATTATTATTACATTTGTTGTTGCAAATAATACTGTTATAACACCAAGTTTTGGGTTAATTCCTTGTTGTGTAGTTATTATTTGAGGTGTTATTTTGCTGCAACATTAGCTATCAAAGCACAGTGCTTTGGGGTGATTTCTATGCTCCATATTTGTTGTTGATTGTTATTTTCTTTGCTGCAATTTTTTGCTACTAGTACGATGCATTTTGTTAAATGGTTAGTGTGCAATCATTTGCATAGCATTTTAAAAGAATGTTGTGCTATGACATTTTGTCAAATGGTTAGTGTGAAATCATTTGCTAGAATATTTAAAGAATGATGTGTTGTGACATTATGTCAAATAGTTGATATGCAATCTTTTATTGGCATAAATACATGAGTATGGATTATGAAATTTTATCATGTTGTTGGAATGAATCTTTTATTGGCATAAATACATGAGTATGGATTATGGCATTTTATCATGCTACTGAAATGAATTCGTTGGAATTGAAGTGAATATATTTATGGAATTTTATTATGCTGCTGGAACAAATTCATTTGAATTTATGTGAAGTTATTTTATGGCATTTTATCATGCTGTTGGATTGGATTCATTGGAATTTATGTGAAATTATTTTATGACACTTTGTCATGCTGCTGAAATGCATTCTTGGATTATATTGGAAGTTTATATTATGACATTTTTTCATACGGTTCACATGTATTCTTTGAGTAAAAAGGATTTGTTGTGCCTGTTGAAAATGCATTATGTTGCTGATCTGATTTGGCATATTGTTCATTTTGAGCTTGTGAAGTGAAGTTCATGATATGAAATTTTGTCATACAATTGGTATGCATTCCTTGGAATATATGTGAAGTTCATTATATGACATTTTGTCATATGGTTGGCATGCATTCTTGGGTATAAAGGATATTTTGTTCCTCTTGGAAATTATGTTATGTTGCTGATCTGATTTGGCATAATGTTCATTGTAAGAATTGTAAAGTGAAGTTCATGTTGATGCTTTGACAATTGCTTATCATGCCTTCTCCTTTTTATATGGAGCCTATATGTGACATTTCTTCAAACAGTTGGTATGCTGATTTGATTTGGCATGAAATAATATTATGAAATGCATTATGTAATCAGCCTTACGTGAGGTAAGTTTTATGCATTTTCATGTAAGATGGTTAAAGACACCACTCTTGAAAGATATTTTGAACTTGTTAGTTCATGCATGTATACATGCTTTTTGAAATCATTATTATAATAATGAATGAATTAGTATGTTGATGCATGACTATTTATGAATACATTTTCATTTGTAGAATACTACATATATGAAAATGGAAATCCTTTCGCTAGTTCAGTTTGAGCTGACCCTTTGTGGAAAATACAGGCCATTCTGGAGATAAGGGAAAGGAAATAATTTGAAGGGATTCAAGCTGATTTCAGATCTTGCTTAGTTACTTTTATATTTTAGTTATGGAATAAATTGTACTTGATGTACTACTGAAATAATGAGTATATTATATAAGCTTATGAGGCTCTTTTCCATTGCATGTAACCTTATAAGATTGTACTGAGATATTGAAAATAATGAAATATCCTTTGGACTCAAAGCTGATTTTTATCGATGTGTTTAGCACATATGATTTGTTTGTATAATTGTATGATTTGATTATGTGTGAAATCAACATATCAATTAAGCAATGGGATTATTGGGAGTAATGGAAAAAATTAGACCTCGATTTTTTAGGTCCTTACAAAAATGATGTCTTTGAAGTTTACCCACTCCACAAAGGAAACTAAAGGCAACAAGACAAATAACTCTGATTCTTGTCCATGAAAGTGTGACATAGTTCTAGCAAGTGAGCACCAAGGAACCAAAGGCAAAGCCACGTGCGTAGAACTCAAAGGCGAGTGAAGAAGGGAAACACCGGTATAAAGTATGTCCAATTGATGTGAAGGAAACAAAAATCCCCCACAACAGTAAAATGGATCCACAAGCAAGGTTGGATGAATGAAGGTCTCCGAAAAGTGGAAGTGGTAAGAGTCCCGGAAGGGTCACTCCAAACAACGAGAGATTATGAACTCCTCTAAAATACATGTAGATGGATAAGGAACCTATAGTACATCACAAGTGTACTCTACAAAAATATCAATAAGGTTAGGCGAGATACTCATCCCAATGAGGGGGCTCAACAAACAAGAGAGTGATGTCTCGATAGGTATGAGTCATCCAATGAAGGTAGAGGAGTGAAAGGGGCCTCACACACCGAAGGTGGAAAAGAGGTGGGTGTGATGACCAGTATGAGATTGTATAGGAGATTGCTCGATATCTCGATGAGATGTGGAATGTGACAACACTATCTCGGAATAGTGAGAGGAGGAGATATTCCTCTGTAGTACTCTCGGCATCATAACTAAGTGCACAATCCTCATCATCGTAAGTAGAACCAACCGATTCTATGTCAAAGTGGAACTCTCATATCACAAAGAAATATATGGGTGGCCCTTTGTAAGAAAAAGTATTGGTGAACTCACTTTTCTCCATGGATGCAAGATCATCAATAGATCCATTACCGATGAAGGAGGATCAAAGTCTCCATGAAAATTTTAAATGAAATTCCAAGCTTGGTGTGTAAACTCATTAACTCTATTCGACATTGAAGGTCCTCCGGTATAGTAAGACAAAGAATCCCGTATTCCATGTCACTCTCATTCAACCAATTTTGGTGATGAATGTGGTCAATAGGTTCAGTTCCATCCCAAGAAGATGTGGTAATAAGTTGTGCATAATGCAATGATCGAGTATTCCATTCTTCCATTATAGGTAGTTTCCTAGTCCTAGTTGAACAACGGAGCGATGAAATTCAATTTCCATGACGAGAAGAGCCTCCAGGAATACAAGGAGAGAGAAAGGAACCAACTACCCCGAATAATATCACACCCCTCGAGTTAGGCACTTTATATTTTAGTGCATTGATTACAATCAGATGCGACTGTGTGCCAAGAACCAATCTGTCACTCACCTTGCAATCAACGTAATAATGCGTAAGAGTGGAGACAATAATCAAGGTTTTTGGGCGCAATAGTTCAACGCTAGTTAGCAAGCACAAAAATGAGTGAAAACAAGAAGGGGAAGAGAAAGCCTTGTGAGAAATAGCATCTCATGTCATATGAAATAATCCCTTTGTTGTAAGACTATGGTGGATGCACTCACAAGTCCACAAGCAATAAAAGGGATAGAACAAAGCTCAAGATGATGAGCTAAATTAAGCAATACAAAGACACCCCCTAGAATGTGGCACTTTATAAAATAGTTCATTTACAAAACTGATAATCCCATCAACTAGAGTGCAAAAAAATATGCAACTTTGACTAAATAAGTGCTCAAAACCAAGCAACGAGTCAAAAGTTATAGCAAAAAAACATTCCCGTAACTAGTGGAAAATGCTAATCACCGCAAATGGATTAAAAAATTGCCTAAACTCATGCAAAGGGTGCCATATGTATGTTTTTGGAAACTACATCAAATTTTAGATTGGGTTTTTTAATTGCGAGGGGATTAGCCTCCTACCAACCCCGGACCTCACCCTCTGTCTTCGACACTCAAAGGAAGGATATTAAAACAAGCAAAGAAATATCTAAAAAGAAATTACAATGCTAATTAAATGTTTTACACCTTAAAATATTTTAAAAGGTGATTATTGATTTACCAATAATCAATTCTAAAGGAAGGAAGGTGTATCACTAGAGCTACGACAGTGTTGACCGAGTTGGTGAAGGAGAATGGAAAAACCGCCGAGGAAGCCGAGAGGGAGATCCCGAGGAGTTAGCTGGCACGGTCAGAGGTCAATGGAACAGTCACCGAGGTGCCAGAGTGGTGGTTGGTGTCAAGCAATGGTGGTCCACGCAAAGGATACTAAGTGCTTACACAATAGTGGAATGCAAAGAAAGAATCTACAATTTGGAAAATAAGATGACAGAGATTAAAGGATCGCAATCACTAGAAATGATAGAGAAGATGACAAAAGCTGGAAACGGCTATATGGGAGCTCGAGAACTAGGCAAAGAATGACTACCTTGGGAGCACAAGAACCAAGAAGAGAACTAGACTTTGGAATGTAGAAGGTAGAATGAGAAAGTTCCAAGCTAGTGAGACAAAAAAAGTGAGGACAAGGTAGAGGGTGAAGATGTCGATCAACACATGCTCTAGAAGAGTCAACTCGTGTCGAATGGAGCCTGAAGAAGTAGAAAACGTAGGCCAAAGACAAATATCAAACCCATGTAGAGCTCGAGTCACAAGGTAGGGAAGCTCAGGATTAAGTGGAAAAAACATGTCTTTGGGTTGGAATTTAGAAAGGGCCAAAAGGAGCCAACGAACAAGATGCAAGCATATGAGCCAAGGCTTCAAATGCAAACCCAATGCAAAACTTGAGAGGGCCAAGACCATGCACAACCAAGTCATTACAGAAATACAATGAGTAAGAGTTAAAAATGCACAAATACATAAGATTATTCTCAACTAAGGCACGAAGTTTGCGTGTGGTTATGGCATGAGCACAATGCGGGACAATGCAAAAATTTGAGAATCTAATGCCTGACTATCCATACACAAGAGAAACCAAAAACAATCCTTTGAATCCAAATTCATGTCCGAAAGCAAAGCGAGGTTCACCAATGCAAATGATTTAATAAAGAAAACATCCATGCAATGGTTACCTCGAGATAGTAATGAACCACAGGTCCACGCCAAAGAAAAACCGAGCTCACGAGAATAGAAGCAATCACGAACTCAGCAATATGATGAGAAAACCATCCAAAAATACCTCTAAATTGAATCGCGAAACCTCAATACGAGGTGAGAAATACAATTCCAAAATAATAATAATAAAAAGTTACACGAGGAAAATAAGATGAAACCGTAGTAATAAACAACTTGATAAACAAAGAGTTCATGTTTCTCAAACCAATTTTGATACCATGAAAGAGGGATTTACGAGAACCGATGTCAAAAACAATGCACCAAAATGAAGTTGCACTCCGATGGTAATGTCAAGCTCTAACGTAATAAGCAAGATTTGAATCAATGGAAAGAAAATGCAAGTAAGAAAACAGTCTGCTCATGCTCATAGATCGAAAAAAAGGAAGTACAAATAGGGGTGTTGTGTAACCCCCATGCCTAAATAAGGAAATAATATCAATGATGTCATTGACGCATACGACGTGATCATGCATATGATGCCACTAAAGGATTAGTTACAATTCCAAATAAGGAATGTAACTCCTATGATGCATTGATGCAAATGACAATGACAGATTCTATGACAGAATCTTACACTTGTCATTTGACTTCCTAAGACCTATGACTCTCACAAGGCAAGATGACTCACCAGGTGATGTGGATGATGACTAGGCATGTCACACACACCAACAATAATTAGGAAACCCGGTTAAAGAATATATAGTAGTATTATGGACCAAAATTGGATCACTAAATATTTTGAGTTTTGTAAAATCATTAGTAGGTTAAGGTTGAGGTAGAGCCTCATATTCAATATTACCAACATCAATGAGATATTGTAAAACACTATGAACCTTAATACAACTTATATGAGGAGTGACCAATGCATTGACGATAATCAAAATGGGCATTAGTATCAAATATATTATTGTGATATGTATTTATATCAACCTTAAGAAATGGAGGTAGAGATACAAGAATACACTCAAAATTCTATTATTCGAGCACTTTTGTGAGTACGTAAGGTAAACGAGTGAATTTTCATCAAGTAGGTTAAAAGTTAGCTTTGTAGCTTGTTTGATATTGAAGATAGGATAAATAGCACAATATTCACTATTTGGATTATTAAATTCTAAAATGCGAAGAATGAACAAAGGAGTAGATACCATGAGTGCTAGAGGCAAGAAGAATGAATCATTATTCATATAAGTATGGAACATAGAATATGTATTTTGATAATATTTAGAGATCGTAGAGTCATCGTATGGAGAATCAAAAACAACTCCCCACCCAAACATAAAGGATAAGTGTGATCCTATTTAGAGGGACAATGCTTCTACTAGAGCAAGGGTGGGAACCCTTTGACTAAAGATAGAGATGTTGATAATTATCCATGATGTTTTGATCAATAATGTATTAGAACAAATTTGGGAAAAATCTAGGGTCACTTTGGTTGGAGAAATATATTTAATTTAAGAGTTGGTTTCACCAAATTTTTACACCCTAATTGAATTCCAACATTAACCATTCATGCATATAATAATTAATTAGAACTTGCATGAAATTAATAGAATTATCAATAATAGATTAAATAAACAAGAGGAGGAATAAAATTAGATTTACAAGTCAAAGCAGGAGGATATGGGTGTACATAATGAGAAATATGCATATCATATACTAGAAATAATTCATTGTAGATTATGGAATTAGAAATGGAAAATTGGAAGCACCATACAACTATTGTATGGTTTATACTTTGGAATTGTATGGTCTTGACTAGGTTTGTATATTATTGAACTAAGTTTGTAAGATCTTAGACCCTTAAGTATTTTGGATCTGTAGTTCATTTGTACATGACTTACCTATAAAAGACCATTATTGATTGTTTCTCTTGCTAACAACTTCAAGATGGCCTATAATCACCTATAACAAAGTAAAAGCCTAGAAACGTGTAGAACCTTTCACTAAAGTATTAGCAAACCAAAAGGATAAAATATATTCATGTTTTGAGGTTGGACTATACTTGGTTATCGACTCCCCATTTTTTAGCATACACAAGTGCCACAATATATGCCTTCATTACAATATCATGCCTCGTTTTTATCTTATGTGTTTTTTCAAGAGTGGATAACTAGTCAACCTATTGTGGGTGCACTTGTGTGTCTAGACACTAGGATAATAAGCTAATTTTATAGTATTGAATTTACCCATGGTACCAGTAGTAGTGTGATGTGGTGTGCCTTATCTACATGATCTAATCCTTTGTTTCTTGAAACCCTTAAACAATTCTTGTAGTGAATTTTCTCTTGTTAATACATATCTCTATGACCTTTGCATGCATGGAAATGGAGAAAGATATACTCTTTTCATGGTTGAGAGTTTTAGACCTGTAGTAGGAATTGTTCTAATTGATGTGCATTTGATTTGGGAAGATTTAGGGAACCCTTGAGTGCTTCGGGATAATATTTATAAAAGGATCTTGTAAAATTTTCGGGTGAGCTATAAAGTAACATTTATTTTCTTAGGTATCCTTCCATAGGTGAAATAATCTAATAATAATGACCTATGAAGATGAAATGACCCAATTAAAATATTCAAATTAAAAACAAATTTGGGACAAGATTGTACAAATCATCCAATATTGAACCCTAAATACTAACCCATTTATATTATCCTATGCACGAAGAGGAAAAGTGAAACAAGTCCCCCATAATCCTTTGAGTTTCATTCTTGCGAACGTACTTCCCAGGCGGGATACTTAGCGCGTTAGCTGCAGCACCATACGGGTCGATACTTATCTTAATGACATAAAATGTGTAAATATAACCAAGACATGGAAGATATAAATAAATAAATAAATTGGATGTTGATTGTAATAATTTCTTAGCTAGTGAGAACAATCAAAATTAGCATTACAAAAGCACAAGTTACAAAACTTTAGTGTCTATAGAAACAAAAAGTATTAATCAATTGTATCATAACACAAATTAGTAATAGTATAAGAACATTAGAGTATAAATCAATCATGTCATCAAATAGTGTAGTAATATTATATAATCATCAAAATATAAATAAATTGTGCCATAAAATATAGTAGAAATATTATAGAATCATCATAGTATTAATCAATCATATCATAAACAAGAGTAGTAATAGTATAGAAATAATAATAATAGTGTGAGATAAGTAATCAATACTATAAAAACATATAAATATGGTCACATGGAGGTATAGAACCAAAAACATGGAACACCCACATTATCCCAAGTTTCATGCCTAAGATTTCATGACCCAAAAACACTATCCACATGACCAATAAAAATTGGGACAATTTTTTTGAAACATTCATTAAGAATTCAATATGATTAAACCATATTTAAAGGCCTATCCTAAGTTTTATCCAACCCATTATATTTCACCCATGGTTAATTAAACATTAACCATGTAATTCTATCTTTTACATTTATTCCAACTACTTATTCACCCCATATCACTTCCTAACCTCCCGTGCTATTATTATCCATCTATCCCACCTATTTCTCCTCTCCTAAAACCATGTAGCGGGATTCTTCCCATATTTGAGTGGGAGGGATACCTTTATTATCCATAAAATCATTTCTTTTCACCACTTTGGGAGTTGTTCCTTGATCAACGCAACCGATTTTTCGATCGACACCGATTTTTGAACGAGTAGCGCAATTTTATCTCGGTTGGCGCCAATTATAAATTTATGACTTGAGATCCTCTCTAGTTAGATTCAGAGGAGCTGGTTTCCTAGAGATTACTTTTGTCAAGTGATTAAAGAGATTATCAGAGGAAGAGAGTGAGTTTTGTGTAGTTTAATCCCTGAGAGGTGCATTGTTACTCTGTCCACATATCTACAGCTCTTGCGGGTCTCTACAACTACCCTAGTCATCATCAATCATCAATCAAGCATTTTTAGGTATTTCTCTTTGGTAAGTTTCTGTAATCTCCTTTCAATCAACACCGATCGAGTCCGATTGAATCGATTAGTCTTTGCTCGACGACAGTTTATCCAAATCGGTACTAATCAGATATTTCTTCTGTTTCTGGGTTAGAATCCATCAATTTCTACCTTGATCCTTTTTTTCCATCTTTAATCTCTACTTTTTGATCAATCTTTGATAATCTGGTCTTACGTCTAATCCATTTTGCTTAGTTTGCTTTCTTCTTTTACTTTACGCCTTTTGTTTCCTGTGTCTAATGTCCAATCGATCACTTCGACCCACCAAACTCAAACCAATCGATGTTGATCCGATCATTCGATCGATGATCATCGATGCGATCACTAGTCTGCAGAAAGATACAGAATTTAGGTAACACAATTTCAGCTTTATTTTTACAGTTTCCTGCTTTCTTTTAGTTTCTACATGGTTTTTACATTCTGTCTGTTATTTTTAATCGAAAAACCTAAATATTTGCTTACATCTTTTATCATGTATGTCTTTACTCTTGATTGAAAATGTGAATGACATCCATGAGGAAGCTCATTGCTTCTCGACCCACTTTCCGGGCAGTTCACCCATATATCATCTAACGTCATCTTTTTCTACCAAGGATTTGTGCATCATAGGTTTCTTGGATCTACTTTGCAGGATTGCTCATGTGCACCCATCTTATCTCCATCGGCATTCTTTCCATTTACATCTTTGGATCTTATCCAATCTATCAGGTATCGATTTCATTTGAGTTTTTCAGGGTTTTTGTGTTTAGTTTGGTGCATTAACTTGGACAGGTAACAAGCACGGAAATTCTTGATCTACATTCTGGCACACCTAGTGGGACCCCACCAAAGTCCCTTATTGGTAAGTTCATTTCTTTTCCATTTTTGAGCTTTTGTTCTTTTTCTTCACTGATTTTCATTAGTTTTCCTTAAGCATTTCCTTTCTTTATTTTGGTCTTGTTTCTTTTGTTTATAATTTGCAAAATCAAAATTATTTCTTTCTTGCATATCTAGATTCCCATTTCTATTTCTAAAATTAGTAAATCTTTCATTTGATTTCAAAGCTGCACTTTTTGATTTATCTCTTTGTGCAAAATTGTCATTTTCTTGAAATTTTTCTAGTTTCTTAAATAGAAATTTCTCTTCTACTAGTATCTAGTTATCTGGATATATCTTTTAGATTTGTTTGCGTGTTTGCTTAACCTTGTTTTGTAGAATGGTTTGCTTATTCATGGATTGTTTGAGGGGAAGAGCTCAACAACATGCTTTTTTGAAGTCCACACACCTTGGAGAGCTAAATCTACAGGTATTTCTCTTTTATGGTGTTTTCTCCTTTTTAAGGAACTTAAAAAGAACTTGTTTGTTTGTTTTTATCACACTCAAACACTTCGGTTTCGGTGCTTAAAAATAATTAATCACATTGGGAAAGAACTTGTTTGACTTGTCTTCATTGAAATCAAACACTTCGTTTTTAGTGCTTAAAAAGAACTTTTTCTTTCATTTCTTATATGTTCTTCATCTAGTTTTCTAAATAGGTTGGAAAATTGATCAAAATCGGTAGTGACACTATTTGATTTTTATTTTTCACCCTTGCACACAAAGCCAAAATCACTAGGTATAAAGCATTTAAACAAAAACTCCTTCCCTGGCCTCACCTACTTGGAAGTGACATCTAAGAGGAAGAGCCTACGCGGTACTCAGGCCGCGCTATAAATTCATGAAAGTTCTGGTATATATTGGCAAAGCACCCGACTCCCTTATCATAGCGGTGTGTGAAGTGTGGGGGTAGGCCCCTATATCAAGCCACGTACTAGTCTTTTACTGAAGTTCCTTCGGGACTCCTCACCAAAACATTCCCCAAACCATCCTTAGTTTGGCCAATTGAGTAGTCCCCATTCTAAAAACCTTCCCAAACATTTTCTTTCTTAAAAGCATGAAAATTTAAAAGAGATAATCACCTACGCTGCTTGAATTGTCTGTGCATTAGTTAGGTTAATCTTTTCTATGTTTGTGCTTTTTTATGACGGTCATCACCGGTCATAATCTAGAAAAATGGCTCAACTAGCCTCTTCTCATCCGAGACCACCACTAATGTGGATGTTTCAGACCCTCAGTCTTCTTTGGGACCACTATTAGTTGGTTCCCCATCTTCGTCATATAATCCTTTCTATCATCCTAAAGTGATCCCATCACGACTAGCTTTCCCCATCCTTCGTAGGTGTCATCTACTTTTGATATAGAGTATGTTCCTCATGGAGATCTAATTTGGAACTCCTTGACCACAACCCAAGAGCCCTTATGGAATACCTAGTGCATAAGTATTTCAAATATCTAATTAGGGACCACCGGTCCAACAAGTTTACAATTATTCTCATGAGCCATCCCAAAATTTTATAGAGCAGTTAGAATGATTTTTCTCACCTCAAACCACGAAAGAAGGTGGCGCATCTATGCCTCCTTTTTCTCTTCCACCGACCATGTCGATTGGTTCTCAAATGACCCTACCTATCCCTAGTGCCATGGCTACCTCGGCTACCCCACAGCCTACTTTCGAGAGGCCCTTTTCTTCAGCTATGATGAGTGTGTCCACACTCCCACAAATTGCTATTAATTCTTCTATGTCATCTATTACATCTCAGGGTCAGTATCTCTCTGTGAACCAACCCCCTCCTATGAGTTAGTCGGTTCCTCCTTCTCATCCTCTAGCTGGTCTTTCTTCTAATGCTCCAATGACAATGACCTTTACCCATCCTTTGGTTTGGCACCCCTAATAACCAATCTGGCAGTCAAAAGCCTCATTCAGAGTTTGTTTCCCACCATATCAAATCAAATCAACACCCACATTCCTCAATCCATTCCGATTCAGTCGGCAAGTGTAGGAACCCACCAATCACAGGCTCCATCTTTCATTCAACCACCTTTCTCTCAACCACTTGTCATCTCAAACCTATTTATACTCAGGATCCTTCACAATAAATACCTCATAAGGTGTCACCCAGAATGCCTGGTTATTCCTCTTATCATCCTGTTAATCAAGAATGAATCCCCATTAACGCCTCAATAAAACATACCATTTACTTCTTATATGGGACATACCAACATGCCCCTCCTCAATCTGATATCGTCCAACTTATTTTTAAGAAAATCACAGACCTAGAAGCCTCCACCAAAGGGGCTCACCCATCATACTCTTTTGAAGAAGTATGTAATGAACCGATTCATCCATCAGTGGCTTTTAAGCCTTATCCTCCCCAATGGGAACTTCCTAAGTTCTCAAAATTTCATAACTGGGAGGATCCTCAACAACACCTACGTGAGCATTCAAGCATGCTTGCTACCTTATAGTCTAGGATCAGGAGCTTATGCTCTGTACCTTTCCTATGTCTTTAGCAGGGCCCACTTTAGACTGGTACAATAACATACCCCAACACTTTGTTTTATTTCTCTCAATTAGCTCATATTTTTGTTGAAAACTTCTCAATAAACATCACACATAAGATCTCGATTACAGATCTTTATAACATTCATCAATTCGATGACGAGTCTATTGTAGACTTTGTCACTCATTGGAGAGGAATAATAAATCAATTGTCTTTCTCCCTCCCTCAATCTCAACAAATCGAGTTGTTTACTCGATCTTGCACTAATCATATTTCTTCCACTTTAAGGATTCAAACCTTTCATACATTTGAAGAAGCCTTTACAATGGCACACAAACTTGAGTCTCGTGCCATTGAACAAGGAAGCTAAAACTTCGTTCTAAGTCTAAACCAAGATTTTTCTCGGTTTACAAAATCAAACCCTTCTACTTCTAACAAAGACAAGAATCAGGGGTCCACCAATGCTATCATATTAAAAACATCACGAGCTGATAACACTTCTAATCAAACACCTTGGAGAGACTCTTCATCTTCTCGAAAAGGACCTCTCATCATCTCGATCTTTTACTTCATTGGGGAATCATATGCTTCTATCTTAGAAAAAATGTTGGAAGTTCACATGATCGAACTTCCCCTATTAGAAATTTTGATGAGAGCCAAGAACGACCATTTTGGTATCGTGAAAATGACTTTTGTCATTATCATAGAAGCAAAGGCCATGACATTGAATGATGTCAGACCTTCAAAAATCTTGTCCAAAAATTCATTGATAAAGGCGAGCTCATTTTGATAACCCAAATGCTCCCCCAAATCAAGCACTTGATGTTTTTAAACAACCTTTTCCAAATCATTCCCCAAACAATGATGCTTCAGGGTCTCAAAAACCAAACACTCATACTATCAGCTTCATTTCTACTAATGATTCTTCTTCTAATTCTGAATCATCTACAAACATGTCAACTGAAATCGGAACTCTCCTTCCGCTCCTTCAAATTTGAGATTCCACCATCCTCAGATGGTCCATCTTTGAGTCTTCCTTTATTAGAAATAGAGTCATCTCCCTCTACCTCACCATCTATCTTCCACCTATACCTGAGACAATGTCATCTTCATCTGTCTCATCATCAGATATTCTTTTGGTGCTTGAGTCATTTACATCCCTTCAAATTTCCACTACGGATACTTCTACTTCTGTCGCTCCCATTTTTGTCGTGACCATGCCTTTGGTTAATGTACCCATAGTTATACCAACTTCTATGCCTTCGAAGCATCCTCGATCTTAACCCTTCCTGTCACTTTTCCTATAGTAATTACACCCACAATTACTACATCTGAAGTACCTTCCTCACAAGAGGCTGCTTCTTCATTACCTATCTTCCACCATCAGTGCTTCCTTTCCTATTAAGGAAACATCTAAAGAGATAGCATCGACACCTATACTTCAACTCCTAGACTCAAACATAAACAATTGGAGTTTAAGCCTAAGGTTACATCATCAGTATCATCTCCTTTACTTCCTCCAAAATGGTTACAATCACCTTATGCGGTCGAAGTTGTCACCATCCCTAAAAAGGGAAAACCAATATTTCAGACCATCAAGACTCTTGGTGCTTTCCCTAAAAATTTCTCTCTCTGTGCCTCATAAAAGATTGGATTTATCCACTGAAAAGGCATCTTCTTCTACAACACCATCTTCACCGGTGCCTTGTAAAGTGGATTTACCTACTGGAAAGGCATCACCTCTTTTATCAAAACCATCATCTTCATCACCAAAATCTAAGGCACCCTTTGTGCCTCCTATCAGATCTATTTTGGAGCTCCTCCCCATCTAAATCAGTCTTATCTAAATCATCGTCTATTTCGGCCAAGCAACCTTCTTCATCTCCGAAGACCAAAACACTTGTCACGTCTTCGTCATCTTCAAAATCTATCTTAGGAGCTCCTCCTCCACCAAAATCAATCTTGCCTCACTTGCTTCCATCTCAAGCACCTAAGGTTGCTTCTCCCAATGTCCAAAAAGTAAAACAATCCTAAAAAGACTATCAAACTAGATATGCAGGTTCTTTTACCTCGACAGTCTATTAAGACTAAAGAGGTGCCTTCGTCATCTCTTTCCTCATCTTCATCTACCGATTCTATACTGAAATCCTTCACCAACTTATCCAATCTTCATCTATATCTCTTCCTCCAATCAAACCCTATAATCCCAAAGGAGTAAAACCTTCATGGTTCAACTCTGATTTGATTTGTGCTTACCATTGCACTCCAGGTCATGACACCGAGGGATGTAAAGCCCTTCAATCTTTCATTAATAACCTCTTGGAAGAAAGTGATCTTCTGTTGGAAGAGGAGGAGGAACAAGTGTCTCCTATCATCCCAACTATATGATCTCGAGCCTAAATAGTCTACTCAAGCCTCTAATTCTATTTCTTCCACTTTGGATGATCTTCCACCTTCTCAAATTAACATAATTTGTATCGCCACTAGAAACAAACGGTATGATAATTCATCATCTTCTACAACCTCTCAACCATGGTCATCATTTCTACGACCCCGAAGGAGTTCCTCCTTCCTCATCAACCCCAAGACCTCGGGTCTCTATTCATGCTTCACCTCGAGGCTTAGATTCCCGTGTCAGTTGAGGAGAGTGTTATGAAACAACTCACCCATGCTTTGGTCAAAATGTCTCTTTTTGACCTCATTCAATCATCTCCCTAGCATTTTCGGGATCTGATTGATAATTTGCTCCATATCATAGTGAATTCAGATGAGCCCCAACCTTTTGAGATGGTTGTTGGATTTAATAGACCGTCAACCACCATTTCCTTCAAGGATTCTAAAATTCCTCCCCTTTCTTCTAAGGATTTAGAGGCTCCTCTCTTTATCATGGTTCAAATCAATAACACTACGTTAAAATTCACTATGATCGATAGTGGTGCTGCACTCAATGTCATTTCCTCCCACACATTTGAGAAACTTAAGTTACCAAAGAATGTAGTGTCCCCACCTCCTTTCACCCTTCATCATTTAATGATCAGCCTTCCATTCTAGTTACTTTAGGAATCGTGGTCCCGCCCATTCGGGTAGGCAAGAAATTTCAAAGCTTTTCATTAAAGCTCTTTCTCAATTGTCAAGGGAAATTACAAATATTATCCTCGAAGCTCCTAGATTTTTATAAAGAACCGTTGTCCCATCAACCCTCCATCGATGCATAAAATATTAGTATGAGGGAAAAATCTATACCCATCATGAGATCCTTTCCCTTGCACAATGTGACATGATTTTTTTTCACTTTTGGCTCTCAAAATGAGAACGCTGTTTTGAGAAATTCTTCCATACCTAGAATGAAACTACTCCTTCTCGAATAACGTTCTGCGTTTTTGGTAAAATCTTTTCTTCTCTAACACGCCCTCCATGTAATTTTTGTATGGTAGGCTCGGAAAACAACCTAATTTTCAACCTAGATCTTGGTCACATTTTCACCATTGGTCTTCCCACATCAATGACTAGCTTCATCTAGGTGGGATGAACTTGAAAATTTTTTACACATTCACACTATCAAAGAGTCAATTCTCCTCCAGGGCCAAACCCTTATTTAGCATTGTTTGTGTCTCACGCCGCATCCCGCGGAAAATGGGGAAACTTATTTTTATATAAATGCAAATTTCAAAAAGGCTTTAGCCTAGGCGCCGTATGAATAAGGTGTGCATGACCTGATCCCAACTCTTAAACCACATTTGGAAAATTTGGTTTAAGGTTCAAACCTCTCTCGAAAGCCATCGTCAGGATTATTGTCGATGAGCCGTGGCGGCAAAAACTCAAGGCAAGCCCGCAAGGATTGAGAAAACCTCCATCTAGGGTTCCCATCCAGTGTCTAGAAGCATCAGATGGTCAAAAAGTATGACAAAGTTCCATGCCCGCTAATCATTTTTTTGTCAATCCATTTCCTTAGGTCCACTGACCTATAAGACTTTGGAAAATTTTCCAAATTAGTCTTCCCCAAATAAGACGATGGAAATGAAGAGGGAAGGGCCCGCAACCAATCAAGAGGATTCTTGCTTCACCATGGCACCTACATTCTCAATGGTGGGGTATCAACCTTAATATATTTTTGGGGAAATTTTCCAAAATGCAAAAGTAGGAAAATTTCAAATTTTCAAGGCCTCGCCAACCCATTTTGGCCTTATTTTGGGACTAAATTTTCAGGGGCCATATCTTTCGATCCAGAGCTCGAGACTTTTCCACCTTTATATCAATGGAAAGTGTTTTCTTGGTGAAATTATCTACATGACAAGCCTCGATCCTAATCATTTTCCACAATTTGATGGAGTTTCCAGAGATCAAACTAGAAAACACCTCAACACGTGGAAATGAACCCCGTGAAATACATTTCAACCACCATTTTTAATAAAGTATGGCTAACATTCTCTCCTTGTATGGCAGGTTAAACTTTGGGAATGGAATTTTGAGGGTGCCTCCAGATTTTTAATACCATTTGGTTGGTGTTTGAAGCTCTCTTTCAAACTTCCCAACATTTCTCTCTCCTGCTTGAAAGCATAAAAATCTAAATTTCCAAGGCTCATTTTTCAAATAGTTAGACATTTTTCTTGTGTGAAATCTGGAGACTTCTCTTTCAATGAAATCCTCATCTCAAAGTGATTCTGGAAAGGCAGGTGATGACCATAATCAAAATGCATACAAAATATTTTTTACCTTTTCATGCAAATACATCATCTCTTTACCTCTTGGTCAAAGAATGCAAAGTGGTATTGACTTAAATGATAATGTATGTTCTCAGATTAAAATTTTCTCAATCCTTTCATATGTTTATCATTGATTCATTTTTCCTTACATTCTAGAAATTTTTGCATGTTTTGTGTTGTATTTTCTTGTGATTGTGTGTTTCATGGAGCATGTGTTTACTACTTTTTGGTGCATCACCTTAATTAGACTAGTTTTTATTTTTTGTATCTTCTAACTCTTGTCCCTTGGAATTTGATTAGGGCTAAATATAGGTAAATCCTCTATGAGCTGAAAAGTGACACATTTGAATAGAGAGGAGTTGAGGAACTAGCCTCTAAATGGAGGATCTTTCCCATTTTCAAGGCATTTAGAAGGCCCACTCTTGAGGATTTGTGTGAAAATATCCAAAATGTCAAACTGAATGCAATCAACATCTTAAGGTGCTTATTTGCCTTACCAAAGAACATAAAGTCAAACTAGATCATTTAACATCCAGGCTTGGAACCTGGCCACTTTAGAAATATGATCATTTCTAAAGAAACTACTTCTGAGATTTTTACATTGTTGAAGGAAAATTCCACTACAATATGATCCTCGATGCTCTTGGATCCATACAATGCACTGTGTTCCATCAACCCTCCATCGATGCATAAAATATCAGTATGAGGGAAAAATCTATACTCATCCAGGAGATCCTTTCCCATCCGCACAATGTGACATGACCACAAGGTCTCTGCCTCTCTCCAAAGGAGAATGATTTTTCTCCGATAGAGGACTTCATCCTCTTCCATACCTAATTTTAAAATTACCATATCTACAAAATATGGAAGAAACGTTGCAGTTTTTTCTTAGAGAGCTTCCTCTTCTCTCTTTTGATGCCCATCTCAAACCTAACGAGTATGGTATGGTAGGCCAAAAAACAACACCCGAATATCAACCAGTCTTGGCCGCATTATCACCATTGGTCTTTCCCAATCAATAATAACTTCATCTATGGTGGTCTTGATACACCTCACTATCATCCGGATTCTCCTCCTTGGTCAAACCCTATTCAAGCAGGTTTTGATTGTCTACGAATCCCATGTTCATTCAAAAACTTATCTATATCGATGCGCATGGAAGGGATTTGGCCTGGGAAAGTATGAACAGGGTGTGCATGACCTCACGTCCATTCCAACTCTTAAACCACATCAAAAATTTGGTTTAGGGTTCAAACCTCTCTTGAAAGCCATCGTCACCATTCTCGATGAGCCTCTTTCCATTGAGGAACCATCTTCTCTCATCAGGCGCTTCAAGCATCATTGATGATGGATGACACCATTTCCATCCCGCCTTCTTTTTTTTAATCAATTCCATTTCCTTAGGTCCAATTGACCTATAAGATAATGGAAAATCCACTTCCATACCATTAGTCTTCCCCAAAATAGTTGGAGATGACTCTCCCACTATCAATACTATCCACTGTGCAGATGATGATTCTATCCTTACCTATCTAGGGGTAGAGGATTCTTATCTTCCTAAAACCATTCCTTCTCGACACATCTACGCTTCTCAACAATTTTTACCATTTTCTCGACCTTAATATAGGGACTTCTAAAGACCCTCGTATCATTAAAGTCGGCCAATCTTTAACCCACAGGAGTTAGGAGACTTCACCACCTTTCTTTCCCACCATCACCAAGCATTTTCTTGGACATACGAAGATATGCCAGGCCTTATCTAATATCGTGGTCCACAATATCGTTACTCTTCCATAACATCAAACCGTTAAACAAAAATTGTGTAAGATGCATCCACATGTAGCTCTCCTCACAAAGAAGAGTTACAACGCTTGCTTTTCGCTAACTTCATCCAACCATCGACTATCCACAATGGGTTTCAAATGTAGTACTAGTAACCAAAGCTACTAGGGAAAATTCAAATTTGCACCGACTTTTGGGATCTTAATCTCGCTTGTCCGAAAGATGATTTTCCTCTACCTAATATCGACCAACTCGTGGATTTAACTATAGGTCACGAGATGCTTTCTCTGATGGATGGTTTCTCTGGGTATAATCAAATTCTCATCACACCAGAGGACCAGCATAAGACTTCCTTCATAACCCTTGGGGGAATTTTTGTTATCGCGTCATGCCCTTCGGTCTTAAGAATGCGGGAGCAACTTATCAACATGCAATGACCTACATCTTCCATGACCTCTTACACAAAACTATAGAAGATTACGTCGATGACCTCCTCGGTAAGTCCAAACACCGTCAGGATCATCTTTTCATTCTTGCGCCTCTCTTTGAGAGACTCATTCATTTTTGTCTTCGCCTAAATCCATCTAAATGCGTGTTTGGCATTCTCACTGGTAAACTCTTAGGCTTTATCATTTCTATTAGGGGCATTGAAGTCGATCCCACAAAAATAAAGGCTATCCTCGAGATGCCTCCCCCTTCCAACTTAAAGCAGCTCCATGGTCTTCAAGGATGCCTTCAATCAGTGCGTCATTTTATCTCATAGCTTTTGGACCATTGTCAACCTTTTCATCATCTCCTCCATAAAAATGTTCATTTTGAATGGGATGAGCGTTGCCAAAAAGCCTTTGATGATCTCAAAGCTTATCTTCTTTCTCCACCTATGCTTACACCTCCATGCGAGGGGGAGCCATTCTATCTTTATATTTCTGTGACTGACCATGCTCTGGAGCCATGATCTCACATCGGGATGCTAATGGTAAAGAACAAGTTATCTATTATATCAGTCACACTCTTCATGAGTATGAAACACGTTATTCCAAAGCTGAAAAACTTATGTTGTGCTCTCTTCTTCGCAACTTCTAAACTTCATCATTACCTCCTTAATCACAAAACCTACATTGTTACAAGTGTCAATCCACTCAAGACAATGCATGCGAAACCTTATCACAATGATCGTATCACTCATTGGCTCATGCTCATGACAGAGTTTGACCTCGAGTTCATCTCACAGAAATCTATCAAGGACCAGGTCATTGCGGATCAATTAGCTGATACCTCTTCTTGAACACTCAAGTCCCCCTTACTCAATTCCTAGATGAGTACATCCAACAAATTGATTTCGGTCTGTCTCCATTTAAAGTAAAACTCTTCTTTGATGGGTCCAAGTGTCAGCAAGGGGGAGGTGTAGGTTTCATCATGATTCCTCCTTGGGTGCACCTATCCCCGTCACACACAAGCTTAACTTTGAATGTACCAATAATATGGCCGAATATGAAGCTCTCGTTTTAGGTCTTCAAAATGCCATTAATCTCGGTGCTCACCATATCGACATCTTTAGTGACTCTGAACTCATCGTTAATCAAGTCACTGGTGTCTATCAGTGCAAAAATGATATCCTTCAAAAATATCACGATATCGTTCTCTTTCAGCTTCAATATTTCGATAAATTTACTATCCAGGCTATTCCTCACACTACAAACTAATTTGTAGATACAATGGCTTCTTTAGCCTCACTTATTCCTCCATTTACTGAAGACTCACAAATTTATGTGGTTGTTCAACATTTAGACCAACCATCTCATCTCAGGGTTGACTTCAATCAACGTTGTCACAACCAACACTCAAGATGAGTGGTATCAACACATTTTTGATTATCTATCTTGTTCAGTGCTTCCTCTAGATCTAACTTCCAATGGTAGAAGATCTTTTATCCAATGCGCAAACCACTATACTATTCTAGGTGGAATCCTTTACAAATGTGGCTTTGATGGTATTTTGCTTCGGTGCCTCAAAACCCTGAATCATCTAAAGCCATTCAGGAGGTCCATGATGGTATCTGTGGTGGACACTTTGGTGGTTTGGCCATGGCTAAGCGCATCCTACATTTAGGTTATTATTGGCCTTCTCTTAATCAAGACTGTTGCATGACTATGTCAAGAAATGTGTCAAGTGTCAACAACACGCTAATCTCACACATATCCCTAGCCAGGCCTTGTAACTTGTAGTGGATTTGTGGCCTTTTTCACAATGGGGTCTTGATCTCATTGGCCTCATCAATCCACGCTCTTCATAGTGACATCACTCTATCATTACTCATACAAATACTTCACTAAATGGGTGGAGGCTATTCCTCTTTCATCGACCAAAGCTAAACCTATTGTTGATTTTATCTATCAACACATCATTTTTCGCTTTGGTGTTCCTCACAAACTCATTATAGATAATGGAAAGTCTTTCAAAAACAAATATTTACAAAAACTTTGCACACCTTCAATATTAAACTCAACTTTTCTTCTCCATACTATCCACAATCTAATGGCCAAGCTGAGGCTTCTAATAAAACTTTACGTAATATCCTCACAAAGGTAACTAGTCGAGCTAGTAGGGATTGGCACTTACACATCCCTTTTTCTCTCTAGGCTTATCGGACTAGCATTCGTACCCCTACCAGTGCTACTCCCTTCTCTCTCGTCTATGGGTCTAAGGCTATCCTTCCTTTGGAAGTCCAGATTCCCTCTCTTCGTGTCTCTCTCAGAGAGTTTGTCTCTGATGAAGACTATCATCAAAACCATCTAGCATAGCTTGAGTTGTTAGATGAACATTGTCTCAATGCTCTTGAGCATCATCAAGTCTATCTTGAGTGTGTCAAGCATGCTTATAACAAGCATTTGCAGCAGTGTGACTTCCAAGTTGGTGATCTTGTTCTTAAAGAAAACCAAAATGTCACTACTCTAGAATGGAGTCAACATGGTAAGTTTTCTCCTAACTAGATGGGACCGTATATTGTCACTCATAAGTACAGGTCCAGGGCTTATCGCTTGTCTTCCATGGATGGTATACCTGAAATGGAACCTCTTAATGCTTTGCATCTAAGGCCCTTCTACTGTTAAAATCTATCTTACATGATCTTAGTCACAAACAAATATCTTTCATCCATCTGCAACCAGTCATGCATTTCGTAGTGATTCGGAACTATGTGGTTCTCTGCGTTATGTCTTTTATACCTTAAATATGAGTACCACGGCTCTACTCATGGCATTTTCCTTATGGATTTGTTCCTTCTCATGGTAGGAATACCTTAATCACTACTTCATCCACCCTAGGTGTTCATCTTGATCAAAACAACTTTGGGGCATGAGTACGCTTATATACATTTTCTTCCCCTCTATCTAATCTATCTGGTCTAAACTCATCTTCTTTCAAAAAAAAAAAAAAAAAAGAGAAAAAGAGATGCTATCCTAGTCCCAAAAGATAGACTAATCCCTCAAGGACAACTATTTGTGCCTTATCAAATAAAATAAAAATATAGACCATTCCTCGAAGGATGGCTACCATCAAAATCAAAATACAGACCGCTCCTTGAAGGACAGTTGTTTGTTTTATGGCATTTTCAGCCTTTGTAGTAACAAACTTCCTCTATTGGCTAGTTTGTTCACTTTTTAGCATCTCTAAAAGACTTCCCATGTATCAATCAGTCTTTCTATATCTAGAAAAATTCCCGCATCGATCAGTTTTCTTTTCTATCAAAAAAAAAAAAATAATGAAGTTGTGATATGAGACCTTTTCGATCATATGGAGATCCTGTTTTCCCCATATGGGCACGTATTTAATCCTTCATGTGTTCTGACGAGATGTATACTTATCTCTCATCCTTATCTACCTCCTAGATCTGGTTTGTGACTAACTAGTGTCAGGTTTATTTTATCCGCATCTATGGCCTTGTGTGCATCATCTTTCGATTTACCATCAAGGTCTCTATTTATGGTCGGTTAGGGGCCTAACTTATCATTCTTTTTCCTATCTAGGTGTAGTTATTTTTATTTTCTAAGGATAATATCATTACATCACTTTCTTTCACAAAGACATTTCCCATGATTATTTGTTGTTCATCCAGTTAAATTGACATTTAACATGTTAATTTACTCAATCAAATATATCATCTATCTATGCTCATCTTATCTACTTCATCTAAAAAAACATCAAAAAAGCATGTATTAAAAACACATGTGAATCCATCTATCTATCTCATTTAATTGAATTAACATCTTAAACATGTTTATTTAATCAACAATGAATTAAATCAATCTAATCATCATCTATAAAATCTATATCCATCAAAATTACATATATCATCCATAACATATCTATCGAAATTAAATGCATGAGTCCAATCACATAACACAAAATGATGAATATATATACATATATCTTGTCTGTACAAAAGAATGTATGGCTTCCAATCAAGCCATATACATCGTATCCAAAAAATGCCTTCAACTCAAGGCTACATCAGTATATCTCTACAAAATATCACATCTATATGGTAAAATCAGATAGGTGGAAACACTATCTCCTCCTCCCTCCTCAAGTCCAGGCTATCTCTCCTGACCATCTCCTACAGAGCTAGAGATTCCCGCTACCATGGCCCTACCACCTCCTTGATCTCCTCTGGTGCTCGCACCTCGAGGCACCACTAGCCGTAGTATGTCACCATCCTCCTCCTTGCTCCATACCAGGCACATCCGGGGTGTGTTGTGTCAGGGCATCCTCATAATATCTCACCTCGGCAAGGAGAGCCTAATAGGTACTCAGACTCACCATGCCGGGTGCTCGTAATGGCGCCGTTCTACTATTGGTGGTCCTCTGCTACCGCACCTCTGTGCCCCCTAACTCGAGGTGGTGCACCTAGTATCACCATATTTGGCCCTGAGGGCCTCCCTATGCCTATGATATCGATCTCTCTACTAGATCATTGTATCCCACTCCTGATGAGCGGTGTCTCTCTCCTATATCAAGGTGTCCCTCTCTCCTCAGAGAGTCCCAATCTTCTCTCAGGGCTGTGTATATATCGTCAAGGTGGCATGCTCTCCCTCAAGTCTCTCTAGTGCTTGCTGCTAGATCCTCCTCCCTACCTCTGATAATGTGGGAGATGTCATGGCAGCTCCGCATGGTACCACGCCTCAGTAGCCCTCATCCACTCCTGCATCATCATCATCATCTATGGGAGGTGGGGCCTCCCTGAGTGGATCTACGGGAATCAGTATAGGTAGATCTATCTCTCTGCTATCCCATCTATATGGTGTGTATATGGTCGGGATGATCTGCTAAACCAAACTACCTCATCACCTGTATAAATGGGACTCACTCTAAGATATCTGGCCTCAACCTCCGACTCCCTATTACATCTCAACTCCACTAGATGAGCATCCTGATCCACCATATCGGATAGACCTCATGGTCTCCATATCACTGTGTGCTCGAGTCTTGAATCTCTCTGAGTACCACTCTAAGGATCTCCCTGTATCTCTTAGGGCCATGTCTGCCCGACCATCGTCAAAATCCATACTCAAGGGATCCCTCTACTCCTGGCATCCATGGAAGCCCAGATGGCCTAATCACTGATATATGCTCATATGCCCAATAATGGAGCACAAAACTGACATCTATCCTAGTCTACCTGCCTGTGGTATACATCCACAACTCGTGATATATTTGTGCTAGTAATGCAAAATGCAAACACCTACATGAACTCTAGGATATCATAGACACAGTCAAGTAGGAGTAGTGGGAACCGTCCACCTCTGAATCTGGTAATGCATAGTATGAGATAGCCATCTGATCAGGGCTATCAATCTACTCCTGGGGTCATCTTGCCGGTACTGTGAGGCTGTCCTCATAACCCCAGACACTATCTCTACATCATCTTCCATGTCCCCATATAATCATACCAGGGCCCTCCTCTACTTTGCTCTCGTGGGGTGATCTCTATCAGGTCCCCTATAATCGGTAACCTAAGGATCCTATAGATGTCCTCATGGGTGATGGTCATCTCACCCATTCGAAACCAAAATGTGTAGGTCTAGCTATCCCACCACTGCACCAATGCTCACATGAGCTCCACATCTCGGGTACCCACCTATAATAATGGAAACCCCCTAGTCTAGATAACTCTAGATGGCGCCACTCAACATCTGTCACATCTGGCTAGTATGGTCTCCAGTAGCTTAGGGAATAACATCCCGCATGTGTAGGACCTCTCATGCCTACATGATATCAAACATCGTCATTAGTTTCATATTTATCAAAATCAACATCATTAAATTTTCATCAAAATATTTCTCAAAATCTTCCAAATGTCTCTTTTTTCAATCGGCGCTGACTCATTTCAATCGGCACCATTTACTTGACAATCGATGATGGCGATTGTGTTTTAATCGGCATCGATCACTTCTAATCGGCACCGATTTTTTCAATCGATGCCGATTATGAGAACTAGAGTCGCTAAAAATCCTCTTTGCCTCCTACTACAAAAACATGAAAAAAAAAAATGCTAAATCTACGAAGCTAAGGAAGGCCACTTACCCCTGGTCATGTCCTCTTCCTCTTCTGACCGCTTCTGGAAGCTTCCATGTTTCTCAAATTCAATTTTTGACTTTTTCTAAATCAATCATCACAGTGTAAATGAATTGTTACCGTTCACCTTTTCTATACTTATAGGTTTTCGAAGTGGTCGGCACCGATTATTTTGATTGGCGCCGATTTTTATGGTCGATGTCGATTAGGGGTAGTCGACATTGATTGGAGCCCATTGGTGCCGATCGGGTATATTTTGATATATTTTGTCATCTCATCCCACCAAGATGTGCTTCATCCTCATCTGTTATCCTATCTTATGCATGTGTCACCCGTAACACATTGCACCATCATTACGCTTTCTTTTGGGTACTTGTACTTGGTCGCCTTGCATAGCCTCACGTGCATCTCACTCATGGCTCAGCTTTTCTTGTTATTTCCCTCCTAGGGCATCTCATCATTATATCTTTTACATGTGCCACCCATAGCACACCTATTATGCCTAGTCTAGCAGGTTTCTATTACAAAGTCCACTGTAGTGGCCATATGTCGATTTCACGGTGGCTCTCCTCTCAAAGTCATCACTTCATCCTTCTTGTCTAAGCATTGATGCTTGGCTTGTTTATTTGATCATTTTTATGACCTTATTTTCACCTTTCGATGCATATTTTTGGTGTTATCACCCATTCCAAGTTCTTCCCTATACATGGGTAACTCACATTTTTTACAACCTAAAGATAGCGGGTCTATAGGCACTAACGTCATCTCATTCAAAGGCCATCTAGTTGTCCCTACCAATGTGTCACTCTTTAGTTGTTGCTATGTTGCAGTCACCTTTAACTCACCAGTCTATAGCCACTTATGTCATCTCATATGAAGACCATCTAGTCTTCCCTACCAATGTGAGTTCCTTAGGTCGCTGCCTTTTTTTTTTTTTATGTGTGTCATCAATGATCAAATCTACTCCAGACATCATAGTCTGGGGCATCCTTCTCTTCTATTCTTTTTCATCTACCTTTTTCAAACTCGGATCAGTTGGCTTTTTTGGGGCCACCCCATCCCTAGTTTGAGGGGGAGCACATCATCAATGTTCTTCCTTTCTTCCAACTCCTTGTTTTTGTCTCGTGGCATTACTTATCACAAGTTACTCAACAAAAGGGGCAAATGTAGACACCTAAAATTGGTTACCCAATTTAGTGTCCCCTGGGTTCGCTTATCTTCTCGGGTAACCCGGGGCTCCTTTATATCACCACTTCTCTCTTAGGGTATTAATTAAATATCTAATTTAAAGGCCTATCCTAAGTTTTCTCCACCCCATTATATTTCACCCATGGTTAATTAAACATTAACCATGTAATTCTATCTTCTACATTTATTCCACTTCTACTTATTCACCCCATATCACTTCCCAACCTCCCGTGCTATTATTATCCATCTATCCCACCTATTTCTCCTCTCCTAGAACCGTGCAATGGGATTCTTCCCGTATTTGAGTGGGAGGGATACGTTTATTATCCCCACAACTCATTTCTTTGCCTCTTTGGGAAGTTGTTCCCTAATCGGTGCTGATTTTTCGAGCGACGCGATTTTTTTGAACAACATGATTTTATCTCGGTCGGCGCCGATTATAAATTTACGACCTAAGATCCTCTCTGGTTAGATTCAAGAGCTGGTTGCCTAGAGATTACTTTTGTCTAAGTGATTAAAGAGATTATCAGAGGAAGAGAGTGAGTTTTGTGTAGTTTAATCCCTGAGAGGTGCATTGTTACTCTGTCTGCATGTCTACAGCTCTTGCGGGTCTCCACAACTCCTACGGTCATCATCAATCATCAATCAAGCATTTTTCAGGTATTCCCTTTGTTAGTTTCTGTAATTTCCTTTCGATCAACACCGACCCAGTCTGGTTGAATCTGATTAGTCTTTAATCAATGCACTTTATCCAAATCGGCACTAATTGGGTCTTTCTTCAGTTTTTAGGTTAGAATCCATCAATTTCTACCTCGGATCCTCTTTTTCCATCTTCAATCTCTACTTTTTGATCAATCTTTAGTAATCTAGTCTTACGTTTAATCCATTTTAGTTAGCTTTTGCTTTCTTCTTTTACTTTCTAGCCTTTTGTCTGCCTGTGTCCAATCGACGCCGATCATCTCGATTGATGCCGACTCAAATAATCGACGCCGATCATCTAATGATCGATCACTCGACTGACCAAACAAATGACGCCGATCACTAAATGATGTCGATCTATGTCGACCACCAATCTATGAAAAAGATACATAATTTAGGTAACACAATTTCAGCTTTGTTTTTACAGTTTCCTACTTTCTTTTAGTTTTTACCTATTTTTTACATTATGTCTGTTGTTTTTAATCAAAAAACCTAAATATTTATTTACATATTTTATCATGTATGTCTTTACTCTTGATTGAAAACGTGAACTGACATCCGCCGAGGAAGCTCATTGCTTCTGGACCCACTTTCTGGTAGTTCACCCATATATCGTCTAACATCATCTTTTTCTGCCAAGGATTTGTGCATCGCAGGTTTCTTGGATCTACTTTGTAGGATTGCTCGTGTGCGCCCATCTTGTCTCCATCGGCATTCTTTCCATTTACGTCTTCGGATCTTATCCAATCTATCAGGTATCGATTTCATTTGAGTTTTTCAGGGTTTTTGTGTTTAGTTTGGTGCATTAACTTGGATAGGTAACAAGCACGGAAATTCTTGATCTACACTCTGGTGGGGGCTACATGCAACAAGGTAGAATATAGTATATATGACTAAACATCCAAATGTTTAATTTGGCCATGTTGCACTAAGGAATTATTTAAGTTGATTTAAATGACTTTATTCCACCCAACAAATGAAAGGGAACACTTGACTAGCACAATTTAAACTCACATGCCCATTGGGACAAGTTGAGATTTATAGGGTAAATAAAATCCCTAGGATTAAAATACTTTGCGCCATTAATCTTAGGTTCAACATCAAAGCCATAAATCTCATCCTTATAATTTCTTATTACCTTTTTCTTTACTCTTCTTACTTTTTTTTTTTTCTCTTTTTGTTTAGATACAAGTTGAGGAGGAGAAGGTAACCCAAATGGAGGCACCTAAGATATTTTTTACTTAGTCATAAAATTAGTCTAAATGTATCCCTTATATATATACAAGAATCCATTTATTTTGAACCTTGTGTGGTCATGCAATAATTTAAAAGGAGTCCCATTTATATATACACATGCATAGTGTGGTATAAGGGAGCAGGTGAGGACATGCAAAAGGTTTCGCCTAAGTAATATGGACAAAACTTGCAACAAGTCCAAGCCCTCCATCCGAGCATTGTGTCAAGGGAGAGAAAAAGGTCTTCAGGGTAGTGGTCACACCAAACTCGGGCCCCAAGAAATTTACAAACTAGCAGTTAGCTCCTCCACGGGGTAGGTCGTTATTAAAACAACAACATCACAGCAAGAGTGGGAAATAGAAGTGTAATTGTGCAAGTAATCTATAGAGAGATTACCTACCGTAACAGTAGGAAATCAACCACGTTAAAGCAGTGTATAACAAATGCAACTAATGCACTAGGTTCTAACACTATCCGTTGAGAAAGGAAATAGACAGAAGCATTGAAGGTATGTGCAAGAAAGCACTGAGGCCGAGATGGGATCTGGAATCCAACTTGGAATAATAGGAAATGCCTATTCAAGTTTAGGGATACATTTGGAATGGGCCAAACGTATATTACTATTGCTAAAATTATGCAACGCGAGATCAAAACATTTTGCAAGAAGCTAAATAAAGTGAAAACTTGTGCACATGAGAAAAGAAATTAGAGAATATGAGAAAATGGATATATAAAGATCAGTAAAAGATCAAATAAATGCGTAGAATGGGATAATGCATAATTTTCCTAGCACCTATGTGAAAGGAGAATAGAATAAATCCAAAATCAGGTTGGAAGAGGAGATAACCTGCGCTAACTCCAAATCCACGTGGTGATACAAATCTGAAGCCTGCGCAAGATGGAAAATATCGGAGAGTACAAATACAAATTCTTTTGCATGGCCAAAGGCGTCAAATTTGTTAAAGATTTTTAGGAAAAGGTGTATGTGAAAACAACATAAGCAAGATAGTATATTAGTGTTGGAAAATCCGAAAAAACTCACATTCTGCGTGGAGGATGTAGATAACTCAGAGGATAACAGTCCATATAGATAAATCAGAGAATAATAGTGGGTGGTGAGGATGTTGAGGATGTAGATAACTCAGAGGATAACAATCCATGTAGAAACAACTTGTTTAAGTATAAATGTAAAGTGGTTGTTTGTGTAAATTATTGGGTCCGAAAGGGAAATACTGAGAAAAATCTAAGGGTGTGTGTGCTAACGTTTTTTCATAGGTATGCATTTGTTATAATTTAGTAAAATGCTGACCTATTTTATTGTTTCATTCATCTAGATGTCTATAATATTGCAACTAAATTTGCAAGTTTCAACAGTTTAAGCATGTAGTTTTGTTTTTAAATGAAAGCAAGTTGGCATTCCTTGTAACTGATATTGCATTTTAAACAATTTACGCATGTAAAATATATTTGTATCTTCATCCAAAGAAAAATATTTGTAGCTCATATTAAATAAAGATTAATGAGTAAATAGAGTGAAGATTAAACAATAAATTATGTATATGTACAATTTATTGCATTAGGTTTTTAAGTAATATATTCAAGTTGAGGTTATACATGTGTCCTTATATAGATGTGTGTTATAGTATTGTGTTAGTGGTAGATAAAAATGTATATACATCTCGTATTTGTACAATTGTTTACAGTGCTTTTATTGTTGGGTATCTTCTATTGAGTGTATAGAATTTCTTGTAGCACTTGTTGTAAACTATTTGGTACGTGTCTTCAATTACATGTGTGGCATGTGTTAGCATGTGAGCAGTCTCTCTACTTTTTCCTAGGTGAGCTAAAAAGTGAAGAGGTCATCTTTGTCAATGAGGTTGTTACTTTGCGCATGTGCATCAATAGACTCACATACCAGTTGGTGCAAAAGATTGATGTTGTTTGCGAGTCATGTAGCCATCTTGTAGAAGAAATCAGTCCAACCTTTTAATCTCTGAGTGTTGTTCTTTGGATAAGAAATTGCACATGCATGCAATAAAAATATTAGTACAAGTAAAAGGTGCAAGAATGTATAATGTAGTTGTACAAGACAACTTTATAAATACATTAGAATTTGAAAAGGTAATATTTATAGAAGAGGCATATCTATACATTGCAAACCGAGTAGGAGGTGGGGAAACTTTTTATGGCTGGGTGGCCACGTGTATCTTTAGGAAAAGATGGGCCTCTACTCTATTTTGATTTTATACATATTTATTACATGTTTTTCATGGGTAATGTGAAAATTAGAAGGGTGTGGAGATAAACAAATCTGAAAGTTCTCATACTCATAAAAGAACCTCAATGTGCGGCAGGTGAGAACCCTCCTCCACATATATTGGCTATTATCATGGTTTTCTCTCCTTTGCATATAATTTCCTATCTAGTTATGTATTAGGCAATGTTGATTTCGCAGTTCCTGAGTTTTGTTGGCGGCGATTAAGAGTAGGAGGAATGTTTAGAATTTTAAGTATGCATCAATTATGTATTGTTGCTAGCTTGTTCATTGCATATAAATGAGTTTTCATTTTGAAGGTTTGGTGTTATTTTATTTCCCTAGATGAGGTCATTCTAGTCATGAGAAGGAACTGTTCATTTTTTAGTAGCATCTGAGTTTCTGAGGTTTGATAGTAGTTGCCTAAACCTAACATGTTCTACTGTACAACCTTTTACTGGAAATTGGTGTCTAACAGTATAACAATATTGAGTCTATGCCAAAGTGTGTGGCTAGCCACTATGCCAGAATACATTGGCACATCATTAATAGGAGGTAGTTGAGCTAAGTTGCCAACTATTATCATTGAGCATCCGCCAAAGTATTTGTCCGCAGATTTAGGGAAGGACTCGCACAGGAGGAAGTTGATGTCGTTTAACATTCATGGGCCAATAAAATTCATTTCATCTATTAAAATGTAATATATCTATTTCATTTTCTCTTTGAAAATTTAGCATCATTTGTCCTTGCAGTTCCTTCACATCATGAATCGAGATAGAAAGTTTTGCATGTATATTAGTGGTGCCATTGATATGAAAAGTTACTATCCGTTTGGCACCAGAAGTAGTAAACACGAGCCGAGAGCAGTAGAAAGAGAATGCAGTACACGATAGATTTTCCTGATCAGGTACGAATTTCCCGTGCCATTTGTTCCGTGAATGGTCATGAAAATCATTTTGTATTGTAAAAGTGTCTTGAGATAGTGTGTCACTATAGATTCATTTTTTCTCAACTGTAATATATCATCATTAAAATAATTTCTATCGTGTCGATTAATGTGTCTAGAGATTAAATTTATTAAAATAGTTTTTTTATCAAAATTTTCTTTATTGTACTCGTCAATGTCTATATTCCATTTTTGAAATTAGTCACTACAAGAGTGTCTATTTTCATAGTCAAGTATCGTATTTCCAGTAATTTAGTCATTTTTTTCATAATAATTGTGAGTCAAATTTGTATCAACAAAACTCTTGAGTTATTGCTTTTTCATAACTATGTATTTTTCATCATTTATGATTTCTTGTCAAAAAGTCTAGAAAATAAAAAAATTCCTTGTGGATGCATCATAAATGGAATTCGATGTCCTAAAAACCATTGATCCTCAAACGCTAAATTTTGAGTTCGTATCAATATAACGGAGGATATTGAATATCTTGTTTTCTACAACTCTCAAATAGATTCCCTTATATCAAAGGAAGGAGGAAAATAGAGGTTATAGGTCGATCAACGACCTCTTATATTCCTCCTACGACGGGTTCCTCGTAGATGGTTTGGTGGCATTTTTTAGAGTCTATTTTCGTTTCAGGTATTCTTTATTTTTCGGTGTTCATATTGTGTTTTTTGTTGAATAAACCCCTTTTCAAAACTTTGGAAGGATTTTGTTTTTAGAAGACTAACTTTTGGGGAGTAAAGAAGATTACAAGGCGAGATCGGGATGGTTATCCGGCTAGTGTCAAGCTTTTTGATCTATGAGATTCAAAATTTGGTCTCCCCGGGGGGAGGGGATTCCCACGGGAATCGGAAGAGGTGCAGTATTCTGCATAATTCAACTCATCATTACACCTTTACGAGTGTAGAGATATAATCTATGGCATTTTACCTATTCTAAGAATCACTTTGAGGAGGTGGTTCGATTCTTAGTAATTCGAGTTCTTCATCATGTTCACATTAAGGTGGTGAATATTAGCAATAAATAATGTTCACACTAAGGGGGTGAATGTAAGGAATAATGTAGAGATCATGTTATTAATGTTATTATTATAAAATAAATAATTAAATCATTAAATTATTCATTAATGATGAGTCAAATATATGTGTTATAACCAACATTGTTTACTCTATATAATTTGTTACATCTGTATTATTATAAAAGGGCCATGTGTTTCCTATTTTGTAAGAGGCACTTTTCCAACTCCATGGCTATATAATAGCCATTTTATTAGTAGGAATGATATACAGTGAAGAATATTTATTTATTTTATTTTTTCTATGCTCGTACCATCATAACATCTTTCAAATCTAAACGCAAATCAAGAAGAGGAGGTATATATCATTTTCTCTATTTATAGTTTGAGAAACAAGGAAGTGCATTAAGCCTCCTCCATTTTACATATCTTCGATTATTGAAAACAATCTTGTGCACATTTGCATTATTCATTCGGAGCAAGTAGTTCTGTGATTTCTATACAAATAGCTTATCGGTTGGGTCTTCATTATGAAGGCATTTCTAGAGGTTTGGTGTAATTAGATGGGACAACGGTAATAAAAGTTGGATTAATTAAAGGATTGAACCTTATACTACATGCATGTCCCAATGTCATAGTATCGCAAGATGTATCAGTCATAGACTTTCCACCACCCTTTGCATTGCGTTTCTCAAGAGACTTCAATGCTAAAATTGGAGGTTATTTGTCTGTGATTACTCACATACGTTGTCCATAACAAGGTATGGAGCCAAGGCTACAATAAAATATGAGCCTATTGCAAAATTTCAAGCAGAGATGAGGTTCCATAACATGAGCCTAAGTTATGGAGATATGTACATGGCCCATCCTGAGGAGATAAGGTTGGTTGTTCTGATCATGGAGGCAATGTGTTGTTTTGCGCTACCAGATGTGGAGGGTGGGAGATTCCCACGGGCGGCTGATGGGGATTTTTCATGACATGATGGAGGATATGACTCATTTTTCTTAGGCAATAACGTTCTTGGTGCAACAGATAGGGAGTTGTGAGCCTACGGGAGGCTCCAAGGTTCAATTTGTGTTGTACCTTTCTCTTACATTGTTGGGCATATGAGCACATCATATGTGTTTGTCTAGTGGGCTTTCCCAACCCGATGCATTCAAGGTAGGTTTGATCTAAGTTGGAGTACAGTGTTAGGTACTGTTGGTGGAGAGCACATGGTAACTAGGGCTGCACATGATGTGGCGTATTATAGGATATTGTTGGAGGGTTATCTAGTGTTGATAACATCCGAAGGCCGTATGTCGAGTTTCCTTTCATATAGGCACATGGAAGTGGAGTTGAGCGAGTTATAGATACCGAGGTGGATAGAGGGGTGTCGTGTTGGTGAGCACGAGATGATACTCATTGTGAGTTAGGAAGCAGTTTGGGCTACCCCAGGATGTGCCTCCACCATTCCCTTAGTACATGAGAGATGACGTGGAGAGGCTTATGCCTCTACCACAGTTGATAGTTCCGACAGGGTAGGAGGAGCAGGAAGTGGACCAATGGATTGATGATGTCGAAGTTACAGATAGATACAGGAAGTGGTGGCTAGCATACCTATGGGAAGCACCACCTAGGCCAGCGTAGCCAGAATTGGCTACCCTTATAGTTCATAGGGATACTTTATAGGGCAAGTTGTCACTTTACAGCCCGATCACGGTATTACAGGGAGGCTTGTTAAGGTCTGAGGAATAGGTTGCCACATTAAAGGCAAAGGTGGTGGCTTTATAGGCCCATATAACATAGGGGGACAGTACCCTTGCAGGGTGGGAATGGAGACAGGGGACATGTATCCTCCCTACAAGTGCAAGTAAGCGAGGTTGTAGGCCGAGTTAGCCTTTGCACGAGTTGGTTGTGACCTTATATGATCGGAGTCACATAGAGTAAGCAACACCTCGAGGCTTAGAGAAAGGGTCCCATGGTACAATTAGTAGCGGGATAGGGTCCCATGGTACAAAGAGGAGGGTAGGGTTCACAGTACAGAGACAAGGTCATCATTAGCAGGTAGAACTCACAAGTTAATGTGAGACCAATGGCACCACCACAAATAGTGCCTATGGCCGAGTTCGGGATTCCCTAAACGAGGCGCGGTCTTATCAGAATCACCTAATGACTGTAGAGATAAATTTCCCCTCTTATGTTGAGTATAGAGCATAGTGAGCGATGAGCAAGAGGAATAGCTCTCTTACTCATAATTGAGAGAGCACGAGGGGCACTGACGAGCCTAGAGATAGGGTCATGGTGAGGAAATGGGCTCACGGAGGCTAGGCTCACCTACGGATCAGGAAGAGACTGGACCTAGACCTAGGAACGGAAGAGAGATGCCAATAGGGCACCGCATTGGAGTAGAGGAGGAGGAGACCAATGAGACTGACATGGGCATCATGTGGGGTGACTATTAGTCACCATATATGTCCAGGGTATGGATTTTTATAGATTTTTTATATATACCAGCCTATGTGTTAAAGATAACGAGGATGTACATGAGATTTTTGAGTCTTTTGATTATTATACCGGCCTGCGTGTCAAAGATGTTGAGACTATATATGAGAGGCACGTGTATTGATTTTGCTTCTATGCACATATGTATGGACACACATATTTTGATGATATATATAGATGGTGATATTTATGGTATGATGTTGTACTTATGTTGTAAAATTTTCATTGTTATATGTATATGGGTGAAAACCAGGTGGATTAGGCATGATGGAGTTAGGTCGGTTTAGGCATGATGGAGTCAAGTCAATTTAGGCATGATGGAGTCAGGTCGGTTTAGGCATGATGGAGTCAGGTTGGTTTAGGCATGATGGAGTTAGGTCATTTAGGCATGGTGGAGTCATGTTTTTAATTTTGATTTAATGTCCAAGTTATCGGTAACATGGGAAATAAATGATGAGTTATATGTATGTTATGGTGTAAATTTCCAAAATATTTTATTTTATAGAAATGTGAAATGATTGATTGGATGTTTTTATGATGTGGTAACATGGTAGATATGTATGTTTGTATTAATTTCCCATTGTTGTAGAAAATGGAAACTAAGATAGAATATGAAATAGGAAAATGGGGGAAATAGATTAGGTTAAAGAGTGGTGAGCTAACCTCCAGGGCCCTATGCCCTAGGAGTGTTGCTACTACATAGCCCTAGTGAAAAGGGGCCTCAGGATGATGTAGTTCTCCCATAAGTTGGGGAAGAATTAGAGGAATGAGTTGGGAGGTTTTAGGCATGATTGAGTCTAGGTCATAGGCATGGTTGATTCTTAGGTCATAGGTATGGTTGAGTCTTAGGCAATAGTGGAAAGCTTTGGTGTCGATGGTCCGGTCCTGTGTAGGGTAATCAATAAGTAATGAAGAAGGTAAATGGTAAGAGGTGGTAAAAAATCTGCTTAATTGATAAGAACGCTAATGAGTCCACCATACCAAAGATGGGATTATGAACAAAATAACCTAAAGGCGTTGCATAATGGACTTTATAAGGTTGAAGAAAGTCACATGATCACAAAATGTCATAATCACGTTGTGAAAGTCCCTTGAGCATACAATAAATTAGGGTGAAAAGGTAATGAGGTGAAAATGAGTGGTTTAGCATAACTTAAAGTAGGACAACGTGTTTACCTGAAAGAAATCCATGATCAAAAATAGGCAAGTCCATGACAAAATTTTAGCATTTTCTTCTTTTTTTTTGTTTTTGATAGATTGGTCAATGCGGAGTTCTAGATGGGATGATTATATTATCTCATTGAGGTCTTCGTGAAGCTAATCGATGCGGGAAGCTTCAACATTTTCTTTTTCTTTTATAATGACTTGATATAGTTGTCCTTCCTTCGAGGGAGAAGTCTATTTATAGTGGCAATAGATAGAGAAAGAGATGTCCCTTTTGACAAAGTCATTTCATTGCTGGGAAGTTTGACTCAAAGATTTGAATCCCATTTTACTTTTGGACATTTAAGTCATGGACAAGACTATAAAGGAAGATTAGGTTCTTTTTAGAAGACAAAACCATAGCACACATAGGTTAACTATGAAAGATATGGTTTCAAGTGATGAATGACCATATGATTCCATATTTGAAAAATACAAAAAGCATCCATGAGAATTATGCCATGAGTAGAGCCATGGTACTCATATTGAAGATAAGGCTAAAAGGTGACGGGTAACCACATGATTCTTGTTTAGTCATTGATCCTCAAAATGGGTAACATGGAAGGTGAATGGAACTCAAGGGACGAGCGAGTTAATAGAGAGAAGGTGATATAGGACTTTATTTCAACAATAAAATGGTCTAAGATGCAAGCATTAAAGGGCTCAAGTTTGGGTTTACCTTAAAGTGAAGATAAATGATTAACACACTGATCCATAGGCATTAATAACAAATATAGGGTCCAAGCTAATTAGGAGAAAATTTTCCCCACTTTTTTCTCTTCTTTGGTTACATGTTGATTTTCCTTCATGACGATGAGGTCACCAACCTAGGAAGGTTTGTTCATGGACACATTTTCATAGGCACGTTTGATACATTTTGGTAGATCTAGAGATGATCAAGAGCATTGAGACAATGATCATCTAACAACTCAAGTTGTGTAAAATGGTCCTGGCAAAAGTCATCATCGTTGAGCATGATTTATAGTGAGATGCAGAGAGATGGAATTTTTACTTTGAGAGGCAAGACAACCTCGGTACTGTAGACCAGAGAGAAAGGTGTGGCATCAAATCGAAGTGAAATACTAGTGTGGTAAGCTCACAAGGTGAAAAGAATGTACATATGCCAATCCTTCCTAGTATCGTCAACTACTTTCATAAGATTTTGTTCAAGGTTTTATTGGTTGATTCTATTTGTCCATTTTTTATGGGTAATAAGTTGCGAGAAACTAAGTTGAATGCCAAAAGTCACACAAATTTTTTATAGGGTTTAATTTTTAAATTACTTTCATTATCGGTGATGAGGCGGCGAGGGACACCAAAGTGAAAAATGATGTGATGGTTGATAAATTCACATATTTTCTCAACTTTTGTAGAAATGAGGGAATGGATTCTACCCATTTAGTGTAGTATTCAATAGTGGTTATAATCCATTGATGACATTGTGAAGAATGAGGATTGATCTCTCCAACAAGATCCAAACCCCATTGAGAGAAAGGCCAAAGGTCTCGTGTGACTTGTAAGGCATGACTAGGTGTGTGATGAAGATTAGCATGTTGTTAGCATTTCACACAACGTTTGACATAGTCACAACAGTCATGATTTAGGGTTTTCCAATAATAGCATGGGTGAAGAATGCGCTTAGCGATAGCTAAGCCATTAAAGTGTCCTCCACAAATTCCATCATGAACTTCCTTGATGGTGTAAGGAATTTCAAAACTTGTAAGGCATCGTAAGAGAATACCATTGAAGTCGCACTTATAAAAGATACCACCCATGATGACATAACAAGAGAAAATTTTAAGAAAGGCACGTTGTCCATTACAGTGAGATCGGGAGGTAGAATGGAAAGGGAAAGGTAGTCTACGCAAATGCTTATACCAAAGGTCATGTGGGTCGGTGGAACGCGTTCCAGCGGAGTTGACATCTTGAGATAAATAAGAGGGTGATCACAACCTTTATATTATGATAAATATTTTGGAGTCAACGAGGAAAAGTGGGTATCCGAGAAGCCGGGTAGGCCATGGTATCTAAAATTTATTAGTAGAACGTGGATGGTTTGAAGTTCATAATGGTCAAAGGTAGTCAAAATTATGTCAACGTGACATTTTTACTTTTGTAGTATTTCATTACGAAACTAGTATATACCATTGACTTGGTTTACAACCAGTTAGGAATCACCAAAGATATTAATTGATTTAACATCTAGGGAGATGGCGGTTTGAAGGCCTAATACGAGTGCTTCATATTCGGTGATGTTGTTAGTGCAATAAAAATCTAGTTTGAAAGATAAAGGCATAGGTTCACCATCAAGAGGAATGAGGATAACACATGCACCACCTCCACGCTGACATTTGGAACCATCAAAGAATAAGGTCATCTGGTAAGTGGTATCATCCAAAGAGAGGGTAACAATGGATTCATCCGGAAAATTAAAGTTAGAGGGTTGATCTCTAGAAAGAGGTGTGTTTGCTAGTTGGTCAGTGATGGCTTGGCCTTTGACAGACTTTTGATGGATGAATTTGAGGTCAAGGTCTACAAGAAGCATGAGCCAACATGCAACACATTGATGTTGGTAGGGTTTGGCATACATGTAATGTAGGGGATCAATGTTAGTGATGAAAAGGTTTTGTGGTTGAGTAGGTAATGACGAAGTTTAGTGGCAACAAAAACTAAGGCTAAGCAAAGTTTTTCAGCATGGGTGTACCTAGTTTCATAGTCCAAAAGGGTATGGCTTATGTAATAAACCACTTTCTCCTTGTGTTTCTCATCATGATGAGTGAGCATGGAACCTAAGGAATGGTCAGTAGCAAAAATGTATAGGTAAAAGGGTTGGTCATCTTTAGGAGGAATGAGCACCGGTGGTTGAAGAAGGTATTTTTTAAGGCATCAAAGGCTTTGTGGCATTCATCATCCCATTTTAATGAGACGTCTTTTTGAGGAGATGATGAAATGGTTGGCAGTGGTCGGTCGAAAGTTGTGAAATAAACCAATGAATAGATTGTAACTTACCTTGCAAACTTCAAAGTTGATGAAGATTAGTAGGTGGAGGCATTTCAAGAATAGCCTTTACTTTAGCAGGATTGACTTCTATGCCATGCAAAGAAATGATGAAACCAAGGAGTTTTCCTGAAATTACCACAAAGACACACTTCTTAGGTTGAAGGAGAACACAATACTTGATAAGGTGGTCAAATATGACCTTAAGGAATGTAAGGTGTTTGGCCCAATGTTTGATTTGGAAAGAAGGTCATCCACGTAATCTTCCAATATGTGATGCATGATGTCATGGAAGATATAAGTCATGACTCACTAATATGTAGCACCAACATTTTTAAGGCCAAAAGGCATGACTCGATAGCAGAAGGTCCCCCAAGGAGTGATGAAGGAATTTTTGTGTTGATCTTCTAGAGTGAGTAATATTTGATTATAACCTAAGAAACCATCCATGAGTGATAGCATCTCATGGCTGGCTGGTGAGATCAACCAATTGGTCAATGCCTGGTAGAGGAAAATCATCTTTGGGGAAAGCTAAGTTGAGGTCACGGAAATCCATGAAAATGTGAAGTCCCCTATCACTTTTGTGATAGAACGATGTTAGAAATCCATTGGGGATAGTCAATGGGTAGGATGAAGGAAACCGAGAAGGAAGGCTGAATTTCTTCTTTGACCAGAAGAGCAATGCGAGGATGCATTTTCCGTATCTTTTGTTTTATGGGTTTGGCATCAAGAATGGTTACGATATTGTGGACCAAAATGTTTGGGTCAATACCGGGCATATCAACATAGACCAAGAAAAAGTGTTGTTATGGTCCCGAGGAAAGAAGTAAAAGCTTCTTATTTAACAACATCTAAATATTGGCCTATCTTTAGAATGTGTAGGCCATCCTAAGTGTTAATGTTGATTTTTATAGTTGATTCATTCAACATGGTTTTGTCTCAGAAGGTAATGACCGGTGAATATAAGAATCTTCCACACTAAGGTAGGTGAGTATAGACTCATCATCCTGACATTGAACGACATTAATAGAAGGTGTATCATCATCGATCATGTCAGGATATAGGAAGGGAAGAGAAGAGGGAGCCTTCATCACGTTGATAAGTTAGAGGTCCCAGGAAATCATGTTTACAAAAAAAAAAGGAGGAATAGATTTGGGATCTATGGACTCATGGGTGAAGGTGGTGATGTTGGTGAATGGGGTGGAGAAGGTTTGTCTTCCTCAATGAGGTCGATGTGGGCCTTCTTGGAAGGTGGTGCGGAAAATCCAATGCCACTATGATCATTATGTTTATGGGTGGTACATGAAATGATGGTATGGCGGCCTTGTTCATAAAAAACAAAAGCCAAAATTTCCATGCGTAGCGATGAAGGAAAGTGTGGGTGAAGTAGTGGTTAGTAAGAGATTGGAGGTCAGATGAAAATGGTTGTGTTTGGGATGGAGGTTCGGGTGAATAAGTGGTAGTATCAAGTCCCCATACATTAGGTTAGTGCGAAGGTGGGGAGGACCATAAGGGAAAACCTCACCTATGTGGTAGTCATAACGAGGGTGTTGGCACAGGTTTCCATACTCTTGTGGAGTGAGGAATGTGTTAATATTGTAGAGGTGATACTCCCCTAGAGTGAGGCATTGAAAAACACCTTCTAAGGGATCAGTAGTTGATATGTGGGTAGCGGGGATAGATGAATCACTAGATGATTGGGTAGGAGGGTATCGGTTGGTTGGGAAGTAGATGGGTCAACTGCAGAGGCTATGGCAATAGTAGGAATAGAAGAGTTAGGTGTGGGAGAGGTGGCGAAACATTGGTGGATGGGGTCATGGGTGAAGGAGAAGTGGGGGTAGTGGCAGATGCCTTGACTAGTACAAGTACATCATTAGGTTGGTACAACATGTTATAAGTTTTGAATGGTGATGGGTCGGTGGGGATGGTATAGTTATGCCCTTCATGTTCAAATTTTACACAATGGTGTAAATTTGAAGGGACACAACCCATGATGAAATCCAAGGTCTTCCGAGCAATAGGTTATACTTTGAACTCTCCTTTAAAACATAGAATAGTTCTAGGATAGTGTGAGGACCCACACGAATGTGGAGCATAATGGTGCTAAGGGTGGAGGTGATGGCATTGTTGAAGGAGCACAACATAACTGGGTTATTATAAATACAATTAGAAGGGATGTGCATTTGATTGTACACGTGGGAGGAGATAATGTTAATGTTAGCACCACCATCGATCATGACATGTCATCGCACGTGTATGTTATCGATATAGATGAAAATAAAAGGGTGGGATCAGGATCATCTAACTGGAGAGGTACAATCTCCTCATCAGAGAAACTGAGGGTGGTGACTTGATTAGTAGGCATGGGGGTAGAAGAAGGAGATGATTTGGTAAGCAAGGCCACATGGTGAGGGGTGATAATGAAGGCCACTGGTGTGGGGTCATTGGGTAAAACTTCAATGGATTGCAAAACCTCCATAAGGGATTGTCTATGAGATTCAAAGTTTAGACGAGATCATACAAATACATCTTTAGAGGGGACTGATGTAATTGTTTTATCATTGTGTGATGGGTGACCCCATCAGAGATAGGGTATGTGGGTCCCCGAATGGTGATTTTGGGCATGGGTGCAGATGGTATATTGGGCACGGGGTTGGTTGATGGGCTAGTTACTTTTTTATTTTCCTTTGTCTTTTTGGGCACGGGTGGAAACTTGAACCATGTTAATATGAGGGGAGGTGGTAAATGGAGAAGGTGTAGGATGAGTAGTGTAATGAATGATGGGAAAAAACCCACCGGGGGGGAAAAGCCTTGTGAAGTGAGTTGGGCACACGGCATTTGGGTGGTGATTTGGCCAACTCTCTGATATAGACCATGTTGATCTTGAATTTTGGAGGTGGAAAAAAAGGTTGTGGGGGTGAGATGTGGGTCATTGAAGAAGTAAGGGATGATGATGTGTGGTGACAGGTGAAGGTGGAACATGGTCCTCATCAAGAAGGTCATCATCATCAAAAATTTGTTCAGGAGGAAAAAGTTGGAGAAGAATGGTTTTAGAGCCTTACAATTTTCTACATCATGTCCTAGACACACGATGATAGGCACAAATCTTGGTTTCATCAAACCCTTTTGGTTTGGTTTGAGAGGATCGTAAGGTTAAAGTGGTGGTAATGTGATGATGGAAGTCTCTAAGAGATTGGTTAGAATGTTGGTGTAGGACCCTGCTAACGGATCACAATGGGAAGTGAGTGTGGGTTTGGGTAAAGGTGTGGATGATCATGAGGAAGAGGATTTATATGAGGGGGAATGGGTTGTCCCACTCATTTGGTAAGTGGTATTGTCTTAGGTTTTGATGGCATTCACTTGGGTAAAGGTGTGGTAGAAGAGCTAGCGATGGAAGGTTTTGTTGGTTTAACTACCTTATTGGCAGGTAATGGGTTCTTATCTTTGGGTTGCACCTTCTTGGGTAAAGGTGACATGAGTATGGAATGTAGAGGGAAAGGAGATGGTGGAAGAGGACAAGTTACCCATGGGGACAACCGAGTTGCGGTGGGAAGTGGTTGTAGAGGTTGGGTGGACGGTATGGGTTGAAGTCGTATAGGAAAAGTTGGGGTTATAGTAACTAGTGGAGGTATAGGTGGTAAGAAGTGCACGGGTGAGGGTGAGGGTGTTTGTTGTGTGGGTAAATGAGGTGTAATAAAGGATCATGATGCAATAGTAGGTTTTTTAGCTTTTGACCGGCCTTGGGTAGGAGACTGTTTGGTTAGGGTTGATGGATGGGGCCCTAGGATGGATGGAAGGGGTGAAGGTGACAAAGGTGTGGTAGGCGAGACTAGTGTATGCAGCCTAGAAGGTTGGGTCTTCCTTTTAGGTAGAGGAATAATGTTGGTGTGGGTTTGGGAAGATGTGGCTAAGTCTAATTTGACAGGTGGGTGAGTAAGGCTTGATGTTAGCATGACACCCAAGGTAGTGATGGGTCTAGATATAGATGAAGATATAGGTGTGGGTAGGATTTTAGGTTTTGAATGGTTTTAGTCATGGGTAAAGGTTTGGATGTAGGTAGAGATGATGAAGAAGAATTTGTTTTAATAGGCATGGTTAGTGTTGATCTAGTTGTTGAAAATACTTTTGGGTAGATCGTGGAAGTATCCTCAAGAAACATTTGTATTTGAGTCAAAAGGAGAGCCAAGACGTTCCCAAAGCATGGAATTATCAACATAATCCAAGTGATCGGCCAACCATGAAAATGGGATTCTTGTAGAAGAAGATGGAGTTGGTTTGGTGGAAATCCCTGTAAAATATGTCCTAGTGAGATAGGGAATTGACTAGCCTCAGACTCTGTGGGTAAAAGAGCCGAGATCATATCAATGGGGTCCTGGGATGCTGAGGGAGAATTTCCCCAATAGGTAGTGGCATGTCTAAAGAATCTCCCATGGGTAGGAGATATGGTAGGTGGGGTGAGGTAGACTTCTCCCTTGGTGGAGGAGAAGGTCGATGATGATTCTCTTATGGATGGGAGAATTAAAAGTGTTGACTGTTTGGTAGGTTGGGAGGTAGATGGTGAAATGGCATCGTGCAGAAAGCATGGGATTCCTCCATGAGAGCAGGGGGAGATAAAGGGGACTCCCATGGGGGTGGAGTAGAAGAGGTATGTCCTCTGTGGGTGAAGGAGTAGAAGAGGTATGCTCCTCTGTGGGTAGAGGAGCTCGTGCCATAATTTCCTCAATAGATGAAATAGGTGGAATTTGAGGAATAGCCGTATGAAATCAAAAACCATGGGACTTCACGAAATTATTGTTCACTGGATGAAGGTTCACTATTTTGATTAGAAAATGGTTATGGTTAGGGAACGGATTTTTAAAGATGTGAAAATTTTGATTTTTTGGCATTTGGGTTGTCCACACGAGGTCTCCATTATCTATCATCTCTTGAACAATGTTCTTAAAAGTGATGCAGTTACCATCACTATGGCCTTTGACATGATGGTAATTATAGTAGTCATGCTCCTTATACCATGTAGGCATAGGACGAGTAGGATCAAAACTAGTATGAGGTTTTATGGGAGGAAGTGTAATGGCTCCAGCTTTAAGAATCTTTTCCAAGACTAAAGAATAGGGCTCTCTAATTGAAGTGTACTTCCATTGCTACTCTCCCACCGAATGAACCTGAAAGGCCTGGACAAAGGAAAGATTGGAAGAAGGTTGGGCTTGATTAGAGGGATGAGATGGACCTACTTTGAGAACTACTATGTTGGAGATCCTTTAGATTTTTGAATAATTATTTTGGGGTTTTGAAGATGAAGAAGAATCATTTGGTTTGAATAGGGCGTTCTTGTTTCATAATTGGATTTTCTTTTGTTTGATGGTGCATGAATTTCCATCTTTCATGCCATGGTGAATGTTTCGTCAAAGGTTCATAAGGTTTTTACTTATAGAGTTGGTGAGATGTGTCCAGCACAAGCTCTAGTGAATAACTCAATAAGTTCATTTGAGGTAACTAGAATGTTAATTGGTTGATAAGACTCCGCCAACGAGAAATGAAATTTGTGATAGATTCATCTTCATACTTGTCGTGTTGAATATAGGTTGGTCATGGTGACCTTCTTGACTACATTGATTGAGAAGTGGTCTAGGAATGCTTGAGCCACTTGGTTGAAGGAGTAGATGGAATGTCTAGGTAAACTATTGTACCAATCTAAGGCGGGTCTTGTTAGGGACATGAGAAATGTTCGTAAGAGAAAAGCATCATCATGGGAAATTAGGTAGCACCCATGCTTGAATGACCACAAGTGTTGTTGCGGGTCCTCTTTACTTGTTGAAATGATTGAACTTGGGCATTTCCTAATGTATAGGATATGGGTGAATAGGAATGGATGGATGAATAATCTCATTACATATTTTTCATAGGTCAAGGAGTTACAAGAGCCAGAAAACGATGCTTCTAATGTCTACATCTTTTCCATCATCATCCTAATGAGGTCATTAGTGGGTTGTGAGGAATGGGTGCCTCCTTTAGTAAAGGAGGTTGATGATGGGTGTATGATGTGGATGGAATCCCAGTACATGAGGGTGTTGAATATGAAAACTGTGAAGGGGGTATAGATACAGTGGAATGTACCCTAAATAAGTGACAGAAAGATTAAATAGGGGGCTACTGATGATGCATGTAAATAGGTGGGGTGGTCGCAATGACTCTCGTGGTAATGGGTGGTAGAGACTAAGGGATATAAAGAACCAAATTTTGGAAAGGGGTGTGGGTTTCCGACACTAGAGGTGGTTGTGATGTAACTGGTACATATGAAGAAAAGGGGGTAGATGGGGCTATGCTCAAGGTATTTAGTGAAGGAATGGTTGACACCATACGAGTGCGATAGACATCATTAGGGTAGAAGTTATGGTAAAGGTGGAGCCTAACTAAGAAACCACAGGGGTAATGTGGATGAGGGAAGCATCGAGCTAGTGGTAGCTGACGCGGAAGTGGGTGTGAGGGCAGGAGGGATAGATACATGGCATGCCATATATTAACTATCCTGAGGAGTCCCAGTAGATGAGTGGGTGAGATAGTATTGTAAGGCCACGAGATTATGATCAAGGAGTCTTGCAAACTCCTCATCTCGGTAGCAATGGGGATAAGCTAAGTTAGATCCATAGGTGACAGGATGGATGGTGACGATGGACTAGGTGGGATTGGTTGATGGTTGGCATGAAATACAAGGGTGTTAGTTTGGTTGTGAGTCAACACCATGTGAATTAGTGTTGACCTAGTAAGATGTATTCTATAAATGACAAAAAACAATAGAAGTAGAGAAGGATGGAGTTTAGGGGGTAAATCAGTCGGTGTTTGATTAAAAATCAAACATAGAAATCGATGATGGTCATAATGACCAATGATGGTTATAGGGGAACCGACGATGGTTATGATAACCGATACTTCAGCCATTGTGGAAAGTACCTATTTCAAAAAATAAAATAGAATTGATGAATATGAACTAGGGAAACTATTATACAGCGACAGATATCGAGAAAGTTAGGGGATATGATGGTGTCTTGAAGACCAAAAAGTAGAAAAGAAATAGGTGATGAAGGATGTTTGAGGTAAAATAACCAAAAGATCTAGAATCGACACTCGATTAGGTCAACCAACTATGGTTAGATGTATGTAAACCGATGACGGTCATTTGGACCAACACGCCATTCTTGTGAAATTAGAATAAATGAAGAAAATGGATGTTTGTGAATTAAAATAGATGAAGAATCAACCTAAAAATCTTGAGAATGACTAAGATAAGGTCCTGACACACTTAGAAATAACCAAAATACTCCAACTATGATGGGGAGTGTGAAAGGAAGAAGAAAAATGGAGAATCGTAACTCACACCTCAAAACGCAAGTCAAGAACAAAGCTAAGAAAAACATGTAATCCTAAAAGTGAATTTATGTTTGTTTTAGCTTATGCTATTAAGACTGACTTGTGAATTTAAAATAGATTTTTTGGTTGGAATGCATCCTATGAATAAGGAAATCTAAAGGTGAGGTTTCAGGTTATGTTATGGTAGGGGTGGTCCTTTCTCTAAGGTGATGACTAGAAAGAGATAACCAATTGGGCACCCACTATTAATCCTCTGATCGTGTGATCATTGACAACTTCTTCTAGGTGGGATGTTGTTTAAGATGTGTAAATTCAAATTTGTGTAGTTTGGCAAAGAGAGAGAAGAGAGAAAAATGTGCTTTCTATGGTTCAATTATGTCAACCATCAACTGGGCATGACTTCCAGCATATAGGTTGCCCTCATTTTTAAATGTGAGCTAATAATGCAACATACAAGGATGAAATGCAACAAATTTTATAACCCAAATTGAAAATTATATTTGATGAAGCAAATGATGAATAGGTCAAGAACATGATCTTTCACTACTATGAAAATGCAAGAAGGAAGAATTGGTTCATTTTAAGCACCAAATGACAAATGTCATTTTAGACAAATAGAAGAAAAGAATATTACCAAGGAGAATATTAAATGTGTATTTTTCAAAAGGAAAGAAACACACAAAAAAATTCCCTATATGAAGAAAATGCAATGAACCCAAGAGAGGGTCCCACTGGCATGCCAAAATGTTTCACCGAATAGTGATGTGTACATAAGAGTAAAATAGATAAGGTAAGGGTGAGGAGGAATACATGTGAATGAAGGTGGAAGGTAGAGTACGCACATTCTAATTTCCCAATCTAATGTTGATTGTGAGAAATTCCTTTTTCTAGGAGGAACTACCTGTGAATACAAAAAAAGACCACAAGAGGAATATTAAACAATATATGTCAGTGGACTACCTAACCTATGCTAGATCCTGGGAAGTGTGATACTTCCTAGATGGTTTTCAATCCACTTTTTAAATAAACTTAATGGAAGAAATGATTTAAACCAATAATGTCCTATTGTAGTTGAAATAATTTAGGTGTCTCATTCAAGTATAATAAACCAATCTAATCTAATAGGCTAGGTTATGATCAGATCTAGAATTCAAATAGGTAAATAAGGTGGTCAGGACAGGTCAGGGTCAAGCTTTAGGTGATTTGGGTTGTTTGGGCGAAAGGTATGAGGTTCTTGTTATTGGTAGATTTATAAGACATAGAGACCAACGTCCGGTCTAGTTGACCGATGCTAGTTAAGAGGAGACTGACGATGGTTTGGTTTAACCGGTGTCGGTAGGGTCAGCTAATAGAAACTCATTGAATTTGGATTTTGATGATTCTCTAGGATTTCCAAAGGAATGGAAAGATAATGGTGATGTAGATGATAGTGTTGGGAATAGTTAGAGATGTCTAGAGTATAGTATGGGAGGTTGGGAGGTTATAGGTGGTTAGGTAAAGGGATTTATAGGAAGGTGGGAGGTGATGGGATGCAAAGGATATTAGGAATCTTAAACAGAGATGAAGAAACTGATCTCACTAAGTATGGAAAGATATATATTTAAATGTACTTACTGGTTTTGGAGACATAGTGCTTGGATGGAGGTGATGGTTGATCCATGGAAATGGTGGCCAGTACCATGCTTTTGCTTCCCAGAATGTTACCGTAAATATTTTCCTTTCAGATCAATGCTTAGTTGTTGGTTCCAGTTTCTGGATGTGCAGGAGTGCTCTGGTGCGTGCTTGCATACAGATCTATCTTCTCCAAAACTCCAATAATTCTTCCAACCTCTCAAAAAAGGTTACCAAAGTGAATATATGGTAACCAATGATGGTTTAGGGTGATTGAAATCGATTTCGGGTGTATCAATGTCGCTTAAGGTGGGAAATCCTAGGTTTGCTAAAAATGACAGATCTTGGCAATATTTTTGGCCATCTCTGTCCATTATCCTGGATCAAAATGGAATGTTGCACTTAGATAAGTAGGAATGCGGTTAGAGGGAGAATAGGCATGTGATTTTAGGGTTGAACTAAGTCTTAGTTAATTAAGGTAGGTAGGACTAAGTCTTAGTTAGCTATGGCAAGTGGATATTGAGTCCTAGTAAAAAGGAAACATGCTAAGAATAGGTTTATGATGAGGTGTCTCGGTGATGGTGGGGGTGAGGTGTTTAGGTGAGGTGGAAATTAGTTTAATTAAGTTAATTAAATAATGAATATTTTGGGAGTGGGTAAATTAGTTAATTAAATTAATTAAAGTGGGGTAAAGTGAGTGTGATAACTGATTTCATTGTTCCATGGTGTACCATCTTAGAAAAATATTTTGAGACCTCTTGGCCTCCCCGAGATCCTCCTCCTTCTTTGGCGCCTCTTCTTTTTCTTGTTGCATTTCTTGCAAATTTCATCTTCTCTATAGGTAACTCCTCATGTTGCTCTTCTCCTAAAATCTCTTCTCTCTAATTCTTCTTCTTCCACTCGACTTTTGTCTTTCTTACGCTCACAATTTCATGTATGGGCCATCTAAAAACCTTCATCATGTAAAGTTTACATCCATGCAATTTGAAAATTTCACTCTCTTCCACCTATTTCATTATCCTTTAAAATTCCTTTCTAATGGACTAAATCTCTTCTTGAGCTTAACCTACCTCTGCTTCTCACTCTTTATTTGTGTCCTTGAAGCCATCTCTACAAACAACCTTACAAATTGCATAATAATGATTAGACAAATTTAAATGCTTTCAAATATCCTCTAAACAAAGCATAGCTTTGATACCAAACTAGTGTAGGGGATCTTACTCAAATTAAACTTTATCTATCTTTTCTTAATGTTTACCACACAAATGTTGTTTCACAAGACCAAGGCCTCAAACTTTCTCTAGAAGACTCATGACACCAAACCCTATTTGAGGATCACCTAAATTAGGTTCTATAACATCACTACTATACCTTGACCTATGCTTCTCCACATTTTAGGTCCATTAAGACCTAGTACATATTCACATATGAAGAAAAAAATAGAAGGCTTCCCAAATATCATTTGATCGAGAGGTGATCACTTTTTCAATGTCTTCCCAATATGTAAGTCTAATATAAATCACATGAAAGACCGGTTTATGTTATAAATGTCATTCATGGCTTTTCAACATGCATACCTTTTGGGTTGTCTTAGTTACACTATACCTCATAAGGAGTTCTTCTTGTAATGCATTCATGAGACTATTCATATTGGATTGAACATGTTGAAGACATCAAAACAAAGCTCCAGGATCCCTTGGTGATTAGTCAAGCATTGGTCTTCAATGTTGATTATTAAACTCTTCCCTAAACTCTCTGTAGCCTTTCTAGGCCCATGCATACTCAATTCAAGACCATGTATGTACTTACAATTTTTCATGGTCTAATATCATGCTCTCTAGACTTCCTCCACTATGATCAAGGTGTCTAAGGTGATTCATATATTTTTCAAATGCTAAATTTGGTCAATTCACCTTATTTTACTCTATCACTGTGAATTATACAGAGGATTTTACCAGTTCTTGTAGTCACTTTCTACTCACATGAAGGAAAATGGATTAAGACTCCTCCTAGAATCATCAAAAATACCAATCACACATGGGTGGCGTCCTTGAACCTTCATGTAATGGTTCTTCCTTCCATTATGCCCAACTCCCTTTATGGCAATCCTCCTTTTGTGATCTAGTATTATATTAGTTTTACAGTCAAAATTTCATGAAAATGATGGAAAATTCTTCTTTTAAAAACCACAAAGGTCCTTAAACATATTGAATACACTACCTTCCACCTCTCATATCAATCTAGATTCATGAAAGTCTACCATTTTGTTATATACATGTGACTGTAACTTTGTTTTGAAGAGCTTGAAAATACATTCAATGAGATATTCAACTACACACAATCAATCTCCATAAGATTTCGGAGATTGTAATCCATGCCAAGATAGAGAGATTTTTCAAATTATAGATAATTTCATTGGTCTAGTAAAAATATATCAAGAGCCATAGTTTAGGCCCTAGAGGGTAACAATTTACAATAACATTTATATTAAGCATTTTCAAAACTTACAAAACTCATGCATCCATTCCTTATCATCTATAGAAGCTCTTCATCTTAACAAATCATGAAAATTTGATCATCTAAGTGCCATTAACGGTTTTTATATCACTTTGTACAAAAAGAGGTTTCATCACAATCCATTAAAATCTTGCATAATTCCTTCAAAAAATATGTAGTTACATTTCAAATCATCATTCATGCTATAATATTCATTACTCGGTCTCAATAACATCTTCTCTTCTCAATTACATTCAAAACACCTATGAATAGGTGTAAATTTTCTAAGTAAAGACTCCTAACAAGATCCTAAACTGACTCCTAGACTGGCTCAACAACTTCAACAACCTTATCAACATAGAAATCAAGTAGATATCATCTAAATAGACCCCTATAGTCCTTACAAAACATATATTACATGATGACATGGCTTAACAACTCTATTTTCCAAGTCAAACTCACCTTACAACTTTCTTACAAGCCCATATTGACCTTTTACAAACATGATTACTCTATTTACAAACACTTATTAACCTTATACAATACATTCAACCTTAACACACCTAGGAAAACATGTCTATTGGTCTCATATGACCTTATTAGGCTTTGTACTTGATGCTCCCGCATCATATAGATGTGCTTAGAGGGAAAAATTTACTTATGGTAGCATGAGAGAGAGACAAATGTACTTTTGAGGGAATCATCTATTTATAAGAATTCCGACTCCATGAGTAGAGTTTTTTTACCCCATATATATATATATATATATATATATATATATATATATATATATATATATATATATATATATATATATATTTGATTGAAAGTCCTAGAGAACACTATAAAAAATTGTAGGACTCTTTTATGAATGCAAAAACATATAGCACGAAAAGGTTAGCTATGAAATAGGGGTTTCAGTGATGAACGACCATGGGATTCCATCCTAAGAAGGATGAAAATTATCCATGAGAATCATGTCATGAGTAGATTCATGGTACTCATGTTTAAGACAAGGTTGAATGGTGACGGAGAATCAAAAATTCTAGTTTATTCATTGATCCTTAAAACGAGGTTGGTGGAAGGAGAGGTTCGCTCAATGAAAGAGTCTATAAATGACATAAAATGATGTAGTACTTTATTCAATAGTTGAACGGTTAAATATGTAAAGCATTAAGGGGCTCAATCTAAGGTTTACCTTCAAGAGAAGATAAACAATCAACACCGATCTATAGGTATGAGTGATGATATAAGTTCCAATCTAATTAGGAGCAAACTTACCTCATTTAATTTTTTTAGATTTTGTTACATGTTGATTTTCCTTTAGGACAAGGTCACCAATCTTGAAGGTTCTTTCGTGAACACATTTTTCATAGGCAAGCTTGATGTGCTTTTGGTAGATTTGAAGGTGTTCTAGAGCATTTAAACAACATTCATCTAATAACTAAAGTTGTGCCAAACATTCTTGGCGGAAATCGTCATCGGAGAGCATATCTTTGAGTGATATATGAAGAGATGGAATTTGGACTTTGAGAGGTAAAATGGATTCTATACCATAGACCAAAGACAAATGTGTGGCAATGGTAGAGGTGGGATTGTTGGTGTGATAGGCCCATAAGGAAAAAGTAATGTGTGTGTGTGTGTCAATCCTTACTAGTATTATCAACCACCTTCATAATAATTTTGTTGAGGGTTTTTTTATTTGATTCATCTTGACCATTTGTTTGAGGATAATATGGTGAAGAGAAACTGAGTTATATACCAAAGTTGTAACACAATTTGCATAAGATTTTATTTTTTAATTGATTTTGATTATCAGTGATGAGGAAATGAGGAACACCAAAACAAAAAATGATGTCATGGTTGAAGAATTCACATATTTTCTTGGCTTTGATAGAAATGAGAGGGACAGATTCCACCCATTTAGTGTAGTATTCAGTTGTTGTGAAAATCTATTGATGACATTGAGAAGAATGAGGGTTTATCCCTCCGACGAGTTCCAAACCCCATTTCTCTATCAACTGTACATGACAAGATTAGTGTGTAGTATTCGGGGTCTTTGTTGTGAAGATCTTTGTATAGGTATATCTTAGTGAGTTTAATGCATTTTCCTTGATTTTTCTCATGCAACCTGATTAACCGTATAACTTCCTACTAACTACCTTCGTGAGAGAAATGTGGTGATGTGTGTAGGAAAATAATGAACATTTTATTGCAATGTAATTAAGGAGCCCCGAGTTTGGAGTTGGAGTGCAGAAGTGGAAGACTTTTTCCATCTATCAGCCTATAAGTATGGGTCTTGTTTCTAGCAGTCCTATAGGAATTTATGAGTCTTGATCAATATTGTTAGTGGAAGACATTAGTGCTGGTAATTTTGGCATATTTTGTAACCACCTGTGTCTATATAAAGACACCTCCTTGAAGAACAATGTAGTAGTTGGTAATATTTATAATCTGTGATATAGCTTGTTGCATTTAGTACTTTTCCTTTCCACACTTGAATATGTCATGGAACTTATTTGAATTAATATAAGGAGATATCATTTTGAGAATCTTGAGTTGTTAATATTTCCTCTATCCCAAGGAAGAGCAAGGGCCCACTCGACCAAGGAGACAGAGGTTGTTTACATTTACGTACGCATATGGTTTTCTGATAAGTCATAATCACTCAGTTCCTTTACTGTAATTTCTATTTCAGTGTGTTTCATGCAATTCTGTTCAAGTGTGTTTATTTTCCTTATTGAAATTTCCATTCAGAATGTGTGTTTCCTCTTATGCAAATTCTAGTTAGCATGTGCTTTTACTTTTACTACAAGTTTTAATTATGAGTGTGTAATTTCAATTTTGTTCTTTCAATTCTACGTGTACATTTCCATTTGAGTTAGAAGTACAAATTTCAAAATTCATTTTATCATAGTAACTTAATTCCATAGATTTACATTGAGTTTCCATAGATTAGTAGAAAATTCAGAAAGATCTAACAAAACCCCCAATAAAGAGACCCAATAGTATAATTGGCTACATAGGACTCCATTGCATACACTAGGACACAACCCTAGTTTGATAATGACACTAGTAGATTAATCTATTAGTTAAATGATTGGAAGAATACAACGACCCATCATTTTTGGCATTTTTTGGGGACACCATAAGCACAACATGCCATTTTCTTCACTTTATATGCTATGGGTGTTAATGGAGTTCATCTATGCAACTAGTAGAAGTCCTAGGCCTTGTTTACATAACCAACCTTGATGCATAGGCCATGGGATGATCAAGGGATATTTATACCACACAACATCCAACAAATATCTCCAAATAGACTACACATAGGGAACACTAGAGAGTGACACTAAATCCAATCCAATGCCTAGAAGCCCTTCTAAACATTCTGCATCATCCTATTTGGAACCAAAACAACATTCGAAATGGGAGACAACAGAATAATGAGAACCACCCTTGGGTAGAACCTTTACTTATCCCATTGTCTTGGATGAAGATGAGGATGCACCTATGAAAAATATCTCACCATCCATCCTCCCTATCTTCTAGGCATGTCTGCAGAAGACCCCGATCAGTTCTTGTTTGAATTCAAAGTTCTTTTCCAGACATATGATTACAAATGACAATCAAAAACTCAAACTCTTTCCTTCCACTCTCAAAGACTCTGCTATGAGATGGTTCATGGGATTTTCCTCTAACTCCATTCATTCTTGGGAGGCCATGGAGACAACCTTTTTGGATAAATATCAAGACTACTGTAGGGGAAGGGATAGGAAAGAAGAGTTCTTCCAGATAAAGAAAAAAGAAGATGAAAATCTAGAGGATTATCTAGATAGATTTCTCTTTCTCCATCGTAGGAGTGGTTATGAGTTACATGCAAAAATTACTAAGACAATTTTCCTTAAAGGACTTGATGAGGAAACCAAGGATTCCCTCCATCTTATGGGAGGAGGTGATGTGCACAAACTTAGTATGGAACAAATCATTGAGCTATGCTAAAGTTACTCTAGAACACGAGGAGGTATACGAAAAATAAAAACATCCAAGCTTTCCCTAGGAACCTCTGAACTTCTGGAGGAAATGGCCAACATGAAAAAAACATCTTGTCACAATTGACATCAACCATTGATGGGCTAAAATCCAAAACCAGTGTTGTAAAATAACCATTGGACATATATTTCCCTAAATGTAGGAAGAGACATCCTCTGAGAGAGTGTCCTTTAGGGGTTCACAGACATGTGTTTGATCTGTGATGTTGTTGATCATGATACTAAGCATTGCACTTTCTTACCTCAGTTGAAAGGAGGATTGAATGTTGTCTCTCAAGCTGATGTAGAGGTAAACTTTGTTCAAAGGCCAAATAATCAGGTTGTGTATGCTCCTCACCTACTCAAAACCCCTGAGGATGTCATGGCCCAGTCAAGTCCTCAGCCTACTTGGGGACAACCTGAGTGGGCACCACCAAATTGGATGGCTTACCCACATCCACCACCATGGATGAGTCCCTACAATCAGCAGGGTTGGACATCACCGCCCATGCAAATCCATGGCAAAAACCAATAGTGGGTACCTCAACAAAATCCTAACCAAAACCAACAGTGGGTACCTCAAAAATCCTAACCAAAACCAATGGACACCACAACAGAATACTAATCAATAGAGGAGGTTCCAACAACCACAACAAGATTTAATGCCCCCACCACAAAACTATCAACAACATGGAAAAGTAAACACAAACACAACTTCCATCCCATCCTATATAGAAAACCCTAAAAATCAGCAGACAACTTCACTTGATGAAGCAGACAAGAGTGATACAATGCAAGTTAATACTATCGGTAATTTGTGACTAAGGTCTAGGAAAATATTGAATCCTCCTATTGTTATCACAGAAATACCTATAGACAATGAGAAAGAAGAGATACTTGAGGAAAATGAAGAAATTGTGCATGCTCAACCAACACAAGACACTAGGAATGGTCAAGGAAAGAATAAGAATGTTCATACAACTCCTTTTCCTAAATGATTACAGAAACTCAAACTGCAGAGGAAACACCGCTAGTTCAAGAGTTGAAAAAGGTGAACATTGAGGTCCCACTTCTGAGAGAAATAAGGGATATTCCTAAATTAAACCAGACCATTAGAAATGAATGTATAAAGACACCAGGAAGGAAGAAGAAATACCCAAAAATAGTCAAGGTGGAAGGGAATTTAGTTGATCTTGTTGTTGGAAAACTTATTTCACCAAAATACGGGGATCTTGGGAGTCCAGTCATTACTATTTGTATAAATGATCAGTCAATATCTAACATTTTGGTGGATCTTGGTGCTTCCATCAATGTTATAACAACATATATGTTCAATCTATTGTCTTTAACATGATTACAGCCTACCAATATCATTCTTCAATTAGCATATCAATCCATTGTTGTACCAGATGGTGTGATTGAGGATATAATGGTCACGGTTGAATCTTGGGAGTACCCTATGGATTTCATGGTCTTACAGCCTAAATCTCAAAAGTTGGGATATCCAGTCATCTTAGGAAGACCTTGTTGGCTCTTATTTGTTGCATATATTGACTGTAGGTCAGGAAAAATGACCATTTTAAATGGGAAAAAATCAAAGCATATTTCATTATATCCTCTTGCCCAGCCCTATGTGTATGATTGTGAACATGTATGGGTAGATTCTTTGATACTAACTCTCTGAGTTCTTCTTATCTAGCCACCATTGTAGTGAAAAATCACATGACAAAAATTGTTGAGTCATATACATTGTTTGATGAAGAGGATATTTTGGCTACGGAAATCAACATTGAGGCTACAAAAATTGGAACTAAGGCTACATAAACCATTTTTTTGAACACATCCGATACTATTACCTTGGTAAGTGACATTTCTAATGAAGATTGTAAGGAAATCTATGCTTATAATGTAGAATGCACAGTCACTGATTTCTATTGTCCTTTAACCAAGATTATGTCTCTTGATAATGTAACTATTTTACACATGCTTCAGCCTCATGTTTGTCCCTTGAATTCTTTAATCACTAATGCAGAGCTCACTATTTTGAAAGATACCAAGCAAGTGATTGTTGACATAGGAAAAGAACTGACCATTGGTAATAATTTAGAGGCCAGCCAAGAGGCTAGGGTTTTCAAAATTTGAGGAAACATTCCCAAGATTTTTCTTGGGATTATACTGATATGAAGGAATTCATCCCAACATCTGCACTCACCATATCTACACTTGAGGATGTTAAACCCATAAGACAACCACAATGAAGAATTAATCCAACACTCAGAGACATAGTAAAAAATGAGATAGAAAAATTGTTGAAGGTAGGATTCATCTATCCTATATCTAATAGTCAGTGGGTATCACCATTAGTTATAGTTCCCAAGAAAAATGGTAAATGGAGGATCTTGTGTAGACTATAGGGAACTTAATAAAGCCACCAAGAAAGACTACTTTCCCCTACCTTTTATTGATCAAGTTCTAGACAATCTCACAGGTAAGAAATATTTTCCTTCTTGGATGGGTTTAGTGGGTATAACCAAATAAGTATTGCACCTGTTGACTAAGGATAAAACCACCTTCACTTTCCCTTGGGGTACATTTTCATATCAGGTCTTACCATTTGGGATTTGTAATGCACCTACTACTTTTCAGAGAGTAGTCTTGAAATTTTTGCAGATCTCACAAATGACTGTGTTGAAGTTTACATGGATGACTTCACTGTCCATGGATCCACTTTTGATGAATCTCTAAATAACCTTGAAAAATATTAAGTAGATGTGAGCAACACCAACTTTCCTGAGTCATGAAAAATGTCTGATTATGGTTGATCAGGGAATTGTCTTAGGCCATCATGTTTCTGCCAAAGGAATACAGTCGACCCCAAAATATTATAGTCATCATCTTACATTATCCTACACCAACAAATCAGATACAACATCAAGAGTTTCCTTGGACATGCAGGATATTATAGGTGATTCATCAAAGACTTTAGTAAAATTTTTACACCTATGTTTTCTTTGCTGAAAAAGATTGTGTTTTTGAATGGTCCCCTCGTGTCGTTACAGGCATTCGATATTATCAAGGAGAAGCTAACCACCACTCCTTGTCTTGAGAGGACCCGATTGGGGGAAACCTTTCCATATTCACACTGATGCCTCTAATACAACCATGGGAGCTGTTCTTGGATAAAAAGATGAAGAAGATCAGATGTATGCCATTTACTTTATCAACAAGAATCTGACCCCTGAGAGAGAAACTACACCACTACGGAAAAGGAATTTTTAGTTGTTGTTTACTCCTTGAATAAATTTAGACATTACATTACTGGGTACAAAATCTTTGTTTATACTGACCACTCGGCCATAAGATATTTGATGAATAAACTAGTAGTCGGAGGTTAGGATTATTAGATGGTTACTCTTGTTACAGGAATTCAATCTGACCATTATTGATAAGCTAGGGAAATCTAATGTTGTTGTTGATTTTATTTCAAGATTGAATGTTTCAGGTGATGAAGAAGCAGTCCAGATCATTTTCCAGATGAACATCTGTTTGTTGTATCAACTCAACCTCCATGGTTTTCCGATCTTGCAAATTATTTGACTATAGGAAGTTTCCTACCTATTTTACTCATAAAGAGAGATGAAAGATTAGTAAAAATAGTGCAACATATAAGTGGTGTAATGGAATTTTATTCAAATGTTGTCCTGATATGGTTCTTCGCAGTGTGTTCGGGAAGATGAAGTATACGACATACTGAGCTTGTCATGATGAACCTGAGGAGGACATTACTCAATGAAGAGGAAAATTCACAAGGTCCTTGGAGTTGGGTACTATTGGCCTTCCCTCCACAAATCTATAAAGAAGTATGTGTGGCAGTGTGATGCATGTCAAAGAATGGGGAAGCCTACACTATCCATGGAAATGCCTCTCAATCCTCAATTGGTCTTAGGACCATTTGAGAAATGGGGAATTGATTTCATTGGACCTTTTGATCCCCCATCTTTTGGGAAATCATACATGTTGGTGTGCACTAACTACGTCATGAAATGGGCTGAGGTTCAAGCATTGACATCTTCCATTGAGGACGTTGTTGCTGACTTTTTATACAATCACATAATGCTAAGATTTGGTGCCCCTCGAGCACTTGTATCTGATCAGGGACCTCAATTTGTGTCTAACATGATTGAGGCTTTTCTAGAAATCTACTAAATCAAGCACCAAAATCATCACCATACCATCCCCCAATCCAATGGGCAAGTGGAGGTGACAAAATAGGAACTTGAGAACATTTTGATGAAAGTGGTCAACTCAGACAGGAAAAATTGGGTACCAAAACTCCCGAGGTTTTGGGCTATAACACGACTTAGAAAACCACTACTAGTTTTCCCCTTATGAGTTGGTATATGGAAAGAAGCCATTGTTACCTATAGAGTTTGAGTTATACACATGGAGAAAACAAATGAAATCACATCAATTTGGATGAAGCACAACGAGAAATGAGTGATGCAGTTGAATGAATTGGATGAAATGAGGATGGAAGCACAAAAAAAAAAAAATTCTCCAACATCAGAGGAAGACATGGCATGATGCTCATATCAAATACAGGAAGTTTAACGAGGGAGAATGGGTCTTACTCTTTGATTCCAAATATCAACAGTTTAAAGGTAAGCTACGAGACACATGATGGTTGGGACCATATCAGATCGACAAAGTGTTTGATAATGGCTCTGTGAGACTATTACCAATCGATGGTGACAGAAGGACTCTTCTTGTGAATGGACATAGACTTAGGATGTATCAGCGTCCTCTGACAAGGAAACCTTCACCAATGACATCATGTTGAGTGAGGAAATGGATGTAGAGGAGGTGCTTAGCCCCTCTCTGTCAGGAGTAATTGTTGTTTTTCAATTTAAATAAAGGAGGATGATCATGAATTTGATCTTCTTCCCTTAGTTAGTTGTCTTGTTTTCAATAAAAGCATAAAATCTTCATTGTTTAAAAGGCCACTAATCACATTTTATCTCAAACTACAGACATGGAAATCTATGATATCGGAAGCTGAACTGGCATGGGTAAGTGCATTCTAATTCACTATGGATATTTCCTTATGAAGAAATTCCCCATTGCATGTACTTATCATAATTGCATCCCTACACAATGTTCGATGCATTTATTGGAAATATCATTCCAAATCTTATGACATGAAGTGGGGTATAATAAGTCTTAATTACGGAGGGTATCGTTGGTATCGGGATTCTAAGAAAAGGATGCACTACTTTCTAGGAGGGACAGTGTCAATACCATTTTAAATGATGGGATATGTGTGGTACCACATAATAAACCTTCCCACGCATGCCCGGTCTTGTCAACTTTTCACGCCACCAAATTTGTGCCGACTTTAGAAATTCGAGGATTTAGGTGCATTTCAAATTGATCCTTACTAACCACTTCTTCTATCGTTGCTTGGTGAATTTGAACACACCATTATCACTACCATTACATTGTGGGTTCAAGCACGCCCTTGTTCTTTTTTCTCTACTATTTGGATTCACCTTCACCATGGGACAAAAGAAAAAGTCAGAGCCAGATTCTCCGGACCCATTACTCGGAATGCCATGATTTCATAGGTATTTTATGATTCTCGGTTGGCTTGAATTCATACGAAAATTTGAAAGGTTTTGATGAAAGTGTAGTGGATGAATTCTAGTAAATTTTGAAGCTACTTGCTCACGCGTTGGAGGAAAGAGAGTGGAAATTACCAGCCAGGTTGTTTCTGAACTATCTTGGTTTACAGATTTTGGTCTGAAAGTGATGAAAAATGCTCCCCTCAAGGACTTTCTTGCTCTGTTTCATGTGGATGGTGAAGCATTTCCCGAGGTAATCCTTACCTCCCAAGGTGCTCAGAAAGGAGTTAAGAGGGAAATTCTACCCGACATTTGGAGAGAGGTGGCTAAATGGGTTAATAGATACTTTATATGTGATGGCCAACCATCTGTGCTAGGTGGAGATTCACTCAAAATTCTCATTCATTTAAAGAAAGGTTGCACCAACCCTACACTTAGGGTGAATTTACCAGAATATTTGGTTGATGTAGTTATCAAAGTAGGCCAAAAATACAAGAATGGAGGAGGAAAGGCAGCACTAAAGCACCCGGCTCATTCAATTACTCTACTCTCACATCAAGTTTTTACAAGGCCAAAGAAGAAGGCTCGAGTGGATGAGTGTGGGGGAGGGTTCCAAGCCAAATCAGCTCAAAAAGGGGCCATCTTCCATACCTCGACCCACTATCGAGTCAGCCTCCTCTCCTTCCAAAGAAAGAATGTGGAGGAACCTGGTAGTCAACGGTAGGTGGAGGAACCTGGTACTCAGAGAATGTGGAAAAATCCGTAGTAGTCAAGTGAGCCCATCTTCTACACCTTCCAGTTCTAAGGGTAAGAATACCTTGCCTCTCTATTCTTCTATTTCACTATGGCCACGATGGTCATGTACGTTGCATAAACCTAGAAGTTCTCAACCGGAGGTTTTTGATGATGATTTTGCTCCTATTCGGGAAGAGAAGGACAGAGGCAGAAACCCTGGATGTCCCTGTTGAAAAATCATCGGATGTTATATTCACTACAGCTATCCCTACCCCACAGAGCTCAGATATGCCCACATCTTCATAAATCAACTTAGTAGCTCTAGGAAATGTCTTTTGTACCTAAAGCATAGATTCTCGACTCTAAATCAATTATAATGGAGATTGGTAGCCACGGGTTATGTGAAGCTAATGTGTACCATGAGGTTATTTGGAAGAGATTGCATTCCTTAAAGAATAGTTGAAAGGTATGAAAGAAACAAATTTGTCTTTGCAAACTGAATTTACCCAACAAACAATAGAAAAGGTTAGAGAAATCACAACTTTACAAGTAGAAGTTAGCAGCCTAAAGTGACAAAGAGATATAGGTCTTAGCATTTTGAATGATATCAATCAATTATCTCTTCAGAATTTAGAATTAAAGAAAGAAAACAAAAAATTAAAGGGAGAGATAGAAATCAGCAAAAATGAAAAACAGAAATTGCAATCTCTTTTGGACTTTGTTTGTCCTTTAGCTTGTAAGCTCTTGTCTTATCGAAACCATCTTCTACCTACAACATGTTTGTTCAGGAACAATTTTACTCTTGGTAGTTATTGAGGTTGTGTTGTCAGAGCCTTATGAAGCTCCTGATGGTAATACTTTTCTATCCATTTACAAAACCAGTACCCTTGATATTCAGAATCTTCTCTGTGAGTTCTACCTCCATAACATGTTAGTCCCCAATGTCCCTAACTTCTTCATTAACTTGTTTGTGGGGGATTTTCAATTAAAATATTTTCATTCCTTGCTTGGAATCAGATTGTGTGGGGTGAGCAGATGGATATCTTCAATCAAACAACTCACACTGATAGGATTCTATATTTAGCCTACACATCACAATGATGTGGCTATGCGAAAGAACTTCAGATCTCTTTACTACCAAGCTGGTATTGGAGAGAATACTTCAAAAATACTACTAAAATGTGTGGAGGAATTTGAAACTTATAGTCAACAACACTTTGGGGCAGAAAGGCAAGCCTGTGATAGGAGGTGGGACACCTTGAGTTTACCATTAAAGAGAAGAGAGGTTATTTCACCTCAAAATTTGAGTTGGAGTATCAGACGAGGAGATGCACTCATCACCATAATTCATCAATTATCATAAAATAATGATAAACAATACAATGATGAATGGGTGGGACTGTAGGTAAGGCCACCTCTTCTCCTTAGCCCAACTACAACTTGGTAGAATAATGTTGCCCAATCCAATGAGAGTTTCACATCTTGGGTCAAGTAATTTCAAATACTCAGGGATGTAAAGGTACCAGAAGCAATATGTTGACCAATTTGAAGAGTATGACATGGCCCAATAACTTGGTCAAAGGGCAGGGCATAGATGAGTTGCATTGGGACATGCAATAGGTAAAGTGCAGGGAAATGATGAGTACATTATTTGGCTTATTTATATCATTCATATGATTGATAATTTTCATTTAAACATGATTTGCTAATGCATGGGGATGCTTTGTATAGGTATATCTTAGTGAGTTTAATGCATTTTCCTTGCTTTTTCTCATGCAACCTGATTAACCATATAACTTCCTACTAACTACCTTCATGAGAGAAATGTGGTGATGTGTGCAGGAAAATAATGAACATTTTTATTGCCAATGCAATTAAGGAGCCCCGAGTTTGGAGTTGGAGTGCAGAAGTGGAAGACTTTTTCCATCTATCGGCCTATAAGTATGGGTCTTGTTTCTAGCAGTCCTATAGGAATTTATGAGTCTTAATCAATACTATTAGTGGAAGACATTAGTGCTTGGTAATTTTGGCATATTCTATAACCACCTATGTCTATATAAAGACACCTCCTTGAAGAACAATGTAGTAGTTGGTAATATTTATAATCTACGTGATATAGCTTGTTGCATTTAGTACTTTTCCTTTCCACACTGAATATGTCATGGAACTTATTTGAATTAATATAAGGAGATATCATTTTGAGAATCTTGAGTTGTTAAGATTTCCTCTGTCCCAAGGAAGAGCAAGGGCCCACTCGACCAAGGAGACAGAGGTTGTTTACGTTTACATATACATATATGGTTTTCTGATAAGTCATAATCACTCAGTTCCTTTACTATAATTTCTATTTCAGTGTGTTTCATGCAATTCCTATTCAAGTGTGTTTATTTTCCTTATTGAAATTTCCATTCAGAATGTGTGTTTCCTCTTATGCAAATTCTAGTTAGCATGTGCTTTTACTTTTACTGCAAGTTTTAATTATGAGTGTGTAATTTCAATTTATTCTTTCAATTCTGTGTGTGCATTTCCATTTGAGTTAGAAGTACAACTTTCAGAATTCATTTTATCACAGTAACTTAATTCCATAGATTTACATTGAGTTTTCATAGATTAGTAGCAAATTTAGAAAGATCTAACAAAAACCCCCAATAAAAGACCCAATAGTATAACTGGCTACATAGGACTCCATTGCATACAGACCTAGGACACATAACCCTGGTTTGATAATGACACTAGTAGATTAATCTATTAGTTAAAAATAAATATACTACTGCTGGAATGCATGAAATAGCTTGTTTCAATGGACTGTGCACAAGAACCCTGGCAGGACAGCAAGATAGAAACCCTCCATGACATGCAAATGATGTAAATCTCGTGATTATTAGCATGGAAAGATTCTACAGGTGATGTGGATCACATTGGTATTTTTGTATGTTTTGAAAATGCATAATTTGGATTTTATAGCAAATTGTTGCCTCTCGGGCCTGAACTAGGGCTTCGTATATCTTTTTATTCCATGGATAGAATCACCTGAAACTTTTACAATATCTCTGCACTGATATGATCTAAAGACCATCCAAATTTTGTGAAGAATGATCTTGTGTCGCTCAAGCTATAGGTGACTGTGTATTCGAGATACAACAGTGATGTATTGTTACAGTCAAATAAAGAACATGCACAGTTTTTGCTTTATAGCATTGCTAATCATGATGATAGATTGATAAGATAGACAAAATAGGGATATATGGGATGTATTTGCATGATCTCAGGTTTGAATGCATGAAGTTATCACCTTGTTAGTATATAAAAGATGATTGCACAGGATTAGGACTGTATTTGGCAAGAAAGCAAGACTGCAAACATGAAGGAAATGGACACAATATGATGAAAATCCATTGATAAGGTATTGGAGGGCACCTATCCAGGTATATTTGTTGAATATGAATGACATTGGACATATAGGTACAAGGGAAATTCCTTCCCTCTAGTTATAATCAGACTGTACAGTGGTCTAGGACTGTGTTAGTTCACAATAAAATGTTCAAAGGGCTAATGTCAAGGAGAATTTGAGTTAAGAACCAATGCATGAAGGCTCGGAGGACACCATCCAGGTATGAATAATATGTTTTAATACCTATAAGGAGAAATATTTAATGATATTGCCTTCATTTTGTGTAAAACATGACTGTGGCTGATCTAAATGTTAAGATTCAGAAATCAGACTGGTAAATGCTTGATTTAAGGAGCTAGATGAATGTTGAAGATCTAAAATTTTGTGTGGAGAGGGTTATAGAATATACAGACCTTGTGTAAAAATTTGGAGTCCTAAAACAAAGACCCAGAAAAGTTATGAATGATTTAGGACTGTCCCAAATGAGTTGGTTTCTCAAGAGCAAGAAATAAAAAAAACAAATGAGATAGAGGGAGTTAGACAAAACTTTAAGCCATGAAACTTTAGGAGCAAGGTTTTATGGTAAAATGAGAGCCAATGAATCTTGTTAGACCTTCTGGGTATTCATGAAGCTCTAAAAGTTGAGATAGAGGCGCTGAGTTAAGATGGTGCATCATTTTTGGTATCAGAGCGAGATAGGAGATCAAAGGACAGCCATAACAGGAAACGAAAGGTAGATCCAATACCAAGGAGTTCAAGGTAACAAACACATGTTTTCAAGCTATTTATTTCTATAATTTTCAGAGAACTCCATATTGTAAAGTTTGTGATTGAATCAGTCATGGAGGTAGGAGCAGTGTGTGAATTGGTTAAGTTCCTAAGCTATCAAAAGGAACAAGAAAAGAAAGAGAAAAAGAGGAAAGAGGAGAAGATGAGAGGAAGATTGGCACTTCAAAAAGAAATAGATGAAGTGAAGAGAGATTTGGAGAAAGTGACCACCATGTGGTTACAGTTGCAGGAAGAAGAGAGCCATCAGAAGAAGAGTGGCCTAGTATTGAGAGGGAAGATGAAATGGCCTGTGAGGTCATTGGTGAAAAGAGATAGAAGGCACAGAAAGGATGCCTTGAGGAAGAAAGAAGAGTTTCCAGATGAGCAACAAGAAGAGGTGAAAGAAGTTCTCATTGTAGAGAACAAGAAAGAAGAAAAAGTGCCAGAAAAAGCACTTAAGGAAGGAAAGGATAATGAGAGGAAGGTGCTAAGGAAAGGAGCACTCATGGAGACACTATGGTCTCTTGTTTTTATATCTAAGCTTGTGTTTATGTTTGCAGGTATGAAGAACTTGTTGATGCAGGTTAAGCTTAAGAGCTTGAGAAATATGAAGGATGGTGTAAGCCAAGCACCCATGAAGAGAAATGAACAAGACAACTGCAAGGACCAGCTTGAAGAGGGATATGAAAAGAATGAAGACTTCCATGATGACAAGGGAAGCATGACAGAGAACATGGAGTATTATGATGCATTGGATAGCATCCCAAGTGAAGAAGAAGTCCAGGAAGAGAGTAAAGCCAGACAAGAAGCCATTAAGGAGGATATAGGCAAGCTAAAAGCCATTGAACAAGTAAGTATGATGACTGAATATGATGATCAGATTTATGACAGTGATGTTTCTGACATTAAAGAAGACCTAGAGCAAGATAATGATAAGAGGTTAACACAAGAAGATGTGTGTGATCATGCAATGCCTAGAAGGTTCAAGGAAATAGAGAATGAAGATAAATCAGCAGGTCATCAAAAGTATATGCTACCCAAAGAGATCAAGCATAATTATGTGATGCCTAAATGGCTTGAGAAAACTAAGGACAAAGAGGAGAAGGCAGAGTCCAAGAAAGAGACCATCAAACTGGAGCTCAGTCATGAAGAACCAAGGCAAGGTATGGAGGAAAATTCAGTTTACAAGATAAAATCAGTCCAGTATGCAGGTGCACAAGAGAGTAGAAATAAGTACAAACACGGCCTAACTCATGAATGGAGAAGAAAACATGAAAAACAAATGGTTTATCAACCTAAGGTCATCCAGAACAAGGTATGGAAAGCTAAGAGCTTCAAGGAGCAGCAGTACAAAGTCATCAAACATGAAGTAATGGAAAGCAAAAGATGGTGAAGCAAAGTCATCAAACATGAAGTAATGGAAAGTGGAAGGTCCTCAAATGATGGTGAAGCAAGAAGTTGATGGAGCTAACTTGGAAGATGAAATGAAGATACTCGAGTTCGAGTTGAGAAGGAATGAAGAAAAAAAGAGGTCCTATATATGAAGAAGATGAAAGAAGTTGATGGAGCTGACATGGAAGAAGAAAAGTGAAGAATACTAGAAGAGTTGATGAAGAGAACTGAGAAGGAGGAAGCAGATCAAGAGAGAAAGAATGAAAATGACCAAGTTGAAAATGGTCAATGAAAAAAACAAAAAGAAATGGAGAAGAAGAGCACTCTGTAGACATTCAAGAGGCTTCATGGCCTCAACCCTTTACTTCTAATGGTGTTGTTAATATTGTGAATGCAGGTTTGGCAGACAAAGAGATGAATCAAGTGTATGATTCAATGAGAAAGTTCATGAGACAAGAGGAACAAGAAGATATAGAAGACACATGTGATGATGAAATTGAGGCATTTAAAGGTAGAGAAGCACCAAAGTATGATTTTGAATACATAAGCATGGAACAGCTGAAAGAAGAACTAAAAGCATTAGAGGAAGTCATATATCAAGACAAGGATACTCATGTAGATAGAGATAAAGATAAGACAAGTGAAGAGGTGGTAGAAGAGAATCAGATTTCAGTTGAGGAGGCATATGAACCTTCAAAACAGGCTGAGGAGGTAGATTTTTGCATTGCAGACCTTCACTTCATTCCTAAGGTGAAGCAAGCTTATCAAAACGCCAAAAATGAAAGAGAAAGAGTATTATTGATAGAGCAGGTGGAGAAGACTATCAAGTCTTATGAGAACATTCTTAGCAATGATCAAGGAGCTGTAGCTACATGCTGTTATGAACACAAACCAGAGTTAACATACTTAGTGAAGGAGATAGAAGACCAACAAGAGGCAGAATTGAAGACAAAGACCATGAAGAGGAAGATGAAGCAAGGAGCAAGCAAAAAGAGTAGAATTGAGGAGAGGAAATGCAAGAGCAGATGGAGGAGACAAACTATACCAGCAAATGCAATAAGGATGAATTGGAAGACAAGAAAGAAGAAGAACCATTTGAGCAGGAGCTCAAATTCTTTCTCTCAAGGGCACTCTGATGCAGGAGCATCAAGGAACAAGACATAATAAGGTCATACAAGACCATGATACATGTTGTCTATAGGTGTGTTAGAGTTAAATATGTTGTAAAAATGAATATATGCTTGTAAGAAGTTGGTAAGGTGACTAGACTTGGCATTTAAGGAGTAATATAGGCTAATTAAGGTCATTTTAAGCCTTGACATCATGTAATAGCTTCCTTGTATGGATTATAGGAGAGTATCAAGGTGATATACACAGGATTTCTATGTTGAGAAGATGGTTGAGTCTTCCTAGGAGTGTGAGTTGGCTTAGGAGTCAGTTTAGGAGCTTTAGAGGGTCTATTCTTAGCTAATGAATACCTATTTCATAGGTGATTCGATGGAGATGAAGGAGGACAGGGGGTTCTCAAGGTTGGAAGAAGATGGAACAATGAATAACAACAGGTGTATGATGTTTGAAAGAATAAATATACTCTGCTTTGCATGAAATAGCTTGTTTCAATGGACTGTGCACAAGAACCCTGGCAGGACAGCAAGATAGAAACCCTCCATGACATGCAAATGATGTAAATCTCTTGATTATTAGCATGGAAAGATTCTACAGGTGATGTGGATCACATTGGTATTTTTGTATGTTTTGAAAATGCATAATTTGGATTTTATAGCAAATTGTTGCCTCTCGGGCCTGAACTAGGGCTTCGTATATCTTTTTATTCCATGGATAGAATCACTTGAAAATTTTACAATATCTCTGCATTGATATGATCTAAAGATCATCCAAATTTGGTGAAGAATGATCTTGTGTCGCTCAAGCTATAGGTGACTGTGTATTCGAGATACAACAGTGATGTATTATTCATGATCAAATAAAGAACATGCACGAGTTTTTGCTTTATAGCATTGCTAATCATGATGATAGATTGATAAGATGGACAAAATAGGGATATATGGGATGTATTTGCATGATCTCAGGTTTGAATGCATGAAGTTATCACCTTGTTAGTATATAAAAGATGATTGCACAGGATTAGGATTGTATATTGGCAAGAAAGCAAGACTGCAAACATGAAGGAAATGGACACAATATGATGAAAATCCATTGATAAGGTATTGGAGGGCACCTATCCAGGTATATTTGTTGAATATGAATGACATTGGACATATAGGTACAAGGGAAATTCCTTCCCTCTAGTTATAATCGGACTATACATGTGGTCAGGATCGTGTTAGTTCACAATAAAATGTTCAAAGGGATAATGTCAAGGAGAATTTGAGTTAAGAACCAATGCATGAAGGCTCGAGAGGACACCATCCAGGTATGAATAATATGTTTTAATACCTATAAGGAGAAATATTTAATGATATTGCCTTCATTTTGTGTAAAACATGACTGTGGCTGATCTAAATGTTAAGATTCAGAAATCAGACTGGTAAATGCTTGATTTAAGGAGCTAGATGAATGTTGAAGATCTAAAATTTTGTGTGGAGAGGGTTATAGCATATACAGACCTTGTGTAAAAATTTGGAGTCCTAAAACAAAGACCCAGAAAAGTTATGAAGGATTTAGGACTGTCCCAAATGAGTTGGTTTCTCAAGAGCAAGAAATAAAAAAACAAATGAGATAGAGGGAGTTAGACAAAACTTTAAGCCATGAAACTTTAGGAGCAAGGTTTTATGGTAAAATGAGAGCCAATGAATCTTGTTAGACCTTTTGGGTATTCATGAAGCTCTAAAAGTTGAGATAGAGGCGCTGAGTTAAGATGGTGCATCAAAAACTCAAACTCTTTCCTTCCACTCTCAAAGACTCTATTATGAGATGGTTCATGGGATTGTCCTCTAACTCCATTCATTCTTAGGAGGCCATGCAGACATAATTTTTGATAAATATCAAGACTACTATAGGGGAAGGGATAGGAAAGAAGAGTTCTTATAGATAAATTAAAAGAAGATGAAAATCTAGAGGATTATATGGATAGATTTCTCTTTCTCCATCGTAGGAGTGGTTATGAGTTACATGCAGAAATTAGTAAGATAGTTTATCTTAAAATACTTGATGAGGAAACAAAGGATTCCATCCATACTATGGGAGGCGGTGATGTGCACAAACTTAGTATGGAACAAATCATTGAGTTATGTTGAAGTTAATCTAGAACACAAGGAGGTATACAAAAAAAAAACATCCAAGATTTCCTAGGAACCTCTAAAATTTTGGAGGGAATGGTCAACATGAAAACAAACATCTTTTCACAATTGACATCAACCATTGATGGGCTAAAAGCCAAAACTAGTGTTATAAAATAATAGTTGGAAATATATTTCCCTAAGTACAAGAAGATATATCCTGAGAGAGTTTCCTTTGGGTTTCATAGACATGTGTTTAATCTATGATGTTATTGACCATGATACTAAGCATTGCACTTTCTTACCTCATTTGAAAGGAGGATTGAATGTTGTCTCTCAATCTAATGCAGAGGTAAACTTTTTCAAAGGCCAAATAATCGGGTTGTGTATTCCTCAACTTTGTTCAAAAACCTTGGAGAATTTCATGGCCCGATTAAGTTCCTTAGCCTACTTGTGTTAGGAAATAAGGAATAAAATAGGTAGAATAATCCCTCACCGAATCGCAATAATAGAATATAATATGCAAAAATATTATAGATCTCAAATAGTGCGAGAATAAAATAACACAACACAAAGAGACAATATGTAACATGGTTCACCCAATTTGGGATACGTCCACCAAGAATCACTTACTCAAATTTTATTACAAGCCACCGCTCTCTCAATACAATACCCAAATCTGTTTGTAGCTACACTCAACAAACTCTACAATGTTACATTATACCTACCATATGCATAAAACCATGTAAGTAGACAATTTCTTAAGTAATTTTACAAAACCGTGGGTATCAAAACCATAGGTCAAAACTGTCCCATAAACCTATGGGTCAAAATCCCACCCATATGAGAAAATCATGTTTCTCAAAGTATATCGAGCACATTTTAAGGCAAAACCTAACAATACTCTTAGTGTACAGTCTTCAACATTTTCTCACATGAAAACAGGCTCCACAACCTAACAATCTCCCATTTGGAGACTAGTTTTTCTTTGAGCAAGCTTCTCAATCCTTCACTAGTTTCTGTGAATATAAACCAAAGATGAACATAGCTTCATTTTTTCCCTTGTGACCACCTTGGTCATCATGTCTATAAGATTCTAACTGGTATGAATCTTCTCCATCTTCAACTTCTCTTCCTCCAAATTTTTCTTGATGAAATGGTACCTTAACTGTATATGCTTCATCCTAGAGTGGAAAGTAGAGTTCTTAGCTAGGTGTATAGCACTCTGATTATCACTATGCAACTTTCCTTCCTCCTTCTTATTCCCCAACTCCTCAAGAAATTGATGTAACCAAATCATTTCTTTTTTTCCTCTATGGTAGCAACATACTCAGCCTCCATGGTTGACAAAGCCACCAACTTCTATAGTCGTGAAATCTATCTTATTGTTGTCCCACCTACAATGTAAACATAACATGTCATGCTCCTCTTGTTGTCTACATCTCCAGCCATATCTAAATCTACATAACCACACAAAGTGGTGTCTAATCCACTATAGCACAAAATTATCCCCATGGTCCCTCTCAAATATCGAAGGATCCACTTTATTTCCTGTTAGTGATCTCTACCTAGATCACTCATAAATCTACTCACCGCTCCCACTACATGGGCAATATCAGGCCTAGTGCACACCATGACATACATCAAACTGCCAACCGCTGATGAGTAAGGTACCTTGGACATCTATTTTCTCTCCCGCTATTTTTGGGATCTTTGCTCCTTTGATAACTTGAAATGGCACTCGCCAAAGGAGTCCCAACCGGTTTATTAAACATCAACTGCTTATTAAACCTCTCCAACACTTTCTTAATGTACTCTTCCCGAGATAAAGTCATCTTTTGTTCCTTCCTATCCCGAGATATCCTCATACCAAGGATTTGTTTGGCTGCCCCCAAATCCTTCATAGTAAAGGATTCACTTAGCTTTTTCTTGAGTACTTTTATTTCCTACATGTTTTTACTTGTAACCAAATATGTCATCTACATACGAGATAAAGGATAATATAACTGTCATCCTCAAATTTCCTTCTATACACGCAATGTTCAGAATGACATCTAATATAACCTTGCTCCATCATGAAGCTATCAAATTTCTTATACCATTGACGTGGAGCTTGTTTCAAGCCATACAAGTTCTTCTTCAGTTTGCACACCATCTCCTCTTTACCTTTGACTTCATATCCCTCTGGTTGCTGCATTTATAGTTCCTCCTCAAAATCACCATAGAGAAATGCGATCTTACATCAAGTTATTCTAAGTGCAAGTCTTATGCTGAACAATTCCTAGAACATATCTAATAGAAGTCATTTTTACTACGGAGAAAAAATCTCATCAAAATCTATACCTTTTTTCTGTGCAAACCCTTGACCACCAACCGGGCCTTGTATCTTTTCTTGCCTCCTTCTTCCTCTTTGACTCAAACACCCACTTGTTCTATAATGCACTTTTTCCTTCGAGTAGCTTCACCATATCCCATGTCTAGTTTTCCATGAGAGCTTGATGATCCTCATCCATGGCTTGCTCCCACTTCTTCCTGACATATACCTGCATTGCTTCATCAAAGCTCTCTGGCTCTCCACTATCAGTGAGTAATAAATAATAAAGAGAAGGAGAAAAACGTTCAGGTTCTCTTCTTACCCTAGAAGACCTCCTCAATATAGGAGTTTGGGGTTCCTGTTGAGGAGGTTCCTGAACTGATTCATGTGTCACTTTTTCATCCAAAAGATCCTCTATCACTGCATATTCTTTCTTGGATTCTTCCCTATTTTCTTGCAACTATTGCTTATACACAAATTTCTCATTAAATACCACATCCCTAGATCAAATTATTTTCTTGGCCTTAATACTCCAACATTTATATCCAAAGTCATCACCACCATAACTAATGGAAGTACATTTTTCTGATTTAGCCTCTAGTTTGGTCCTTTCATCCTTGTCTATATGGAAAAACACCTCACATCCAAATACTCTAAGAAATGAATAATCAACTTTCTTACCATACCAATCCTCCTCAAGTATGCCTCCATCTAAGGCACTTGAGGGTCCTCTATTTATCAAGTACACAATTGTACTCACTACTTCTGCCCAAAAATAAAGAGGTAGTCCATGTAACCTCATGCTCCTAAACGTTCCATTATTGTTCTATTCATCCTTTCTAACACCCTATTTTTTGTGGAGTTCTGGAACCGTATTTTTCTATGCGATTCCACTATTAGAACATTAATCATCAAATTCATTGTTGCAATACTCCCCTCCATTATCTAACCTAAGACATTTTAGCTTAAGACTCGTTTCATTCTCTAGCAAGGCTTTCTATTTAACAAAAGTGTCAAATACATTAGATTTTTTTCTAATACAATAAACCCAAACTTTCCTTGTTGCATTATCAATAAAATTAACATAATAACTTGAACCCTCGAGATATGAGACCCGAGTTGGACCCCACACATCATAAAGCACCAACTCTAACTTACTCTCTTTCTTTGTAGGTCCAACCTTGAGAAACCTTACTCACTTCTATTTCCCATATATGTAGTCCTCACAGAACTCCAAACCTATTTTTGTATATTCAGAAAATCCTTCTTTATGATCTCCATGCCCTTATGGCTCATATGACCAAGCCTATAGTACCACAATGTTATATCTACTTTTGAAGCCACCAGATTACAAACATTAATGCTATAAGTGGTTAAATACAAGGTTCCAACCTTCTTACCTCTTGCCACCACAAGAGCACCCTTGGTAACCTTCCAAGAGTTTGTTGTAAATATCACAATACAACCATCACTTCCCAACTGCCCTGCCCATATCAAATTTTGTCTTAATGTAGGCACATGTCTAACATCCTTCACTAGCCAAGTATTCCCATTCCGCATCTTAACGTAAATAGAACCTTTTCCAACTATGCTACAAGGCTCATCATCACCAAGAAAAACAAGCCCAAAATTTCCTTGAACATAATCAACAAAATAATGCCCATGTGGAGTAGCATGGAAACAAGCCCCTAAATCTAAAACCCAAGATTCAAAGTAATATTGTGCAAAGAAATAATCAAAGCATCCTAACATACATTACATGTTTCCACATTTTCCTCCTTGTTTTCTTCTTATTGTTTCTTCTTCTCCCGAAGCTCCCACCAGTCCTTCTTTATATGCCCAGACTTTCCACAAAGGTGCCAAAGCATACTATCTTTCTTTTGGATTTTGACCTTTCCCAATCCTTTGATTTTCCACGGCTTCCTCTATTCTTTGGTCTCCCTCTAGTTTCAAATATCAAAGCAATCCTGAAGTAGAAGATTCACAAGATATTTTTCTTTGCATTTCCTCGCTTAGAATGACCCCTACAACATCCTCAAACTTCAAATTTGAGTTAGCTGAACCAGAGTTGCTTACCACCATTACTGGTCTATTCCAACTCTCAGGTAAAGAGTGCATAATTAATAAATCCCTAACTTCTTCATCAAATTCTATTATAACCAAAGCTAGCATATTTACAACCGTATTAAAATCATTTACTAAACCATTTTCAGACATCTTCATATTAAACAAATTTTTCATTTAAAATATCTTATTAGAGGTAGAGGGTTTTTCATACAACTTCCCTAATGCATCCATCAGTTCTTTTGTAGTCTTTTCCTTTGAAACATTAAATAATACCGAAGATGCAAGACATAGCCGGATTGTCCCAAGTGCCTTCCTATCTAGAAAATACCATTCTGCATCCATCATGCTCGAGATTTTTTCACCTTCTCAGACAACGAAATATAAAGATCCTTCTGATAAAGGTAATCTTCCATTTGCATCTTCCAAAGACTAAAATTTTGCCCATTGAATTTATCAACCCTTTATCTTCCATCATTTATCATAGCTCCCACTCAAGATAAAACTTTCCCTGTGATTCAACACTTCAGCAAACTAAACCAGGCACTAATACCAATTGTTAGGAAATAAGGGATAAATTATGCGGAATAATCCCTCACAGAATCGCAACAATAGGAACTAATATGCAAAAAATATTACAGATCTCAAATAAAAGTGTAGAATAAAATAACACAACACAAAGAGATAATATTTAATGTGGTTCACCCAATTTGGGATACGTCCACCAAGAATCACTTACTAAGATTTTATTACAAGCCACTTCTCTCTTAATCAATACCCAGATTGTTTGGAGCTATGCTCAACAAACTCTACATAATTCACACCTGAATTCAAAACACATCTACAATGTTACATTATACCTACCATATGCATAAAACCATATAAGTAGACAACTACTTAAGTAGTTTTACAAAACCGTGGGTATCAAAACCATGGGCCAAAACCATCCCATAAACTTATGGGTCAAAATCCCACCCATATGAGAAAAGCACGTTTCCTAGTATATCGGGCACATTTTAAGGCCAAAACCTAACAATAATCTTAGTGTATAGTCTTCAACATTTTCTCACATGAAAACAAGATCCATTACCTAACAACTTGGGGACAACTTGAGTGGACACCACCAAATTAGATGGCTTACCCAAATCCACCACCATGGATGAGTCCCTACAATCAGCAAGAGGTTGGTGATGTAGCCTAAAATTCGATGATGCAAACCTAATAAAACCCTAGACACGTTGACACATCACTCATCCCAAATTGAGCACTCACCGAAGTGCACAAAGGTACCAGGTCCCTCTTTAGGGTTGTTATTACAGGATGTTAGCATGATGTAGACTTAGCACATGTAGTTCTATTACTAACACATAATTCTACAGATACGCATACGGATATATATATATATATATATATATATATATATATATAAGGGAGAACATAATTAAGTACTAACCATGATGAGATAAAAAAATATACTAGATTCATATACACGAAAAATAAAACTTAGATTCAACCAATATGTTTCATTATATTCAATGTAGTAAGTATATAGAAGCTTCATTATAATAATAGTAGTATGTGCGTAACAAATCTAATTACATATCTCTCAGTATATATCTCCTCTCGGTATGTCAACCTCTCTATTACACAGGTTTACCACTTACTTATAAGGGTGGGGAATTTCCCTTCACCACTTATCAATTCCCAAAATAGGTTGCATGCTACTAATAGCAATGCACCTTTACAAACCTAACCACACATGCAAGTGTGCTAACAATAGACCACTACTAGCTAACTAATAGTGGCAAATCTATTTCTGTCATGTGTCTATAAAAAGTTCTTCGTAGTTAATCCTCTAGAAAAATACAATGCATGGCGCACACGTCTCTGCCTCATTTGTGTGCTCTGCATGCATATCTAAAAATAGATGTTTATGAGTGAAAGTGGATAAGTCCTGAAAAGCTAAAATTTTGTTGTGTGCATGTGTTTTCCCTATTTATTTACACCTTTGAATATGCCTCAATTTCCCACACGGACCTCTTGTGTGCTTTCTGTCAAGTTTTCTCTGATCAACATTACCCCACACTAATTTCATTGTCACCCGACAATGGTCATCTCCAAAACTGAAGTAAAGAATTGAAGAATGGAAAGAAGTAAAGAATAGAAGAATGGAAAGAATGAAAGAATGTTTTTACTCTATAGTTTCTTCTTCTGTAGTCTAAACAACTAATTCAGGATATTCCTATTTTATTTTGGCCTCCAAGGTCTGCCACTCAATGAGTGCTTCCTCTTCTCTTTTTGGAATATCCATAGCAATAGACTCTAGTTCATCTTTCACAATCTCTCCTTTCTCATTTTGCAAGACCAACACAATGTTGGACATTGTAGTCATCCTTCCCTCTAGTAAATCCATCTTCTACACAATGAGCTTCCCAAGCTCTTCCAGCCGAATTCTTGTGTGGTTCTTGTGCTACTTCTAGGGCCTCACACTTATGTTTAACCATTGATAATCTTTCTGCGTGGCCCAGTGTTTCACCCTTCATCACTTTCTGGGCCGCATTGTTCTCTTCCAGGGTTTTATGTTAATGAGTGCCTTTGGAGTTGTGCATATGTTCAAGGCTTGGTCTACTTTCTTCAGTTCTTCTTACAACACTTGCAGTAGTCCTTCATATGATGCAATCTTCCACATCACGTAAATCTTTTTGCACTCTGCCTCTTGTGTTGGATCCTTTGGTATTGGCATGTGCAAAGGTTCATCTTCAAGCACTAGGTCCACCAATGTACCTACATAGTGTATTACTTGAAGGAAATGTCTTTGGTACCTTTGGCTCCAAGTGTGGCCTAGCTCTTATGATATTATCACCAATTTCCTCTGTGATGTTGATAAATACAACATTCTTTTTCTGCGCTAAGTCTTTTTCCTATGTTAGGCACTATTTCCCCATCCTTAGTCTTAATCTCTTCCCTGAGCACCCTAATTGTGGCAGCCTTGTCCATATTCCACCTCGCCACCTTTGTTGAGACTTTCACCAATGCATTGCTTACCTGTTCATCTGACATGACAGTAGGATTTATTGTCATGTGTCTATCCTGAGGTGTCTTCTTCAACCTCCTTGATACGCATGACTCCTCACATACATCAAAATATGGCTCATCCATGTGTGTGTGCATGGACCATGATAATTTCTTCCTTGTGCGCATTGTAGCCATATCTTCATCCATTAATTCCCAGCCATATAAGTCCTTTTGTGACAGTGTGCTCTGGAAATGGGTGCAAACAATTTTACCTACGTCCTTTGCATAACCCATGGCTAGTGGAATGTGCTCTCCACTTGTTCTTCTAGACCTTGGCATTTAGGAACTTGAGCCTCTAGATTTGGGACTTGTGTTTCCATGTCTTGAGTAGTCTCTGTAGTTGTCTCATATGTTCCCTTTTCCTCCTCTTCTCCTTACTTCATTTCTTCATCTTTATGTTCTTCTATGTTCTCTGGAGGTGTAGGAGAATTAGGTGCGCTTTCCTCTGATTCTTTTGCCTCCTCATTCAACTTCAGTTTCCTTCTCCTTTTCATGGTTGTCTCCTTCTATGGAGAGATTTTGGGTGATTTGGGAACTTTTTACAAAGTAGTACCCTAGGTCCTTGTTCTCCTTAACACTTTCTTAAATTTTTGCTCTCCTTGACAAAGCATCCAGTCCTCATCATCCCCCTTGTGGCAAAGGTGGTGTAGTGGTACGCTTACCTTAATCCTTATTCATAGGATTTCTTCTACCTCTATGCTCCAAACTACCACTATCCTCACACTCATCCTCCTCATCCTCCACTTTAATTGGCTATGTGACTTAGGCACTAGGATTTTTTTCATCGCGTGTGAACCCTTTGGTGGTGTTGGAAGTGGGAAATCATCTTCCATATACTTGTTATTCTCCATCTTTGGCTTTAGTTGGAGGTACACCAGTGCTGCTCCAATATCTCCCATAGCCAAACTCACTGGTTTAATGTTCAATACATCTGAAATGAGCCTTTCAATATATGTACCCCACCTTGGATGCACATATTTCTTCCTTAGCATGTGGTATTCACAATCTACCTTATGCAGTATTGAACGTGATGTGTTGTGCATCCGAGAACCTATGTACTTGGTGCCTTGAAGTACCTTATTGTGAAGGCATATGGCAACTTACACTAAGGGATCCATGCTCAATCCTTCATGGAAAACCATGTTATGTAAAAATGTTGGTACACAATGAACTGAACTACCTTTCCAACCACAAAATGCAAGTCCTTGGGATGCGCCATTCTTCTTCAAAGGCCACACGAGCCTATCGTACCACTTCTTAGCCCTTTGCTTGACCTTTTATGTCATGGATCCTTCACACAAGTAATTTTTGAAGCATTCTGTAGGTGACTTGTGCTCCATGGGATACTCCCATATCTTCTCTTTTGGTCCATCAGGCACTCCGATCTCCATGAACACCAGTGACAATAGAACAGCTCCAAAGCTGATCCTTCCTCCTGTGCGCGCTTCCTCAATGATTATTTTCTGTAATGTAACATGAAATGTTGTAGACTACCCCTTCAAACATATTTTTAGCAATGTGCAGCCACATGGTATTCACTTGTGACCACCTTTCTTGTCATTTAACTTTGTAATGAGATGTGTGGCTGCTTGCACAACTGGATATTTCTTTAGTTTATCAATGTCCATACCACACAGACACTTTGTGTATAATAACTTGTTTACGGTCTCCAATATTGTGGCCTTGTCTATTAGATCATCTCATAAATCTTCTCCTGTGCCTTTCAATCCCATTACCATGGAGATGAGCACGGCTAAAATTCTAGCTCGCATCCTGTAAAGTAGAAAAAATCTTCATGCACTCTGCTCATGAGCCACTAGTACAAGGGCTCATATTTCCCAAAGTAAGGGAGTTCATATAGCTGGTAAACTCCTATCTTCTTCAAGAGCTTCTTGCCAGTATTGTCATACACCGACATGTCTTCCGCCGTGCATTTATTTGTCTTTGTGTTCATCAAGGCATCAAGCTTCTTCTTATTCTCTGCATGTATGATTGTTGTACTCACTCACCTTACTTTTCCTTATGTGAGAATCCCACTCCTAGCCTACGATAACCCCCTCTAGATATTTCATCTCTGAAAAATTACTTTCGGGAGCCATCTCCTCTTCTTCTTCGACCACCTTCTTATTTCCCTTCCTCCTACTACAAAATCTTTCTTGGGTGCCATTTCTACCTTGTAATCCTTTGTGGATCCTCACCTCTTCAATTCCGTAATGTGTGAATCAAACCCTATCTCGATTCAAGTGTGCCTAGGTGAAATTACATGCCTTACTTCTCTCGTCACCTTTCTTCACTCAAACCCTTCACCGCGGGACACAATCTCTTTCTACGCATAGATATCTTTGTCACGACTTGCTACACACCTCTCACACCTCAATTTAGTCACTCATCTCTTCACACTTAGATATTTCTCAAATAATCTTAATCACAATAGTAAAAATGAATTTGCATCACATCATTATATAGATTTTCAAATTTTTGATGCATTCAAGGCTCCTTCACCTACCAAATATTCTCTCATTAATTGACCAATTCCATCCTTTCCATGCATTACATCTTCGTACTCCCAGCCTATAACCTTCCGATTTCCTTCCTACCCTCTATTCACAGACTTCTCTTGATGACTTCCTTGTACCCAAGTACCTCGTCACTTTGCACCTTCTACTTGGTAGTTGTTATGGCCTCTACTTACCTCGCGTTATACTATCCCTTCATTCATCTCTATCTTTGGTCACTTTTTAGAAGCAATCCTTTGACTTGAAGAGCACCCATAGCAGCTTATTCCTTTCACCTTTCAATTCCCATGATTTTGTACCTGAATATTGACAATCCACCCCACACTAAAAATATGTGCAATCCTCTACGCATAAACATGCTTCATATAGTAATTAGCTTCATGTGCGCAAGCACACTTATTACACAAGAATAAAACTAAATTGACAAAGCATAGCGAAAAATAAGGAAACACATTAAGGGAATGTAGAATTGAAAACCTAATCTAAATGGAAATATTGCCTTATTACAAACACCAAGAAGACTTATTTATAGTAGGGATTCAAACTACTCCCATTGAAGTAACTGGGTAGCTGTGTTCCATCAAGTGCTTCTAACTGGCAAGCACTGTTTCAAGGATGTAAGTGATAACATACGGCCCCAACCAATGTACCTTAAGTTTTCCTAGATGGTGTAAAAACTTAGATTCATAGAGAAGTACCATTTGTCTAATCTCAAACTTCTTTTCCCTTATGTTTCGTCATGCCATGCCTTCTACCTGGCCTTTTCTTACTTCTGACTCCAACGTTCTATGGCTCTTCGTTTATCCCGGAAAGAATTATTTTTTTATTAATTCATTCCTCTAAAGCTTGCTCATCACTAGACCTCTAGCACATGCAATACGCAAAGAAGGTAACATAAATTCCATAGGAAGAATGGCTTTTGCACCAAACACTAACTGAAATGGTGTTGCTTTGTTCAACCTTTTATATGTTGTTTGATATGCCCAAAGTACTATAGATACTTTATCATCGTAATCCTTTCTTTCAACATCACATATTTTTGTCAATGTCTGGCCCAAAATTTTGTTGAAAGCCTCAGCAGTTCCATTTTCTTGAGGATGATAGGATGTAGTCTTATGGTGTGCAATCATGAAATCATCCAATAAAATTTTGATTTCTCGTTAAGAAAATTTTGCCCCTATCACTTTGGTTAAACTCAAAGGACATCCATACCTTGTAATAATATTTTCCCATAGAAACCAAGCTGCTTCTTCTACCGATCTTGTTAGATAGTACGTGTAAGTTAAAATGTGGCACGATCTAGTTCTACACGCACTAGTGAAATGGGACCCAAAAAATCTAAAGCCCATTTCTCAAATAGTTCTGCGCACTAGTAATAGGTCTCGAGGAATTTCATCTCACCGACCTAGTCTTCCAAGATGTTAACATTAATCACATGTCTTACAAAATTCCTTACAATCTTTATAAGGGTGTCCCACCATAATCTAGCGAGTAGAATCTTACATGTGGTGGCATCACCTGTATAGTGGCCACCTGCAATTCCACCATGATCTTCTTCCATAATACCTGTGTGCTCATGTTCCAATACACAACGGTGCAATACCTCATCATGACCCAATTTATACAAGTCACCACTAGTTAACATATAAGATGCGGTGCGTATAGCAAGTCATTTATTCTCCAAGTATTTCATTCCTTTTGGTGCCATCCCTATGTGTAAAAAGATAGAAATTTCCTCTAGTTCTGATGGCACATGTTGTAACCTATATAACTATGCATCTGGCATGGTATCCTCAATTACTTGTGCTTCTTCTCTTGACTGTATTCTTGATAGATGGTCTGGTCCAAAATTACTTTTTCCTAGTTTTACCATAACTGTGAAATCAAATTCTTGAAATAAGAGCACCCATCGACATATGCGCCCTTGTAAAACAATTTTATTTACCAAATACTTCAATGCCATGTGATCTCTATAAAAGACGAATGATGGTGTAGCTAGTAGGTCTTGGCAAATTTATACAGCGCATAGATCATTGAAAAATCTTCACACTCTATAGTTATGTAATTTTGTTCTACAAGAGTCAACTTTCTACTAGCAAAATAGATAGGATGATCTACAATACCTTCTCCAAGTTGAGCTAACACTACACCAATGACCATGCCAGAGGCATCAACATGTACATGAAATGGTTTGTCCCATGAAAGAAAACACATAATAGGTGCGACAAGAAGTTTCTCCTTCAATGTCTCGAATGCACGTTGTTGTTTTTCTCCCAAGAGAGAATACCTTTCCCTTTCAAAGAACTCTTCTAAGGATGTGGCAACTTTGGCATAGCCTTTGATAAAAAAAATTATAATATCTGTATGACCCAAAACTCCACACACCTCACTTTGACTGGTAGGCTCCTTATACCTATAATGACTACAACCTTTGTTGGATCAACCAACAAACCCTCCTTATAGATTGTGTGTCCTTAAAGTATCCCGGATGGTGTAGCAAATATGCACTTTTTGATGTTCAAAGAGATACTCAACTATCGACATCGTTCAAACATTAAGCGCAGATTGTCACATTGATCCTTAACTAATCCATACATCGTACAATTGTCTCAATATACACGTAAGAAGTTGTGAATAAATTCTTTGAATGCTTGGACAACTGTGCATGAAAATAGAGTAGGTGCATTTTTCGGACCAAAGGCATGACAAGATAGGAAAATCTTCCCCATTCGAAATAAATGTAGTCTTTTCTTGATCCTCCTGGGAAATCCTAACCTGATGATACCCAAAGAACCCATCTATAAATGAATATATTTCACACCCTACAACTCCTTCTAGTATTTCCTCAGTGAATGGTGTAGGGAATGGATTAGTTACACATGCAACATTCAGCTCCCTGTAGTCCACACATATTCTAATCCATCCATCCTTCTTGATACTAATCACCATTGGACTAACCCATTCTGACTCATCAAGGGGCTTGATAATTCTAGACTTCAACATGTTATCAGTCTCTTATTTGACCTTTTTGCACAATTAGGGTTAATACCGTAAGGTCTCTTTCTAACTGGGTGTGCACCCTCTTTAATATTTATCTTCATCTCCCCTAACAATTCATGCATGCCTTTAAGTTCATGGTACCCCCTAGGAAATAGGTCTTGGTAATCCCTTAGTAACTCTATGATTTTTTCCACTTTAGAGTATGACCAATAGTCTCCAATTATGGCCTCTTTAGGCTCAGTATATGTTCCAATATTCACCTCTTTTTCTTCATAGGTTCATGATAGGCGCACATGGTTTTATCCACACTGTCCAATACCTCATGCCTTCCTGTTGAATGGTTTACCTCTAGATTATCTACTTCTTCATCATCTACTAAGTAGACCATTTTTCCTTTCTCCCTCTCAAAGCAAGTGCATTGAAGTAATGTTGTATCGGCTTCTAGTTCTTTATCAAGATGCGCTCATGAGTCCTCTTTATCTAATAATTCTTGAAGGATTCCTTCAGCCTTGGCACTATCCCCCATGGTTAAACACTTGATAAATTTTAATGCTTCTTCCTCTAGAGGATTTGTTGAGAAGAAGTCAAACATATGGGCCATTCTTGTAATTAAATTTTTCCAATTTCTAGTTTCTCTATGGAGTTTTACATATACATACCAAGCACGCGTGTAGCCTTGTAAAGTGGAATAAAACTAGTGCACCCAAAGTGAAGGTGGTAAATCTTCCTTCCCTTCTATCCAGAGTCTCTCACACTTCTAAACATGGTGTTGAACAGGTTGATTACCGTGATAATTGCATATTTGTGTAGGTGCATTGCTCCTAAAGAACCTAGTAGTAAGAGCAATCCCAATTTCATTCCATTTGACCAGATTATCCCTGTGGACCACCCACCAGCGTGTTGCTATCCCACATAGTGTATATGCTAGCATATTTCTTCTTTCTAGTGGATCTATCCATTTTTCTTCCATGGTGCGCAGGAATACCATGGGATCCCCTTCTCCTATGTAACAAGGTACCGAGTTGTTACCTATCCTCCTGACATAACGTGGTTTTGTGCTTGAGGGAATATGCTCTTGACTTTGTGCCCTACCAACTCATAAGTGCTATGAGCCCAATTATCACATGCAACACTCATAGTATCGCTAATAGATTGTGCATCCTCCCACTTTGAATTATTCATTCTTTAGTTATCTCAATCATCTATGGATCTCGATGGCATGTACATAAATCCTATTTAGATCTTCACTTAATGGCTCAACATAGGGTGTAGACTTTATATCTATTAAAGGAATAATAACCCTTTCCTCTTTATTTTCAAAACTGATATATCCCTTTTTGAACCGAAGATCAACATTATTTGCATAGCACCAAGGACGCCCCAATAGAGCTGAAAGCTATCTGACTCTACTAGCGCTAAAAATTCAAAGTCTCTAGTGAACTTTTCTCCTTGTATGGTAATGGATGCATCTTTCAAAACTCCTATGGGAGTGGCCTTAGTCCAATTAGCCATGAATAATACATTAGAGGATGGCTGCAATGGGGGTCTTCCCATTTTTACCCATGCATCCAAGGTAAGAACATTGACCTCCGCGCATGTATCAATCAGTATATTACTTAATAGCCACCCATCCACAACAACATTCAAAGTGATTTCCTTGTCATAATCTAGGCTATGAGGAGGGAGATTTGCATGTAGGATTTTTCATCCAGTCTCAGTACTTGCACGTGGAGTGTTCCCTTTTAACCAACTCCCTAACAGTGGAATGATGTTCTCTTGGCACAACATTTTACACACTTCTCTCAAGTCATCTACATCAGTTTGGATTGTCTCGATGCTCTCTTCTACTCCTGTAAGTACGTATATCACCACGAAGGTTCCTTAGAACTCCCATGGTATCTGATAAACCTCCTTTTGATAGGTATGATCTGGGGTATCGTGCATAAAGAACCTCATCTTTAGTGATGGTAGATTTCGATGTAATGCCTCCTGGCACATGTTGCCTCAGCGCGGGTCATAATCTTCACTTCTAGTTCCTCGGATTCTACTTCCATCTTGGGCATCCATTGATTGTCTGATCGATGTATCCTAACCATCCTGTGTCTTTATTTTCTTGTTTATGTTGCTTACTCAGATGCTCATATAAGTCCTGGGAACTCTTCATAGCTATGGTTCTTTCTCGCAAAAAGAACATGCAATATTCTACGGACACTCATTCCTATAGTGGTTAGGAAATCCACATGTATAACACATTCCGTGAGGGAACTCACTTCTTCCACCACTATGGCCTCATCCTCCAATCAACCACGGTATCCACAACTTCTACTACGATTGCCTTCAAAATGAACCTCATTTTGATCATAGCATTCCCCGATTGTGCTCCTGATCCCGATGCTCATTCTTTCCCTTAGATTTATCTCAAAACTCCTATCTATCGTACACCAATATCTATAGCATCATGGATCTTCCCAATCAACCGATAGTCTTTGATGTCATGAGTTGTGGATCTATAGATTTTATAGTAGCTTGAAACATTCTTCCTTTTCGCATGTGGTAATAATGGGCACTGGATATCATCATGCTTTAATTGGCATATTTCACAATCCATCGCAATGAGCATATTGTTCTACAAGGGCAACTATCCTTTGTGTTACCTTCTACTTCAAAATTTGTGCACCAAATCCCTATGCACGTCTCATGAGCTGAATTTGCTGATATTTTCTCCAACTTTGTTGCCATTGTTGCTATTTTTTCTTCTAAAAATGGTCTCACCCCAGTATCTATCCTTCTAACTACCTCAGTGGGTAAGGCTGCTTCAAGTGATTCACACGGATCAGTGTATGTCTTATGTGATAATGCCCTCCTAAAAGGGGTAATCAATCCCCCAATGAACCATTTTGCATGTTGGCTCGCATGTAAGTCATAAGAAATCTTTGATAACAACGTTTTAAATTGTGCATCATACTCTCTAACACTTTCAGTAGTTCCTTGCTTAATATCCTTGAGTACACTTATACTCTTCTGCTCAAACTCAGGGATATGAAAATCTTTAAGAAATGCATCCTTTAATGCCATAAATTCTACGCAGTGTCCGATTAGGATCAAAAATTTTATACCAGTGTGTGTGCAACCTTGTAACATAGGAAAATTGGCTTGCCCTACGCTCGAAGTTGTGATTCCTTTTGCGTGCCACAATATTTCACACATGTGCACATGTTCGGAGTATCTTTATGCCCTTATACTCTGCAAGACAAAGGGACATTTCCATATATATATATTACTGGATGGGTGCAGACCTTTCCCACCTAATCCAAATCCTCATGTGTTCCCCTACTTCCGAACCTCTAGATCCACTTGAACCAGAGCTACCAATGCCTCCCGATCCCAAACATGTAGCCGAATAGGTCCTATAGACGTACTCCAAAATTAGTACTATAATGAACCCCTACGATCTTTGAAGTAGTTCCACTTCCAGAGGTGAATCCAACATTCGAAGTACACTCATGTATTGCATCGATGATGTGCCTGAAAATACACCTCCAAATAACAATGAAGCCATCTCTCTGTCATTGATGTGCTTTCTCTCTTACTTCCCAAACTCACTTGTTGATTACTTTTCATACTAGATACTAGAAAACCAAGTGCAAGGGCTAGGTTACTAGGTGGATTTAGATGTGTGCCTATGGCCCAGGTAGTCTCTGCTTTGTGTGCTTCGTTGTGAGGCCGGGGGATCCTGTCATGATTTCTAAGATGGGGAGTTCTAGATGCTCTAGCTCCAAGTCTTCTACGTGAGCTTCAAAATCTTCACGAGCCATCTCTCTCCTCAATGCCATACTTTCTTCAACAGTACACTACTTCTCTATCTCCCTCTCACGTGCCTCATTATACTTAAGTCACCTTTCCTCTCTATTCCTTTTACCGCTATGTCCCGCCATCTTTCACCAATCTTGCTCCTAACCCCATGCATGGTGGGGTTTAGATAGCAATCAATTTACTTTCCATATTCAAAATTACCATTAGGATCTTGATCTTTGTAGGAATGCCTTGTAGGTAAGCTCCCCTTGGGTATCGTAAAAACTAGAATTCAGCTATCTCTGGACATGAATAAGTGGAAATTGAGTATTCTAAGATATAGTAGTTCAAGACACCACGAACCACGTATCCACCACTCGATTCCAAATCGATCAATATCATAAAGGGCCTAAAATTCTTCCCCGCATCTAGACAAGTGTGTGATACCTCCAATTCCTCTTAGATGCATAAGCACTCACCACTCGTAATTCTCTTTGGAAAGATAGAAAAAATATCTCATATAAATTGTCATACAAATTTTGTTCCACGCATATGTGTGCATTAAACTTAGATCTAGTGCTGAATTGTCATGTGTATTCTTCTTCTCTAAAACACAACAGAAATAATATATACAATATCCACACTATTCTAACCATTGGGGTTGGGATACAATCCCGAAATCCATATCAACATGAAGTGGAGATATTACAACTTTAGAAATGCAATGGATTAGAAAGGAAACTTATTATAGATGAAACAAAGTGGAAAGGGAATGAGAGGAACGTATTTTCTTTCAAGAAAACACAGATCAAGAAATACTTATACGAGTTTTAGATAATGAGTGTAATATTTTGAAATGATTAAAATGATTAAGAATACTAAACAAAGAATAGCTCAAGATTTTGGACGTAAGAACAATATCTCAAGATAGATGAATCCCACAACACAAAGTTTGTAAAATAACACTGTTCTATTCTTCAATGATTAAAAATAAAATACAAAGCTTTTTCTTCTTCTTCACAATAGCTCTTAATATTCAAAAAGTCTCCCCTTGAATACACAAGCATCCCTTATTTATAATAGAGAGAGCAGAGAGAAAATAGGATAAATCCTAGAAAATAGTCTTTTAATGAGAGTCCTATTTTGCTTGACTCTCACGCAGGAGAACAAGTCAAAATTTTCTTCCTATGTGATGAAATGAAAATGAAAAAGACATGACAATTTCTTGATAGAAATGACATGAAACATTATGTTTATTCCACATCATCCTTGTCTTCTTCCAATGAAGCCTTGTCTCAAAATTCTTGGAACTTCTAGATTATGCTCTACATCTCATCTTCATCTAGTGCACTAGAATAATCACTTAGGACCTCACAAGTTTCTTGAGTGTCACTTGCGTTACCAGGGAGTTTCTTCAATTTCTTATTGAGTTTCCTTAGTGATTCCAAAACATTCTCGATCCTTATGAACTTATCGATGGCTTCAAATCAAAGATGGAAGTTGGTTCATGCTGAATTAATTCTTGAATTTTCTTATAGAGATCATCAGCAGGTAGAATCTTTGAGCTTTCATCCAACACCTTGGTGAAGATCCTGAGACAACTCCTCTTCTATGTCATTGGTGGCATCAACCAACTGATCTCTAGATTCCCTCAACTTGCTGCAAGCTTCACTGAGAATCTTTATCCTGAATCTGATGGCTTTGGCAAGCTGGAAATGCTTATCCCCATGTGGAATAATTCCTTCTTCCATTAAGATCTAGGATGGAACTTGTTTCAGTGCATTGAGGGCTTCCAAAGTTAATTCAAGGTTCCCGACTTCTGTGAAAACTCATCATCCATCTTGTCACCATCTTTCTTTATTTCCTCCAAGGATTTATAAACTTCCACTTGTGTCATCTATGACCTCTCTTCCTTGTAGGAGTAGCCTCTTTATCCATTCTTCAACCATTCTCCCCTTCTCATTGATCTTTTCAATCATAGGCACCGATGAGAAATCAAACCTTATAGGAGTAGGGGTAGAAGATGACATGGTGTTGATTGAGAAGGATTTGAAAGCTTGAGTAGTACCTCTATCAACTATTCAACTTTCTCCTTTAGCTCATCCCTTCTTACCTTTGTTTCTTTCATCTTTTGGCAAAAGCACATTCATGGCATCTTGTGCATCTTGTTGTGCTCCTTCTGTTGTTACTTTTCCCAGATCAACCCTTGTAATCTGATAATCAGTCACTGTTATATCCTCCTTTGTTTTGTCATTTGTGGGAGTGGCAATCTCTACAAACTTATGCCTGAGGCATCCTCTGAAACTCTTGAAACCATTTTTTGGGTTTCTTGGAAGATTTTGCAAGAGAAGCCTTGAGTGAACTAAAATCAAAGGTTGGTAGGGGAACTACCACCTTCCTCTTCCTTGGAGTCTGATCAACCAACCATTGAGGTACAATGGAAGAATTTTCTCCTATTGGAGGTGTTATGGTTGTATCTGCAGGTGGAGGAAGATTTACTTGTGGAGTCGTGATGACTGCAAGTGTAGTGATTGTGGGAATAGATTCAAGGAATGAAGGTGCGGAAGGAGGAGGCATTTCTAGGCCATCGTAGGTCCAGTAGAGAGGTGAGAGATCGGAGAAAATGTTGGCCATGGCTGATGAGAGTGGCATTGAAATATGAGATGAGGAAGATTGGGAGAGAGGGGGTAAAGATTCTAAAGCCAAAGCTTGAGAAGCAAGAGAAAGGCTTACCTCCGATGAGAAATCAACAAAAGGAGAAACAAGAGGTTGACTAACCTCGATTTCTGAAATAATTTCTCCTTGTTCTAGTGGAGGAGGTGAATCCAAGATCTCAACTATTTGTGTTGGAGTAGTAGATGATTCGGCCCCTTGCTTTTCTCCTTTCTGAAAAACTTAAACTTTATTTGCCTCTTGGTAGGGATTTTATCCTTTTCCTTTCTCCCTTGGAGGGTCCCACTTCTAAAGTAGTTATCTTTGAAAAATATTTTCCTTATAACTCATTCCCCAAGAAATGAGCCATGCCTTAGTGTGGACAAGAGTCTGAGTAGCTCTTTCAGTGATAGAAGCCTTTTCAGCAATAGACCAATCAATGGCTGGGAATCCAAGTTGGTCTCCATCTGATTGTTCATACCTAGGTTCCAAAACACTTTCATTATCCATGGTGCCTTCGAGGATATCAGCTAGATCTAACATCTAAATTTCTTCAAGTGTTAGTCTGTTGTTGTCTTTTCTTCGAGATGGCAACTTCATCACGAAGATCAACCCAGATATCTTCCACAGTGGGCACATGCAGGTACAATGTTCCATATGACTTGAGGACTCCTCGGATGTCAATCCCTCCCTCATCTTCATGTGCTTCTTCAATTTTTCCTGAAGTTCATGCACCACATTCTTGGCCTTAACCATGGTGGAACATGTATACCTTCCAATGGAAATGGGGAAGGAGACATGGTGGCTTTGTGCTACTTTTGTTGGAATTTGTGAAAATCCAACAATTGTCTGACCAACTCCATGAGGATCAGTTTGTCACCTGGGAACCTGGGAAATGGAAAGGATTACCATGGAACCTTACCACCCAAAGATAGGTAAACTTCTTGAATTGCAAGAAGATGCAACCCCATTTTGACACTTTTTCCATGCTTCATCGAAACCCTTCTCTTCCTCAGATCAGGATCCAATCTACAAATGTTTTCATAGAAGAAGGCATCATTCACTCTTCTAAATTGGTCTTCAGACCCTTTTATTGTCAGTTGTGGGAAGTACCGATATATGTGTTCCATTTCTCGGTTTCCCTTTGCATCCAACCTAGATAGTTTCTCATGCCTGTTGCCACATAGGTGACGTATGACATCATATAGAACTTGCTAGTAGACAAGACCATTTTCATTTGGGAGTCTATCTCATTACTTATCAGGCTACCCCAATCAATCCCTTGGTCATTTTTCTTTATAATGACCATGAACTGGTACATCCACCCTTGGAATTATTTTGAATCTGGGAGTCCAAACAACCGGCTCAACAGGGTGATGATATCACTTGACTTCAAGAATAAAATCACTTCTAGGGACCGACTTAGGAAACCTAGAAACAACGGGCTTAGCCTTGATCAAGAACTTCTTATTTACGTGCTTGATGTAGTCTTCTGATCCTTTGTCCCAGGCCTTTTGTGCTGATTTAAAATCTAAATCAACATATTCCATAAAGTTGGGAAACTTTAGGAGTTGATCAAAATAATCTCCATCCAATTTCACTATAGACTCCCCTGCTTGATTTCTTACTGAGCGGGAGGCTGAGTCATAGTGGGAAGCGCAAGCCAGGATGAATTCAGGGCATTGGGATGATATTGGAAATCCTTTTGAGAGGGGAGACCACTTTCTACTTGGCTATTGACTTCATCCATGAATTCTGAGAAGAATCCTCAATTCTTTCCAAAGTCTTCCATATCTATATTGTCGAGCTCTATGTCCCGGATGTCATAATTGCAACTTACATAAGAAGAAGACTCCATCTTCTGATACTTATACTTCATCTTTCTAACTTATCTTATCCTTAGATGGGCTAGGGTCCAACATGAGGAGTCTTGAGAATGCCTTGATGACTTCTGGAAGAGTAGTCGGGTGTGAGAGCTTGTTGACAAGTGTACAGACCCGACACACCTTTTGGGTTTTGAACTTGCAAAACCTTCGAAACCCGACTGAAAGACTTGATTGTATGTCAGAAATTAGGATGTGTCAAACACCAAAAGAAACCTAAAATCTTGTGGAGAGTTTGGAGGATGTCGAGACACTTTGAGAAACAACAAAACACTAAGTAGGGTGTGTGTTGGAAGTTAGGGCATGCGGCACATCGGCAAAAACCAAACACAAAGTGGAAGTGAGATGATGTCGAGTAGGTAAAAATACCCGACACACTACGTGAAACTTGAATCGAGGATGTTGAACACTGTATCAAGACCCGACACAAGGAAAAAGCAAGATGTCAGAGCAGCTAAAAACCCAAAACAAGGTGGAAACTGGATGGTGTCGAGCACCCTGCAAAACCCAAAAAAAAGGATATCGGGTCTCTGTCCTTGTCAGAACATGAAAAATTTCCCACTTTGTTCATTCATGGGTTTTTAGATTCTTTTGAAAACCACAACTTACAAAAAATAACCAAACAAAAGGGTAAATTCCAAATGAGAGCCCACATGAAAAAGACAAGAAACAAGAAAAACAACCCAAAACCCTAAACCAAAATGAATGGAAGAGGAAAAGAAAATGGAAACCCAAACAACACACCTCAAAAATAACCCCAAAAGCTTCAAAATGAAAAGAGGAGAAGAATACCTTCAACAAGATCAAAAATGATCAAGAATGGATGGTGAAATCGACCGGGAAGCTCAATCGGGTCTGGAGGTGGAAGAAGCATGCACAAAATCCAACATCAAAAAATGTACCAGGTAACAAATGACATGTGGAAAACCACCTATTTATAAAACCCTAACATTAATTACACATCATTTGACATGTGTGCCAACTACCAAACAACTGGACATTAATGACATGTCATCATGCGTGGAGTGTCTGAAAACCCGACACAAAGGGTTTGGTTTAATTTGGGTTTTGGGTTTGGAAAACATGAAGCATGATGCATGAGATGTTGAGATGCTTCTAAGTCCCAAAATCCCGACACAAAGGCTTCATTTGGGTTTCGGGTTTGGGAACATATGACATGAAACATGCATTGGATAAAGCATGTTCTGATGCTTGGGGGTTCCAAAAACCCGACACACTGTCAAGACCATCGGGTTTTGGGTTTCGGGAACATGGGACATGTAACATGCAAGAAACATGCTTTCATGCAATGAAAACCCAAAAACCCAAAAATCTCCTTCAAAGGGAATTTTAAGAGATATGTCCAAAAATTTTCTATGGTTATCTCATTTTTAGTTGGAATCACTAAAACAGATAACAATTGCTCTCCAGTTGGGGACTTTCTTTGAGACATCAAAGGAAGAGAACTCAGAATCAAAAGCTTTATCCATTGGGCTACGAGTCGAAAGAAGAAAAAAAAAAAACAAAGAAAGAAAGAAAGAAAGAAAGCAAACACACAACAAAAATAAATTATAATACAATGCAAGAGAGCATCTTGCATTACTGATGGAACAACTTCAGATGTTGGCCACTTGAAAGGTAGAGGGAGAAACTCTCCATCAAGGTATGATAGAAAGAATCTATTTTCACCATTCAGCTGATGGATTTTGAAAGGACCTTTCCATAAAGAGTCAAACTTGCCATGCATCCCTTTTTGTTCCCTTCTCTTATCCCAGAGAAGTACTAGATCTCCAATCTGGAAATCACGTTGCTTTGATTTTTTGTCAAATATCTTTTGACTTTCTCTCGATGATCTACAATGTGATCCACCACCTTGCTCCATTCTTCTTCTAGCCTAGCTAGGTACATTATCCTTTTCTCAATAGAACTTTGAAAAGTTTCATCCTCAATTGCTTTAGCCAACCATAAGGCTGAAAATTCTACAGAGATAGGAATCTCAACATCAATTCCATACAACACCTAGAATGGGGACATTCCAATAGCTCACTTAGGAGTAATCCATCTCTTCCCATAATGCATCATACAATGCTTTGTGCCATGTCCTCTGATTCTCATCACCATCTTTCTGATTATGGTCACTAGGTTCTTATTGCTTGATTCAGCTTGACCATTGCCTTGGGGGTAATAATCGGATGAATGAGCCAATGTGATCCCAAATCCATAAAAAAATTTAGTCAACTCATGTGATGAGAAATTGGAAGCATTGTCAGCAACAATCTTGTGAGGAATGCCGAATCTAACAATTATATTCTCTTTGAGAAAATTACACACAGCTTCGGAGGTTGCCTGCTTGATTGGTGTAGCTTCCACCCACTTGGTGAAATAGTCTGTGGTGGTGAGCACATAATTATGACCAGCACTAGAGGTAGGGTTCAGTACTCCAATGAAATCAATTCCCCATTGGTGAAAAGGTTCTTCAATTACCACAGGCTTCAAGGAAGAGCAGCCAGCTTAGGGTGACCAACGAAATGTTGGCAAGCTTCACACTTAGCCACCCATTCTGTTGAATCTCAAAAGAGAGTAGGCCAATAGTACCTGCCCATAAGATTTTGTAAGCCATCATGGAGGAAGAGAAATTTCCTCTGCATGCTAGATTGTGAAAGGATTCTAGCAACCTTACTTGAGACTTATCGACACAACACAGAATACACCATCAATGCCCTTCTTGTATATACCATTATCCCATAGAACGTATCTTGTAGACCTTAATTTAACTATCCTCTTTTCTTTTTGGCTCAAATGTGGGGAAATTCACCATAAGTTAAAAATAAAAGTGATGTCTATACCATTCATCAGTTGTGCTTACAAAAAGAATCACCATGGGAAATTCTAAAGAAGTATCTTTAGTTTCTTCGCATTTTGTCTCAGACTTGTTTTCTGCAATCAATTGGCACATGCCTCTTCCTCGTACCAACTTGGTAGGTCTGATGTCCAAGTCATATTCTTGGACTTTGGCTATCTAGTTACCCCATTGACTACCCAACTCTTGTTGAGTCAAAATGGACTTAACTACAGTATCAGGAACAAGAGAGTGTGAGAACTCAACACATAGTACCTAAAATGTTTCACCACTCTCACCACTGCATAAGCATGCTTTTCAATTTGTGACATTTTCAATTCATGTTCCTTTAGTGGGAAACTCATGAAAGCAATGGGAGATTCGATTCCTTCTTCATTCTCTGCATCGGATGGCTAATACTTGTATGTGTGGAAGCATAGTTGTACATGATGAAATCCTTCTTGAAGTCTAGGCATACCAGAATAGGAGCATGAGCAAATTTCTTTTGAATTCTTCAAAAGAAAGCTTCCCTTCAGTGCTCCATCAAAATGGAGTTTTACCTTTCATCATCCCAAGGATATCCTTGGTTTTATCAACAAAATCAGGTACAAATCTTCTTAGGAAATTTACCTTTCTCGAAAAAGGAATGCACCCCAGTTTTGCTTGTAGGTAGGGTAAGGCTTTGGATGGCCTTTACCCATTCTGGTCGATCTTGGTTCCTTCTTTAGTCATGATATGACCCAGCAAATTTCCTTCTGTTACTCCAACATGGAATTTTTAGGATTTAATGAAATCCCATGATGCCTACACCTTAAGAGTACCTGCTCCAGGTGATCGTAATGATCACTTCACTTCTTAGAGAAGACCGTCAAGTCATCCAAATATACAACTATGACTTTTCCCATCAAATCTCTAAAGCTAAGTCCATAGCTCTTTGAAACATGGCTCCATTAATCAAACCAAAAGGCATCCTTCTATAAGAAAAGGTCCCCCATGGGGTGGTGAATGTTGTTTTATGTTGATCTTCGAGGCTACCTCGACCTGATTATACCCCAAAAATCCATCAAGCATGGATAACATTTCTGATCCAATGACAGTCTGTAATACTTGATCCATGATAGGCAATGGGTAATTGTCTTTCAATGAAGACTGATTAAGGTTCGAAGTCAACACAAATCTAGATCTCACCATTCTTCTTTCTGACGGGGACAATGTTAGCAACCCAGGTGGAATGATGGATTGGAAAGATAATCCTTGCATCTAACATCTTTTGAATTTCTGCAAGGATAGTCCCTGAGATCTTTGGATTGTAATGCCTTTGCTTCTACCTATAGGGTTTAACCTCAGGCTTCAAAGGGATGCTATGTTGCACATCCTTGGGCTTGAAAGACTTCAGATCCACATATGACCATGCTAGGATGTCCATATATCTCTTCAGGAGTGAAGTGAATCTTTCTTTCTCTTCAGAGAATAACATTTCCCAATGTTTACCATCCGTGGTTGGTCAGAAGAGCCTAGATTAACTTGATCTACCTCTGATGAGGAAGCACCTTCAGCTTGCCTTTTATCCTAAATGAAATGGTCATGCTTGTCAAATAGACCTTCCAGAGAAACTAATCCCTTTAGAATCTTATTGCCTTTGAGCTGGATGAATTCACCATCAATCTCTTGATATGAATTCAGAGATGGACTCATGGAAAACCTGATTCTGATCCTTCAAAATAAAGCTCACTAAAATTATCATCTTTTTCAAGAAAAGACAATAACTATTGATCATCATTAAACACTTGCCAATGTGTTGAATTATCTAGAACACTTGGACGATACACAATCTCAATGGTATACTTGTCTTGTTTGAACTTTGGGTGAGGAAGGAGAAGAGATGCAGACATGGCTAAAGAATCAGCTTTATCATTGTGATCTCTCAAAACTACCTTAATGGAAAAAGCATCAAAGCATTCTATGTTGTCCCACACCTTGTTCCTGTAATGCCTTAGGTGATCATTTTTTACCTGATAGATCCCCTTACTTGATTTACAATCAACTCAACATCTCCTAACTTTGAGATTTCAGATTCTCTTTTTCCTTGCCATTTCTAATCCTAATAACAAAGCTTCATATATTCAGCCGTGTTATTAGTATTGTCAAACTACAGCTTGAAGGTGAAGGAAAAATCTCAAAATCTAGAGATATAAGAACCACACCAGTGCCTGACCCAGTAGTTGAACAACTTCCATCAAACTCGAGGGTCCAAATAACATTAGGATCTTCTTCCTTGACTTCTACAGAGGGCACCTCAGATGTCATGAAATAATTACCCAAGCCTGCATCTTCGAAGAGAATTTGGGCCTTGGGATCATCTGATTTAGTGACCAGGTACTTCATGTGCTTCGGGGTGGAGGACACGAGGAACTCCATTTACTATAATTTTAGCTTTGGTCCAGTCCATATTGATTTCTCCTCCAACATCTTTGCAAAAACCTCTTCCTAAGAGAATACCATAAGCAGCTGGGATATCAACAACTAGGATAGTCATTTTTACTCTCTTTTCGGGAATGCAACAAATGCAAACTGTGCATCCTTGATTTGGCCAATCAAGGGGACTTGTTTAGTTTCCATGGAGTAACACCACCCATAATATTTAGTCAAGGTAAGTCCAAGGGCATGGGCTACTTTTGTGGGCATTACGTTATCAGAGGCTCCTGAGTCAATTATGTAATTGCTTGAGTTTAAAACCATTTATAAGTAAGGACAAATAAAATGGTTCAATCTTTCCCAAGAAGTAAAGCAGAGGTCATATTACTCTAAGGTAAAGGCTAAGTGGGACTAGGAAAAATGCCTTTTGAAGATGAAGGGATAACAACCTTGCTTCTAATGAATTTGGAAAGTTTCTCAAATTGCTCAGGATTTGACTGAAGGTACTCGGCTTCTGACATTTGGATTTTAGTTTTCTTTGCATGATCAATAATGTCAAAAGTGGTATATGAAGGAATGATGGTGGGCTCAGTTCTAGTTACACTAGTCTGAGCCGAGGTACTAGCCTTGGGGGTAGGAGAAAGAGAGTTAGAAGATGAAGTTACCTTTTTAGTTGTCTCCTTTTCAGTTTGCTTGAGATAGGAGAGCCTCTTTTAGCCATAACCACGGGAGCTTCTTTACTTTTCTCCTTAGAGCCTTCAACTAGATTTCTGGGGTTTAGGATTGAGATCATGTGAAGACTACAAATGATTGACCATCATACTCACCTTTGTCTTCCTCATATTCCAAGTACCCAATGCTTGGAGTCACCAAATGAATCATCAAAAGACTCATCAACATATCCTGAAGCTTCAAAAGCTTCATGAGAATCTTGATCTTCTGTTCTTCACCATCCTCAACTATTTCAACTATGTTGTGTTGATAGGAGGAGCTTCAATGGCTAGCCTGGTGGGAGTAGCAATCAACCAATTCCTATCTCTTGCGGGAGTGCCATTGGCATTGTTGAAATTCCATCTAGGAATATCCCGATAAGGAACGTTGGTCACTTGTTGAGACATTTTCTTCTTCAAAGTGATCAAGTCATTGGCCATCTTCTTGAATCATAGGATCAGTAGTACTCTTGAGAAGAACTCTATTTTTAGGCTTAGATGACTCTCTTCTGATCTTTCCGAGCTAAATAAGATCATCTTCTATTTCAGTGGTTGTAGCTTGAGCAGTGGCCAAATCGGGAATAACAGACCTTCTTAATAAGAAGCTCACATCAGGGGGCTGAGTGTTGATGAAGAAACACTTTTGATTTTCAAGAGTGGGAATGGCTAGAGTCTAGAATCTTACGAATCAGCTTGTTGAATTTTTTATGAAGTCCCGCATGGGTTCATAAGACTCCTTCTTCATATGTGTAAGTTGTGCTAACAAGGCATGAGAATCTTCAGCTGGTTTGAACCTTGCTTCAAATACGGATCTCATGGTGGCCTAGTTGGTAATGCATGCATTTGGAAGATGGTAGAACCATTCTGCTTTACACACCATGTAATGTTTCAACGAAGAGTCAAATAGAGACATCTTCATGAGCAACCCCAAGGATGCCACATGTGATAAAGAATGAAGCAATGTGTTCATCAGGTGTTGCTTCCCATCACCATTGAACTTAGGGATATTCTTACGAGATCCATGAGGTAGATCATGCAATGGTGGAGTTAGGGAGAGAGGACCAATAGCCACACCCCAAGGCACAGTTGTGCTTCCATTCTTTTGAATGAAGTGTGTATAGGAATCTAGAGTATCAAAAAAATAATGCATGGCAGGTTGTAGAAACTTCTTGTTCTTGAGGAACTTGAGATCTTCGGATAGGTGAAGAACTTCTTGCTTGGCTAGATGCAACACTATTGGGGGAAAGTCTGAAATTATGTTGTTGAAGCAGATCAAAGAATGGATCAGTCTCACCCCTGGCTTGGCTTGACCGAGTAAAGATATTTCTAGCTAGCTTGAACTGGAAAAATGGATCTTTTGAAAATAAGGCAAATACGGAGTCACCAGACACCAATAGGATAAGCTTAGTCTTATCAATCCGTATTCCCCAATGAGTCAGTCAAAAAAAATGTTGGTTGGATATTTTTCAGACAAAATATGAGGTTCAACCACAGTGCATGGGATCAAATCCCTCCTCAAAGATAGGTGAGGCTTCCTATTTATTACTAATCTAAAACACAACAGAAATAATATATACAATATCCACACTATTCTAACCATTGGGGTTGGGATACAATCCCAAAATCCATATCAACACGAAATGGAGATATTACAACTTTAGAAATGCAATGGATTAGAAAGGAAACTTATTATAGATGAAACAAAGTGGAAAGGGAATGAGAGGAACATATTTTCTTTCAAGCAAACATAGATCAAGAAATACTTATACGAGTTTTAGATAATGAGTGTAATATTTTGAAACGATTAAAATGATTAAGAATACTAAACAAAGAATAGCTCAAGATTTTGGATGTAAGAACAATATCTCAAGATAGATGAATCCCACAACACAAAGTTTGTAAAATAACACACTGTTCCTATTCTTCAATGATTAAAAATAAAATACAAATCTTTTCTTCTTCTTCACAATAGCTCTTAATATTCAAAAAGTCTCCTCTTGAAATACACAAGCATCCCTTATTTATAATAGAGAGAGCAGAGAGAAAATAGGATAAATCCTAGAAAATAGTCTTTTAATGAGAGTCCTATTTTTCTTGACTCTCACGTAGGAGAACAAGTCAAAATTTTCTTCCTATGTGATGAAACGAAAATGAAAAAGACATGACAATTTCTTGATAGAAATGACATGAAACATTATGTTTATTTTGCACTTCGTCATCCTTGTCCTCTTCCAGTGAAGCCTACTTGTCTCAAATTCTTGGAACTTCTAGATTATGCCTTTACATCTCATCTTCATCTGGTGCACTAGAATAATCACTTAGGACCTCACAAGTTTCTTGAGTGTCACTTGCATTACTAGGGAGTTTCTTCAATTTCTTATTGAGCTTCCTTAGTGATTCCAAAACATTCTCGATCCTTATGAACTTATCGATGGCTGCCAGATCAAAGATGGAAGTTGGTTCATGTTGAATTAATTCCTAAATTTTCTTATAGAGATCATCAGTAGGTAGAATCTCTAAGCTTTCACCCAACACCTTGGTGAAGATCTTGACATAACTCCTCTTCTATGTCATTGGTGGCATCAACCAACTGATCTCTAGATTCCCTCAACTTGCTGTAAGCTTCACTAAGAATATTTATCCTGAATTTGATGGCTTTGGCAAGCTGGAAATGCTTATCCCCATGTGGAATAATTCCTTCTTCCATTAAGATCCGGGATGGAACCTGTTTCAGTGCATTGAGGGCTTCCAAAGTTAATTCAAGGTTCTCGACTTCCTGTGAAAACTCATCATCCATCTTGTCACCATCTTTCTTTATTTCCTCCAAGGATTTATAAACTTCCACTGTCATCTATGACCTCTCTTCCTTGTAGGAGTAGCCTCTTTATCCATTCTTCAACCATTCTCCCCTTCTCATTGATCTTTTCAATCATAGGCACCAATGAGAAATCAAACTTGATAGGCATAGGGGTAGAAGATGACGGTGTTGACTATGAAGGCTTTGAAAGCTTGAGTAGTACCTCTATCAACTATTCAACTTTCTCCTTTAGCTCATCCCTGCTTACCTTTGTTTCTTTCAGCTTTTGGAAAGCACATTCATGGCATCTTGTGCATCTTGTTGTGCTCCTTTTGTTGTCACTTTTCCCAGATCAACCCTTGTAATATGATAATCAGTCACTGTTATATCCTCCTTTGTTTTGTCATCTGTGGGAGTGGCAAATCTCTGCAAACTTATGCCCTGAGGCATCCACTAAACTCTTGAAACCATTTTGGGTTTCTTGGTAGATTTGGTAGGAGAAGCCTTGAGTGAATTGAAATCAAAGGGTAGGGGAACTACCACCTTCCTCTTCCTTGAGTCTGATCGACCAACCATTGAGGTACAATGGAAGAAGTTTCTCCTATTGGAGGTGTTATGGTTGTATCTGTGGGTGGAGGAAGATTTACTTGTGGAGTCGTGATGACTGCAAGTGTAGTGATTGTGGGAATAGATTCGGGAATGAAGGTGTAAAGGAGGGCATTTCTAGGGCCATCGTAGGTCCAGCAGAGAGAGGTGAGAGATCGGAGAAAATGTTGGCCATGGCTGATGAGAGTGGCGTCGAAATATGAGATGAGGAAGATTGGGAGAGAGGGGGTAAAGATTCTAAAGCCAAAGCTTGAGAAGCAAGAGAAAGGCTTACCTCCGATGAGAAATCAACAAAAGGAGAAATAAGAGGTTGAATAACCTCGATTTCTGAAATAATTTCTCCTTGTTCTAGTGGAGGAGGTGAATCCAAGATCTCAACTATTTGTGTTGGAGTAGTAGATGATTCGGCCCCTTGCTTTTCTCCTTTCTGAAAAAACTTAAACTTTATTTTCCTCTTGGTAGGGATTTTATCCTTTTCCTTTTCTCCCTTGGAGGGTCCCACTTCTAAAGTAGTTATTTTTGAAAAGCTCTTTTCCTTATAACTCATTCCCAGAAATGAGCCATGCCTTAGTGTGGACAAGAGTCTGAGTAGCTCTTTCAGCGATAGAAGCCTTTTTAGCAACAGACCAATCAATGGTTGGGAATCCAAGTTGGTCTCCATCTGACTGTTCATACCTAGGTTCCAAAACACTTTCATTGTCCATGGTACCTTCAGGGATATCAGCTAGATCTAACATCTGAATTTCTTCAAGTGTCAATCTATTTTGTTGTCTTTTCTTCGGATGGAAACTTCATCACGAAGATCAACCCAGATATCTTCCACAGTGGGCACATGTAGGTACAATGTTCCATATGACTTGAGGACTCCTCGGATGTCAATCCCTCCCTCATCTTCATGTGCTTCTTCAATTTATCCTAAATTTCATGCACCACGTTCTTGGCCTTAACCATGGTGGAACATGTATACCTTCCAATGGAAATGGGGAAGGAGACAACGGCTTTGTGTCTGCTTTGTTGGAATTTGTGAAAATCCAACAATTGTCTGACCAACTCCATGAGGATCAGTTTGTCACCTAGGAACCTGGGAAAATGGAAAGGATTACCATGGAACCTTACCACCCGAAGATAGGTAAACTTCTTGAATTACAAGAAGATGCAACCCCATTTTGACACTTTTGTCCATGCTTCATCGAAACCCTTCTCTTCCTCAGATCAGGATCCAGTCTACAAATGTTTTTAGAAGAAGGCATCATTCACTCTTCTAAATTGGTCTTCAGACCCTTTTATTGTCATCTATGGGAAGTACCGATATATGTGTTTTGTCTCTTGTTTCCCTTTGCATCCATCCTGGATAGTTTCTCATGCCTGCTGCCACATAGGTGACATATGACATCATATAGAACTTGCTAGTAGACAAGACCATTTTCATTTGGGAGTCTATCTCATTACTTATTAGGCTACCCCAATCAATCCCTTGGTCATTTTTCTTTATGATGACCATGAACTAGTACATCCACCCTTGGAATTCTTTTGAATCTGGGAGTCCAAACAACTAGCTCAACAGGGTGGGTGATGATATCACTGACTTCAAGAATAAAATCACTTCTAGGGACCGACTTAGGAAACCTAGAAACAATTGGCTTAGCCTTGATCAAGAACTTCTTATTTACATGCTTGATGCAATCTTCCTGATCCTTGTCCCAGGACTTTTGTGCTGATTTAAAATCTAAATCAACATATTCCATAAAGTTGGGAAACTTTAGGAGTTGATCAAAATAATCTCCATCCAATTTCACTATAGACTCCCTGCTTGATTTCTTACTGAGCGGGAGGCTGAGTCATAGTGGGAAGCACAAGCCAGGATGAATTCAGGGCATTGGGATGATATTGGAAATCCTGCTATGAGAGGGAGACCCATTTTTAATTATTGACTTCATCCATGGATTCTAAGAAGAATCCTGAAATTCTTTTCCATAAGTCTTCCATATCTATATTGCCGAGCTCTGTGTCCCGGATGTCATAATTGCAGCTTACATAAGAAGAAGAATCCATCTTATGATACTTATACTTCATCTTTCTTGACTTATCTGACTTATCCTTAGAGATGGGCCAGGGTCCACATGAGGAGTCTTGAGAATGCCTTGATGACTTCTAGAAGAGTAGTCGGGTGTGAGAGCTTGTTGGACAAGTGTACAGACCCGACACACCTTTGGGTTTTGAAACTTGAAAACACCTTTGAAAACCCAACAGACTAGATTGTATGTCAAAAATTAGGATGTGTCAAACACCAAAAAACCCAAAAGACTAGTGGAGTTTGGAGGATGTCGAGACTTTGAGAAACCTAAAACACTGGTGGGGTGTGTGTTGAAAGTTAGGGCATGCGGCACATCGACGAAAACCCGACACAAAGCGGAAGTGAGATGATGTCGAGCAGGTAAAATACCCAACACACTATAGAACTCAGAGGATGTTGAACACTGTTAAGACCCAACACAAGGTGGAGAAAGCAAGATGTCAAGCAGCCTACAAAACTTGAAACAAGGTGGAAACTGGATGATGTCAAGCACCCTGCAAAACCTGAAAAAAGGATATCGGGTCTCTGTATCTTGTCAGAACATGAAAAATTTCCTTCTTTGTTCATTCATTGGTTTTTAGATTCTTTTGAAAACCACAACTTACAATAAGTAAATAACCAACAAGGTAAATTCCAAATGAGATCCCACATGAAAGAGACAAGAAACAAGAAAAACAACCTAAAACCCTAAACCAGTAATGGAAGAGGAAAAGAAATGGAAACCCAAACAACACACCTCAAAAAAATAACCCCAAAAAGCTTCAAAATGAAAAGAGGAGAAGAATACCTTCAACAAGATTGAAAAATGATCGAGAATGGATGGTGAAATCATTGGAAGCTCAATCGGGTCTAGAGGTGGAAGAAGCATGCACAAAAATCCAACGCATCAAAAATGTACAAGGTAACAAATGACATGGAAAACCACCTATTTATAAAACCCTAACATTAATTACACCTCATTTGACGTGTGTGCCAACTACCAGACAACTAGACATTAATGACATGTCATCATGCATGGAGTGTCTGAAAACTTGACATAAAGGGTTTGGTTTAATTCAAGTTTCGGGTTTCAAAAACATGAAGCATGACGCATGAGATGTTGAGATGCTTCTAAGTCCCGAAATCCTAACACAAAGGCTTCATTCAAGTTTCGGGTTTTGGGAAACATATGACATGAAACATGCATTGGATAACACATGTTATGATGCTTGGGGGTTCTAAAAACCCGACACACTGTATCAAGACCATCGGGTTTCGGGTTTCGGGGAACATGGGACATGTAACATGCAAGAAACATGCTTTCATGCAATGAAAACTGAAAACCTAAAAATATCCTTCAAAGGGGAATTTTAAGAGATATGTCCATGCTTTAAAACGGTTAACATGTACCAAGTCTATTATTAGCACATGTAGTTCTATTATTAACACATTTCTATAGATCATACCAGATCTATATCTAAGGAGAACAAAATTAAGTACTAACCATGATGAGATAAAAAAACATACTAGATTCGATACACATAAAACACACAATTAGATTTAACCAATATCCTCCATTATATTGAATGCATTAATTATACATAAGCTTCATTACAATAATAGTAGTATGCATGTAATGATCTAATAGCATATCTCTGTATATATCTCCTCTCTATATGTCAATATCTCTATTACATAGTTTACCACTTACTTATAAGGGTGGGGAATTTCCCTCCACCACTTATCGAGCTCCCAAAATAGGTCGCATGTTATTTATAGCTACGCTCCTTTCCAAACCTAGCCACACATGCAAGTGTGCTAACAATAGATCTACTAGCTAGATGACAAGATATAAAATCTATTTTTGGCTTGTGTCCATGCAAAGTGATTCATAGTTAACCCTCCGTAAATAACCAATGTGTGGTGCGCGTCTCTACCTCATTTTTGTTCTTTGCACACCATCTCTAAAAATAGACCTTTATGAGAAAAAAAACTAAGTCCTAAAAATTTGAACTTCTGCTCCACACACGTGTTGTCCCTATTCATTCATGCCTTTCAATATGACTCACTTTCCTGTGCAGACCTCTTGTGTGTTTTCTATCAAGTGTTCTCTCGATCAACAGCTTAGACATCACTAGCCCATGCAAATACATGGAAAAACCAATAGTGGGTACCTCAATGATTCTAACCAAAACCAACAGTGGGTACCTCAACAAAATCCTAACCAAAACCAATAATGGACACCACAAACAGAGGAGGTTCCAGAAACCACAACACAATTTAATGCCCCCACCACAAAACTATCAACAACATGGACAAACATCACAAGCATAATTTCCAAACCAACTTGTAGCAAACCCTAAAAATCAGTAGACAACTTCACTTGATGAAGCATGACAAAGTGATACAATGCAGGTTAATAATATCAGTAATTTGTGACTAAGGTCTGGGAAAATATTGAATCCTCCTATTGTTATCATGGAAATACCTGTAGACAATGAGAAAGAAGAGACACTTAAGGAAAATGAAGAAAATGCGCATACTCCACAAACACAAGACACTAGGAATGATCAAGGAAAGAATCAACATGTTCATACATATCCTTTTTTAAATGATTATAGGAAACTTGAACTACGGATGAAACAATGTTAGTTCAAGAGTTGAAAAATTTAAACAATGAGGTCCCACTTCCGAGAGAAATAAGGGATATTCCTTAATTAAACTAGACCATTAGAAACTAGTTATAAAGATACCAAGAAGGAAGAAGAAATACTCAAAAATAGTCAAGGTGGAAGTGAATTTAGTTGCTAGAAAACTTATTTCACCAAAATACGGGGATCCCGGAAGTCCAATCATTACTATCTCTGTATAAATGATTAGTCAATATCTAACGTTTTAGTGGACCTTAGTGTTGCCATCAATGTTATAACAACATATATGTTCAATCTATTGTCCTTAAATTCAAAGTGCGATAGATTTGGTTAGATTGGATACTTTTGGGTAGATAGTAGAGGTATCTCGGGAAAACATTTTCATTTGGGTAGATACACGGAGTCAAAGATGCCCCCAAAGTGTGGAGTAATCCATGTATTCTAAGTGATCATCCAAATGAGAGAACGGTGTAGAGGTAGAGGAAGATGAAGATGATTTGGTTGTTAGCCATGTGAAGAATTATGTGGTCTCAGAGACAAGGAAGTTTTGGCTTTTTAATTTGTAGGTAGAAGTGGTGTATAGAGGTTGGCATGATCTTGAAAGACACTAGGAGAAGCATCACATATAGGCAAAGGATATAAAATTGGATCCTTTATGGATCTAGGAGGGAGCAAGGTAGGTGGGGTAGACTCTTCCTTAGGTAGGTAAGAGGGTAAGATAGGATCTTCTATAGGTAGAAGTGTGGGTAGTGTGTGCTCCTCGATAGATGGAGGGATAATTGGGGTAAAATAATTTGTAGATGAAGGGGTAGACGAGGTAGATGGCTTAGTAAGAAAATCAGTGGGTAGGGTCAAATCCTTTGTGGGTAGAGGAACAGTAAGGTACACTCCTCCATGGGTAGAGGAGTAGGTTAAATAGGCTCCTTCATGGATAGAGAAGTTTGTGCAAGAATTTCCTAAATAGATGGGATGAGAGGAAACTAAGCGAAGGGATAGGTAATGCATCAAATATGTCATGAACCTCATGAACATTATCACCAATGTTTTAACATTTCCCTTATCCATTATCACCAACATTATCACGGATGTCATGAGGTTCATGACATCTTTGATGCATTACTGTCCCTTCGCTCATTTTCCTCTCATCCCATCTATTAAGGAAATTCTTGCACAAACTTCTTTATCCATGAAGGAGCCTATTTAACCTACTCCTCTACCCATGGAGGAGCGTACCTTACCTATTCCTCTACCCACAAAGGAGCTGACCCTACCACTAATTTTCTTACCAAGTCATCTACCTCGTCTACCCCTTCATCTACAAATGATCTTACCCCACTTATCCCTCCATCTATCGAGGTGCCCACACTACCCACATTTCTACCCATGGAAGATCCTATCTTATCCTCTTCTCTACCTAAGGAAGACTCTACACCACCTACCTTGCTCCCTCCTAGATCCATAAAGGATCCAATTTTATATCCTTTGCCTATACGTGATGCTTCTCCTAGTGTCTTTCAAGATCATGCCAACCTCCATACACCACTTCTACCTTTTCACTTAACATTGGTGATAATGTCATGAACCTCATCCATTATCTAACATTTCTTGGATAATGTTCTTAAATGTTTTAAAATTTCTATCACTATGACCTCTAACGTGGTGATAGTTATAGTAGTCATTCTCCTTATACCATGCGGGTACAGGATGAGAAGGGTCAAAACCAATATGTGGTTTGATAGGTGGAAGGGTGACGGTTCCCTCCTTTAACATCTTTTCCAACACCAAGGAAGGCTCTCCTATGGGGCTATAACACTTTTTTCATACTTATAATGGAAATTATGAATAGGGGATAGATTAAGATGAGGTTTCAGTTGGTTTGATGGATGAGAGGGGGATTTCAGGACCACCATGTTGGTGGATCCTTTTTCCTTAGAAATATTGTTGGAATTATTGTTTTACATTTTAGAAGAAGAATAATAGTCATTTGAATTAAACAGAGCGCTCTTGTTGCACAACTTAACCTTTTCCTCTTCAAGGGCATGGATCTCTAGCTTCCAAGCCATGGTGAACGCAAAATTTCAAAATTTTTGGTTGGGGAAATTTTTCTCGCACAAGCCCTAGTGAATAACTCTATCAATTCAGGTTATGAGTTAAAAGGTGAGCCGATTAATGATCCCCGTCAACAAGTAACAAAGTCAATGATAGACTCATCATCGTATTGACGAATAGAGTATAAATTTTTGTGGATACCTTCTTAGATATATTTATCGAGAAATGATCAAGAAATTTCGTGTTAATTGATTGAGATAAAATATTGAGTGCTTAGGCAAAGCATTGTACCAATCTAGAGAACATCCCGTGCTAGGACATGGGGAACTTCTTGAGGAGCAAGGCATCATCATGAGTGATCAAATAATAGACATGTTTGAACAATCACAATTTTCCTTGCATGTTTTCATTGTTATTAAATCGATTAAACTTAGAAAACTCCCAATGAGTGGGATTAGAGTGAATGGGTATGGATGGATGAATAGGCTCATTACATATTTCATCATAATTCAAGGCATTGTGAGAGATGGAAACAAATGCTTTGAAGGTCAAGCATCTTATCCATCATCATATTTATAAGATCCATCGTAGGATTAGATTGAGGAACAACCACTATGGAATAAGGGGGTGGATGAGATGAATAAGGCATGGATGTCACACGAGTGTATCATGGTACCGAATAATAAAACTAAGATGGGGGTATGCAAGAGGGAATAGACGATGAGGTAATATACCATAAATATTAATTTGATGTGATGGGAGGTTATTGAGGTTGAGTGTAGGTAGGAGGAACTTGTGTGAAGACCCTTGTGGCGATGGGTGGAAGAGTTTTGGGTATAGAATGGACCATTTTCATAAAGGGAGTATAGGATGCCGACACACAATGGCCGGCAATTACATAGACACAAATATGTAGGGTGCTGATGATGAAGGAGCTCCTATATGAGGGGCCATGGATGAGGGTGATGTAGATGTTGAAGGAATGGTATATGTTATAGGAATGACAGATGTTGAAGGTGTTGATCTTACTTAGATATTAGGTGATTGTGAGGTGGAAGTGGACAATGTGACAAAGAGATTGGGTACCTACATTGACATTACCAGATGCGGTGAAGGTGGTAGAATTAGGGGCCACGGAAGTAGGCATAGAGGTAGGAATCCTAGAGATAGGTTGTCCTGATGAATCATAGGTGGAAGAGGTGGCAAGATAATGTTGCAAGGCCAAGAGGTTGTGATCGAGGAATTTATAAAAATCCTCATCACCTACAAGTACAGTCATGATATTAGGATCCATCGAGATGAGATTGAGGGTGGTGAAGGGCTATAGGAAATGGTACACAACTAGCATGAAAAGTGAGGGCTTGTGCTTGTTGGCAAGTCCAAACCATATGAAAGGTGGAAAAGAGGTATTCTAGGCTCTGCAGAATTAAAAAAACTTATAAATAAATGTTTGGTAAAGAGAAATAGGTTGTTTCTAATAAAAATAAAAACAAAAAGACTGGTACCACAATGAACTGATTCTTGTTAGGCAATATGACCGATGTCAGTTTCTCGACCGATGTTAGTCGCTAGACCGATGCCAATTACTATGAAAATTGAAGAAATTTGGAAATCTGAAGAATAAAAGTGAAAAATGGGTATAATTGGGTCATGTTAAGGGTGAAAAAGACTTAGAAATGAAATGTATTGAAGTAATTAGAACACAGAAATTTTGTATGGAAGAAAATAATGTTATTTTTGACAAAATAATCAAAACACAAAGAAACTGATGGCAATCAATTAATCGATGCCAGATGATGAAATAATAAATGTCACTCGGTGGACCAATGTCATTTACTGATATTTTTGAGAAGATGAAGAAAAATTTAAATTTGGAGTGAATCAAGTTAAGGTAAAGCCAACCACAAGCCGTGTATGGAAAAAGATTTCTGTCACACTCAGCAAAACTAGAAAACATCGGATATGATGTTGGAGTGTGAAAGAGAATAAAAATTGATGAATTGTTCTCATAACTCAAAATGTAATTCAATCAACCAAAAACTAGCAAAACACGTAAATCCTAGGTGTTATATTTTAGTGTTTAGTGGCTTATGCCTTTTAGAACTAACTGTGAATGAAATAGAGTTTTTGGATGATGAAGGTACCCTATAATAAATCTATGGCTGGTATCAAGTTTGTTTTGGTTGAAGTTTCCTCAATATATACCTTTTATTATGTGAGGCCCATGCTCGATATGATAACTCGACTAGAACACGTGTCGGGTCCCACTATCAACGGGTTGTTAAATCCTTGACAACTTCTTCCTCGGTGGAAAATGTTTAATAAATGTGTAAATTGTATAAGTGGTTTGGCTAGGGAGTGTGTACACAAATGTGAATTATGCATAATCCAAACCAATCACTAAGTGATCATGACCTTCGTCGTGTGATTGCTAATTAAATCTATGTGATCTAATGCAACACTCAAAGGATGAAATGCACAAATTTTAAACCCAAATCTAAAAATGATATTTGATGTAGCAAAAGGAGAACAAGAAGAGGAATTCTCTTTCACTAAATGCAATACAAAAGAAAATAAGAAGTGTTATTTTTAAGCACCAAAAGACAATTTTTTTAACACAAATAGAAAGGAAAGAAGATTTCCAAGGAGAGATTTAATGTGAATTTTTTAGGAAAAAAACAAACTCACAAATTCATCCTATATGAACAATGACAAGAACCCAAAAATGGGGTCCCACCGAGCATGCCAAAAAAATTCACCACAAATGTATGCTTAAGAAACAAATAAGAGGTAAGGTTAAGGAAGAATACATGTGATAGTCGAAGAAGGTGTGCGCGCATTGTAGAAGAATCAAGCCAATCATAAAGAACTCCTTTTTTGCTTGGAAGGACTACCTGAAATAGAACACAATACCACAAGAGAGTTAAAAGTATATGGTAGTGGACTACCTAGTGTGTTATAGATTTACGAAGTGTGATACTTCTTAAAGAGGTTGTTAATTCACTATTTTAAACAACTTAATGCAAGGAAAGAGCATAAAAAAATTAATCCTATTGTATTTAATATGATTTAGGAATCTCATATAAAATACAATAAGAAAAATATAATCTAACAAGAAATTTATGATTAAATTTTGATGGTTGATAGGTTGGTCCGGACTTACAGGGTATGAAAGAGGTTATTAATTAGATCTAAGAAAGATTCGGTGAGGTTTTGGGTTTGGGATAAAGTTATTAGCTCACTAGTTTTGGGGAAATTATCGATCTTAGAGACTAGTATCGGTTAGGTGACCGATGTTAGCTACTGGTAAGTGACCAACGTCGATTGGGTGATCGGTATCGGTAGGGGAAATTGGGTAGAAATGTTAAAAATGGGTTAATGAGATCTCTCTGTGATTACAAATAGAGTTGAAAAATCTTGGGTGAGGTCATGGGATTTTTAAGAAGACTTAGAAGTGATAAGATGAGGATTTGGGAAAGGTATGAAGGTTTTTGGGAAAATGGTTAGATGGAGGTACTATGGGAGAGATCTGGGTATGGAAAAAGTTAGAAAGAAGCAAATAACTAATAAACCACTAATCTATTAAAACCAATGACAAAGAATAAATATACTTACTTGTGAAATGGAGATAAATGGTAGGAGTTCATGATGAATGCAAAAGAAGGTGGTCTTGAATGAATGCAGAGCATTAGGAGGGCATGGTGCTTCCTTTGAGTATACTTGGAGCTTTGAATCAATCCGTGTATGAATGGTGTGATGTCCGAGTGCTATAAGGGTCTCTGGTATGTCGCAAGATTGCTAGAAAACTCAAGCGTAAGGATGTAAGGTTTAAAGAGCCAAAAACAAGATTTAGAACCCGATCAAAAAGTTTAGGAAATTTATTTAAGGAAATCGACAATGGTTAGGTGACCAACGCCACCCGAGGAATAATCAGTTCTAGTTAAGGAGAAAAGGTCATACTTACTAAAAATAGCCTGATTCTTCCTAAATTTGGCATGATTGAGATTTTGGTTCCGGGTCACAAGTGTGGAATAGTGCTAAATGGAGTGGGAGAGTAGTTAGAGGGATAATAGGCCATTAATATTAGGGTTAGAATAAGTCCTAGTTTGTTAAGGTGAGTGGGGACTTAGTTTTGGGCAATAAATAGAGTTAGAATGAGTCTAGGGTGAGGTGGAGAGGTGAGGTAGATAATTAACTTAATTTTGGTAATTAAATTAATTAAAATGTGTGCAAGTGGGCATGGTGATGGGATATTATTGAATTAATTAATCGAAGGGGTTTTAGAGGATTGCAACCGATTTTGGTGTCTACAAAGATAAATAGAACCTCCAAGTAGTAAGTATAATGAGCATAATGGAATGACCTAAACCTTCAATTAATTTATGTAAATTTCATGACTTAGGACCTTTGGTATGATTACCATCACTATGAAAGTATCTTTGAGACCTAGGGTAACTTCTTGTGATTTAATTAATTACTTAAAACAACTAAGATATGTTGTTCCAATTAATGGAACTCGGTGAGACCACCTCACTATGGCCTCTGTAGTTTAATATTAATTTAATAAATAAGTTCATTAATTGGATACTACCATGTAGCAATGATACTTATTTGCCTTGTCCAGATTTGCATATTGTGACAATTGTAATAAATTTAAAAATAAGCTTCATTAGAGTTACAATGGCTGATTTTATTGCACATGTAGGTATCCCGATGCCAATTTAAGATGACTATGGAAAAGGAAGTGTGATCTTAATTATGTGAGTCATTACGTTGAAACTTACTCTCCCATAGACATCATAATATGGCATAGTGGCACCTATTCAGCAGTTGAGCCGGTTTGTACCTTATACGCAAATTGTACCTAATCATATATTTGTTGTTTGATCTTAATCTAGATAATAGTAATTAAGTGATACAGTGAAAAAAAAGTTCCAATTTTTTAATGTGTCTCCATGGAACCAAGCATGGAAAACATGACTTGAAACCTTGGTCGAGTAGTGTAAGTTGCTGAATACACCGTCTTGATATCACCAATATCTAAGATGTAGGGTGCCGAATAGGATTCTATGATGGATACCTAGGTAGACACCTAGAATAATACACTTTATTATCCTTGATTGACAAAGGAAACCATTATTATACTAGGTATATTGAATCATGATGAGTAAACTATGGGAGATCGGAAAATAGCCAGAGTCATACAAATTGCACATGGTTAATTATTATAGGATGGATTGATTTAGATGGAAATTGGCTCTAAATTAGGTGAATTTAAAATAATGAAGCATGATATTTGATTATATTAAAAAATACCCTTAAATTGAAGTGTTAAAATTAGTTTTTATAGTTTTTTAGTTGTTAGAAAAGATGACTATGGTGACCAAACAAAGAAATTGAGTCTTACATGACTCGATACATGAAGAGAATGAAGGAGTTAATAAGAAATATTATTTGTTGAGGATAATTGGTAAGATTATCACAAGGAGAATTCTATAACAGACATACATTCCAAAAAAATTATTTGAAACTAAGTTCAAATAAATTTATAGCCTAAATTGCATTCTCGGAAACTTTGTGGTGTGACTAGGGTTTTGGGAGGAAATGAGAACTAAAAATCACTAGAAGTGGAATTTTATCTCAAACCTTGAATAAATCATTGTAATATTATCATTAAGCTATTAAGAGATGAAACTTTCAATTTCATGGGTGTTATTTTTCTATTCCCTTACCAGGTCCTCATGAATACTTGAGTGTGCAGTTGGAAACCTAGCTTAAATGGTCACTTAGTGAAGGGTCTAAGGTTTGAACTTAGAGACAAAACCTGAAACTTAGAAAAAATAAGAAACCCTTAAAGGGTTCTCAAAACCTATATCTTTTGTCTTGATACCCCTTGAGCGAAAGATATTCGGGGTAGTTGGTTTAAGAAGACCTAGTGAGGGTATTGTGACAAAAATACAAAAAGAAGAGTATCAAGAGATGGGTGTTTATTCAATATCTAAAACTTTAGGATAAATTTTTAATGGGAAATTTTGAACTAATTAAGTTTTTAAACTCTTATGGGTGGCCCTAGAACCTCCATTCCATGTTTACAAAAATAACCTTGTTTTAAGAACTTTGTTGACAATTTTGACCAAGCAAAGGAAGTATGAAGTTTTGGATTCTCTAAAGGCACTTTTGTAGTGATTATAAAGGTATATTGAAGCATTAATACATAGAAAAAGTCTTGGTGGGATTTTAAAATCCTAAAAGTAATAAATTTCATTATAGGAACAAGATGTGATAAGATATTGTTAGAAGATAGTTTGAGCTTAAGAAGAGTAGTGTGATGGTTTTGGGTTAAAGGATAATTCATATTTTAGGTGTGAAGTAGGTAAATGAAAGGATAAGTATCAAAGAGGCTAAATAAACCAATAAATTACAAAATTGACTAGAAACTAGAGGCATAAAGGTGAAGGGCAATTTGAGGAATAAAGGGGAGTTAATTGTTTCTTTGATTTTTGATCATTCTTTAAGGTGTATTATGGATTGAATAAGGTAATGAACATGGTAAATAAATTTAAATAGCCAATTAAGGATATAGTTGATCAAATTTTTGCATTTATAAGCCATTTTAGGGCATTGTTCATCATCTTCATATTGCAGAGTTTAAGAAAGTTGTTGATTTGTCCTTTTGAATAACTTGAGAAAGTGATGAAAGGTAGGTGTGAATACATCAAGTACGTGATTTCTTAGTCTTTGATTCATGGAAAAAATAAATCAATCAATTTTATGGAAGCTAACCATGGCCAAACACCGAACAAGAAGAACTTATTTGTTGGGAATGTGTCAAGATCTCTAAAAGAAAAGGAAGATGTTTGTCTTAAACATGAAGAATAATTGAGAATATTGAAGGTTGAACTAGAAGAATAAAATAACGAGTTGAATATGTATGATAAACTTGAAAAGAGATCTGAAGCTTTGGATGGAACTCTAAACAGATAAATATAAACATGAGACAAAATGGGAATAGGTTTTAAAGGAGGGCATGTGAAGAAATTTGAGAATGAAAAAGATGGTCCAAGCATACAAACATACATGAAGATGATCAAGGAGACAAGCACAAGAAGGCCTAAGTCAGTTAGGCAACCAAATGCATCCAAGTATGAAAGGAATTTCAATGGATATTATTTTTCTTGTCATAACTATGGACATAGAGCTAAGGAATGCAGGAAGTAGGTCATAGATGACCACCCATGGAGAGATAGTAGAAGTGAGAAAGAAAATAATATAGTTTTCTTTAATTTCCAAGAAAAAAGGTTATATTTTCAAGTACTACTTATAAGAACCATCAAGTCAGTTTTGGGAAGAAAAATACTCAAGAGGCATGAACATGGTAGTGTGTTATATTGATAATAATTTTAAACACTATGCTAAGAAATGTCATGATCTTAAGGCTTCCAATAAAATTTGGGATTAGAGTACACACCAAGTCGAGGTAAGGGTAGCGTAACATGTTATAATTTTCATCAAGTTGGGAATTTTTAAAGAATTTGTGTCATAATGAACAATCTAAGTATAGTTGTAGGCTTCATGCCTTCAAAGGAAAGTTCAAAAGGTTTCCAACATGAAGACCAATCCCAGAAATGAGTAAAATTCATCTATGCCTAAAAAAACTTCTTGAAAGAAGGAGGTAAAATGGATATACAAGGTCAAGGAAGAAAACTCAATAGTTAAAGAAGTAAATATTAATAGAAAAGTAGCATGGGAAGATGATGAAAAGACAAAGCAATCAATAACAACCATGAGAGATTCTAGTAAAAACAAGACATTAGGAAGTGATGAAGAACTTCTACCTCAAGTTGTACTAGAGAAGGTATATGAGATGCATCATGTATGTCTATTAGGCATTAAATCAGAAAGTGAAGGCTTAGGAGATGAGGTTGTCACACCAAGGAATTCATCTAAGAATATTGACAAGATATTAAGGACAAGAAGGAAAATAATTGAGTCATCATGTTGTTTTGATGACTATCTCCTATTTTGAAGTGATCTCACAAGGTGGTGTGCCTTCTCTAGGCTTATAGAAGGCATATATCAGCTAAAAGAAGAAAGGTTTGCTCCTCATTAGTCTACCATATTTTCAATCAAAGTGTTCTCTATGATTATGTTGAGTATATGATCCAAAGTATGTTCTTGAAATAAAGTTTTCATCATTAGTTGTTGATTGGATTATTCATCATATTGCAAAGGTATGTCAAATTCAAGGTGGTTGTTTAGCCTCAAGTTAAAGTTCTAGTGCTCATTGAAATTATTGAATGTTCTTGTTGAGTATTCATGTTAAGAAGTGTGGTCAAGAGGTCTTAAGGTTTGTGTAGTCTTCTTATATGTTGTCGATATTGAGTCATGGTTGAGTTACCATTTTTAGGATGTATTCATGTAAGTGAGGTATTCAAGAGAGTATAAAATTGTAGAAAAGTGTCAATATTTTTCATCTAATGTCATGGTAAATGATCACAGTGTCCAATAGGTTTGATTAAATCTTGAGAAAATGTCCCTATTTAAGGATGGTATAAGAAAATATCTTGTTTATAATGGGATTCAAAAGTATTTGTTTCCTTGTCCTTCGTAGTATTCTAAAGCTTTAATTCATGAGAGAAAAATTCTTGTCACCAAGGTTAATTAATATGTCGGTGACAAGTTGAACTTGAATCAATTATTGTTCCTTGTTGGGACCCTAATGTAGCTACCAAATCTTAAAGGTGTGTAGGCATGCACGGCTGGAGGAAGTGTGCAAGTTAAGGCATGCAAGGTAGGATTCAAAAAGGGTTCTTGGAGAACCAAGGATGCACGCCCACAAAGCACAATTCGGGACTTAGCTATTTTTGGCCTTTTGGACAAAACACATGAAGAACGTGTTCTATTTAGATAAGGTTCCAATCTAGAACATGGAGAGGCATGTGCCTAAGGCGATCCACACCTTAACACTTAGGGCCAGATCTGAGGTTGCAGAGGAGTTTGTTGGAGATCAGATGCCTATATATATGCGTGCCCTTAGCAAAGAAAAAAAGAGAGGAGAACACGAGGAAGGAAGCAGAGCTCTATAGAATTACTACGAGAACTATGGGATAAAAGGGGTAGATGATTATAGGAAGGATGTAATAAGGGAATGGGGAATGTAAATTTTGTTTCAAAGTCTTCATGTATGGATCCAGATATGGCACATGACTACGGTCTCCCCTTCTGTGATATTCTATAGTAATGCTATGAATGAATATGATAAGGTTACCATGATAATTGTATTAAGATCTTCTCTTTGTATTATCTGCATATTTCTATTATGCTTTTGTTCTTGTATAATCACGAACATTATTTAAATGTTAAGTCTATTTGTGGATTTACAACTTCATACTTCTGTTAATTCTGTTAAGCGCTTTTACTTTTGATATGACTGAAAGGGTATAGAAGCCATTCTGAGCTCTATAGCTTTTTTATGTCCTTTAAAATCACTAATTCAAGATCATGAATGATGCCTTCCACTAAACTCACATAAAAGAGAGACTCGGCTCCCTCTCACGTGCCTCGGTGAGCACCCAGTGCCCGGGTTATAGGCCAGTGCGCATGAGGTTCCCTTATTCTTGGTGGGTATAAAAATGACTACATCTTGGTTCCGTTGCCAGGACCTCTTTTCGAAGTTATAGTGGAACATGGCATACATCATGGTCTGTGCAAAAAGTGATGATGGAGCGCTTAACACTTGAAGGTGTTGAAAATTGGTTTAAAAGCATGGAGGACGAGTTTGCTCAGAGATTTAGTACTAGACCTGAGTTTGATACGTGAAGATGGGTGGAAGACACTCTCTATCATGAGTTGTACGAAACCTTCTTCTGCTATTTCCCAGTAGAGTTATTTGAGTGGCTCTTGGCATATGCATCTAGGTCGGGGTGGTATTATAAATCACACCCTTAGACCCAAGAAACATACCAGAACTTACAAGATGTTGATCTAACATGGACCCGTGCTATAGATCATTGGTGGAAGGGAGTATTGGCTAGCTACACTCTGGAATACGCAATTTCCACGTATTCTTGTCCGGAAGTTGTTGAGTTTGAATTTTTGTGGGAGCCCAAAGGATCATTTTTGCAGGCTATCCCCCTGGCAATCAAAATCTTGATGGTAACCATGAGTTTAGAGGCATTCCCAATGGCCGGCTAAACCACTCTGAGTGCTTGGCGAGGAAGCCAGGTTGGGGAAAGATGGCTGATATAATGACTGAAAAGGAAAGGGAGGAGAGATAGCTCAAGTATGGTGAAGCGTGTGAGGGAGATTATGAGATAGTGCGAGGTTACATTTACGATGGATTCCTAGAGGTAGACATTTTTGGGAGAAGAGGTTCACATGGAGGATGTGGAGCCTAAACGATCATGTTATCCCATCTTTACAAGCACGAGAATAGAGAACCCTTGACTTTTGATGAGAGCTCGTCACGTGGAGAAAGATGAGTTGTTGGCATGCATCTGACCCCACCTAGTGACCAAACCTTGGCACTTGGTTTGTTTAAACGAGGGAAAATTATAGTTGATCCATTTGATATCAGTGGAAGCAACCGATCAAAGACCGTAAGATACAACTTCTCATTTGGGACTTCTATGGCTTCGGACACTATTCCAAAGATTTAGTGGAATGTTTGGACAAGACACATATAGCGTTGGTTTTGGGAGCACGTCGAAGTGGTGGAGGAGATATGACTAGGAGTTGCACTAGTTCACAAACTATCGACACACAATTCGGTGGGGCGATGGGAACATTCAAAGCACGACAAACACGAGCCCATACCTAACACAGAGGATCTGGAGGTGGAAGTGGTGGAGCTGGTGGCTCAAGATCTAGTGGGTCCAGTGGAGGAGGAAACACCGGAGGAAATCAAGGGACTGGGTTAGGAGGACAAGGGCCTCAACCACCTCCTCAAGTCTTTTTCGAGATGTCTCTGCACTTACCAGATTATAGTGGGATAGAAGATGTTGCAGAGCATGTGCATAAGTGTGAGCTATTATGGTGCGTGAAGGGGATCATGACTTAGGATCGAAAGGCCAGCCAATTTTCAACAACCTTGTAAGGAAGCATGCATAGTTGGTATAGAAAGTATGACCCTCATCAGACTGTTGTGGATTATACCACACTGAAAAATGCATTCTTGGCGGAATTCCACATACCTGAGTTTGAACAAAAGAGCATTAACTCTCTCAAGGAAATCCAGCAGGGAATGGTAGAGAGCATGTGGGAATATGATGTGTGCTTTAAAACTCTATTGTCTAAATTTTCTTATGATATCCACCCCTCACAACATGCTCAGTGGTTTGTCAGAGGGTTGATCACACCCTTTAGGAGGGATTTGTCTCATAAAACATTCATGGACCCGCGTGAAGCATTAGAAGCTAATTTGTGCGTTGAGGTAGTTGGTAGTGTTGACACTGGTGTTAGCCCATTTTTGGAGGCTCAGATCACTGCCATGGCTAAGTAGTTGGAGAAATTATCTACCAACATAGTTCCAGAGACTTGTGGTGGGATGTGGTGCACATATTATGACGTAGAAGGGCACACAAAGGATAATGGTAGGATATGTACTTGGAAGGTGGTACACGCCGTAGTAGTAAATTATGAAATATGTCACGAGGACCATGATGCAAGTAGGTGCCCCCTTTTACAGTGCGTGATCTACAAAAACATATATTTTTATTGCAAGATATGTACCTCAACCACACATGACACCAAGGATTGTAGATTGATTGACCAGATTCATGAGGAAATTGATCTTGGTGTGCACCAGACTGGCATTTCCAGTAGTTCCAAAGGAGATGAGTGTCGGTATGAAGAATGCAGAGATGGAGGTGCATGTGGGAGGGGATTTCACAGAGGATTTCATGGTTGTGGTAACTGCGGGGGGAAGAAGTGAGTTCCCGCATGGAACATGCTTTAATTGTGGAGCCATAGACCATTATAAGTGTGAATGTCTAGATCTTCTATAATGCTCCTGGTGTGGAAAAAACATAAGTATGAAGAGTGCCCAGAGTTATACGAACATATGAGTCAGCAGCACTGAAGGATAAGGGTGCTGCCATGGTGAGTATTAAGAAGGCTGATGCACAATGGCTCCTGCGAGTAATACGTGAATCAGAACTAGAGCCTGTTATGGTAACAACAAGGGCGGAGTCTCATGTGTGCAAAGGAAGCACCTAAGCAGAGACCTCTAGTTTCAAGGGAAGAGGTAGTACATGGGAAGTATCCAAACCTGGCTCACTAGAAAGAAGTCTACTAGAAACCATGGACGTAATTTGAAGCTTACAAGGGGAGATCCAATGCTTAAAAGAGAAAACTAGAAAATATGAGCAAAGAAGACCAGTAGAAGCACCAAAGGATGACTTGGACGAGGTTAAGGAGGTGTGTAAACTGTTGAGGCAAGAGAATGTTATTCCCTGCTAGGAGCATGGTTGAGAGAAAAGGTACCACGTGCTAGGGAAGAGCACGAAAGGTAGATCCTACATGCAAACCTCCCACCTCACAACCTTGATTATGACAAAGAGATCACCTTGAACGTAGTAGTGGATGGATGGCTACTTAGCAACATCCTCATTGACATAGGCGCGGAGGTTAATGTTCTCACTCTAGATTCCTGGCATCAAATGGGAAGACCTGCATTATAGCCATCTTCAAATGTGTTGTATATGGAAAATAAGACAAAGGTAATGCCCATAGGTGTCTTGAAGGATGCAACCATTACCATTCAAGGGACTAAGTTCACTGGGGATTTTGAAGTCTTGGCACTTGCCGAGGCAGATAATTTCCCAGCATTACTTGGGCGCTCGTGGTGCTATAAGAATAATGTAGATCTCCGGTTTAACAAGGGGTACATAAGCTTTGAAAACAAGGAAGAGAGGGTGATTATACCACTTGCTTGATGGAAAGTCCACACCCTATACTGAACCCCTTAGAGAGGAAGTCTTGGACAGAATATATGTGTGCTCCATAAGAGATCCAGAGACCATCCACCCTACGAAGAGTCATCCAGTTTGATGATGCTCAATCATGGTGATACTACCAAATATAGCATGTGATAATTGGGCACGTGGGACTTATGAATTGATTGGGCAACATCCGAAAGGATCGATGAACAAGGTAACCATGACGAGTTCGATTCGGTGCACGGGAGGAAAGGCAATAACCAAGTATTCTGGGGATGCATACCCTGAGGTTTTTTTGAGAGAAATGGAACCTCAATGGAGGGAGGATGAGCGACGAGGTATGTTATGTTATGTTTTTATAGGCATAACAATGAGGTGGTGGGCCACACATAGTGAAAACTTTTTGAAATGGCGTGAAGTTAGAATTGCACTCACTGTTTGATTCTTTAGGAGCATTATACCCACCGCTATCAAGGATTACAATGGCAATGAACCCACCTCTTCCCACATCCAAGGCATGTGAGAGGGTCTGGGGAGAAGGCGCGGAAGCTTTACCACCCTCCCTTTGGGTGCACAAGTTGTATCTAACACTACAAGGTTATGCGCGCGCTTAGTACATCCATTCTAAAACTCACTGCCAAATGGGAAATTGGCAGGAATTAGTAGTTGACCTGGTTCACACATTCGAGTACCGAAGTACCAAACAACCGGTTGATGAGGTGTTGTAAGCTATCAAGCACCTCACTCTGGGGGATTGTGCCATGGCGAGAAGATAGATTAGTAGACTTACTTGGTGGACCTAGCTTGGAAGCACAATTCAAAGAGGAGGAACCAAAAGACATACAATTTGAGTGCGCATGTGCTGAAAAGGAGAAAGGAAAGATGGTATACGTTATTGATGGAGAGGAGATGGAGAGCCTGAATGTTGACCATTCGGTTGGGATGCATAAGGTAGTTGACAGTGTAGATGCATGTGTGCGTGCATATCATGAACCACTCAAAACCAAGAAAGTTAACATCAGCTCGGAGAAGGAGCCCAAGGAAGCTATCATTGGGGACTACTGGTCGGATAAGGAAGTATCAAAGATCATCGATCTCTTGTGTGAATTTGAGGATTTATTCCCATGTGGATACCATGAGTTGAAAGGAATCCACCATTCATTAGGGGAAATGAGGATAAAGTTGAAAGATGGTGCACGCCCGAGTTAGGAAGAGGCCTTACAGGATGAATCCCAACATGCACGTAAGGGTTAAAGAAGAGCTAGAAAAATGATAACATCCGGTATCATTGAGGCTATGGAGGAATCATAATGGATAAGTCCAATGGTGATCAGCATAAAGAAGGATGGGTGGATTAGGATATGTGTGGATTATAGGGAGTTGAACATTGTTTGTATCATAGATCCTTTTCCCACCCCCTTCACTGAAGAGATTTTGGAAGGAGTTACTTGGGCGCGAGGTCTATTCCTTCATGGATGGATTCTCGGGATATCACCAAGTAAGGATTGCCAAGGAAGACCAAGAAAAGACAAATTTTTCCACCGAGTGGGGAAGATTTGCATACACGGTCATGCCCTTTGGATTGAGGAATGCACCGATGTATTTTCGCGCATAGTGGTACAAGCATTTTAGGACTTCATCCACAAGTTCCTTCAAGTATATTTGGATGATTAGACAATGTATGGATTGGTCAGGGACCATTGTGATAACTTGAGATTGATGTTTGAAAGATGTCGGTAGTTGAGGATTTCCCTCAACATCAAGAAATGTGTCTTTGTAACTCCTTTTGGAACATTGTTGGGGCATATCATATGCAAAGAGGGATTACTTGGTGGATGCCGCAAAAGTTACGCTTATTTTGGGATTAGGGGAGCCCACCAGCCAAAGCATCGTGCGTGGATTTCTTGGACACACTTGGGTACTATAGAAAGTTCATTAAGGGATATGCCAAGATTGTCGCACCTTTGGAAATATTGCTTAGACATAAGAGTTCCTTTCAGTGGGGAGAGGCACAATAGAGGGCATTTGACACTCTAAAAGAAAGGCTTGTCACCGCACCTATTCTATGATTCCCATCATGGGATAAACCTTTCCATGTCCACGTGGATGCCTCTAGTACAACAATGGGAGCTATTCTTGCTCAACCAAGAGAGGGGATTGTTGATCATCCCTTGTGTTTTGCAAGTAGAAATTTGACACCAGCAGAACAGAATTATATAATGACCGAGTGCGAGGCATTTTCAATGATCTACACACTCCACAAATTTAGACAATATCTGCTAGTGACTCCCTTCATATTCTACACTGACCATATGGCCTTGAAGTATCTAGTAAACAAAGCAGTGTTACAAGGGCACATATGTCGTTGGGTACTTTTATTTCAAGAATTTGAATTTAGAGTGGTGGTAAAACCTGGAAAGAACAATTGTGGGCCGATCATTTATCAAGGATTGATTTGGGAGAGGACATGAAAATATCGAGGAAACCATGTTGGATGTATATAACTATTCAGGTTGCGGCATGTGCCCTCGGAGTTAGAAGACATTGTTGTTTTTCTCAAGGAAGGTGTGGCACCCGAAGGGATGAAAGCACTGGAAAGGAAAAGGTTAGCCATATGTGTCACACCCTTCATGTTGATCAATGGGGATTTGTATAAAATGGGTCACGATGAGGTTTTGCGCCAGTGTGTATTAGAACATGAACGTGTGGCCATAATAGAAGAAGCCCATGGTGGGATTGCTGGAGGACACTATGCGGGGAATGCAACCGTGCGCAAGATCCTAGTTACCAGACTATGGTGGGAGACAATTCACCAGGATTGCATTGAGTTTTGCAAGGCCTATGACCACTGCCAACACCTTGGAAAACCTAGGAAGAAGGGATGAGATGCCCTTACACCCCATCACCAATGCGAACCTTTTGAGAAATGGGCAATAGATTTTGTCAAACCAATCTCACCAGCTATGTGAAGGACTAACTCAAGTATATCATTACCTGTACTAATTATCTAACAAGGTGGGTAGAGGCTGCGCCCACTAAGGATTGCACCGCAGCCACAACTGCTAGATTTTTGTGGGAGAACATTATCAGCAGGTATGGGTGCCCATTAAGTTTAACTAGTGATAGAGGCACTCACTTTTTAAATGAAACCATAAGGATTCTATTGGCAGAATTCATGGTATCCCATCACAAGACTACCCCTTATCACCCTTAAGCAAATGGGACTGCAGAGGCATTCAAAAAAATCCTTAGTCACACATTGACTAAGATATGTGATGTGGGTAGGCAGGATTGGGATGACAAGGTGTCAGCAGTTCTTTAGGCATATAGAACAATGTATAAAAGATTAAACAAGGCCACACCATTTTAATTAGTGTTCAACACGAAAGCCATTTTTCTCGGTCGAATTCATGCTACCATCTCTACGTATAGCATGCGCAGGAGGGTTGGATGATGAGCAAGCACTGGAAGAAAGAATAGATGAATTGATAAATTTGGATGAAAGGCGCTCACTAGCAAGATGGAGCCAAACAACTGAGAAGGCAAAGAAAAAGGCATGGCATGACCGCCATATTAAGAACAAACAGTTTGAGGTTGGCCAGATGGTATTGCTATATGATTCAAAATTTCTACGCCATCCTGGAAAGTTGAAGGTGCATTGGTTGGGTCCTTATGTAATTTCATACATCCTTGATTCAGGCGCATGCCAGTTACAAGCGCTGGATGGAACAAAATTACCTGGACACTTCAATGGGAGTAGGCTGAAGCCCTACTATAAATAATGCTTCTTGGTGTTTGTAAATAAGGTAGTTTTGCCAGTTAGTTTAGAATTTCCTTTTATGCTTTTCCTTTCTTGTATTTCCCTTTCGTGTTGTTGTTTTGTTTTGCACTTTGGGTGCCGGTAACCTTATTACTTTTTGACTTATGAATGCATAGAGGACCACACATCGTTTTAGTGTGGGGTGAGATGATGAAGAGAAAATTGGAGTTATTCTACTAGGAGGATTTGGGTTAGTGGAAAAATAAGGTTACATTGGAAATCCATGTACAAAGGAGAAAAAGTGCAAAAACACGAGGTAGGTGAAAGCAAGAATCATGAGGATGGAAGAAGTGCCTTTGGTGCTTGGTAACACGCGCAAGAGTCTTCTGTCAAGATGGATTGTTTGTGCGCTAGAAGGTTGGAAAAGTTTTCACGCAAGGATTGGGCGTGTAAGGAGAAGCGTTGAAGTCAGGTTTTTTTTTAAACACCGCATTAAATATTATCATATGGTGGTAGGTAGCCTAGCCTTAAATGCGTAAAAGTAGGAAAAGCTATAAATACAAGAGTGGGCATTTCATTATTTTACTTTGCGAACACAAGAAGAGAAATTTTCTTTCAAGAGCTAGGGTTTCAAGAACTAACTCGTGTGAAGGAAAATCCCAAGAACTTAAGCATAATTGGTCCATTAGATCTACAAACTAGAGCAAAAGTGATTCATGGGTGTGAGGAACATTGTGAAGAAGCGTCATGATCAAAGGAGAAAAATATGAGATTAGGGTTTGTGTTTTAGGGCACGGGGTGCATGAGGAAAACTTTCAAACAACTCACAAGTTAACCTAAGAATGAAAGCAAAGGGTGCAATGACGGCCACGAAACTAGTTGATAAACTTGTAGAACAATCCAAGAAGGGAAAGGGTAAAGGAAAAGGAAAGAAGAAATAAGAAGAAATAACCTTGACTATAAATGAGGAATGGTACTCAGAGATGCAATACCTGGATGGGGTTTTGCTAGGGCAAGAGTGGGAGTCCCACATAAGAAAGATGACCGTGAACAACTACAATCACCGGTCAAGTACAATCGAGAAGGAAATGGCACTAGAGCTGGTGTGCCCCACAAATAAATGAACATCTGATGGGTTGCTGATCTACAAATGATGTGGTCAAGGTGAAAATGGAGAAGGTAGGGCTTCTCCAACTTTTTGAGTTACCATATTTTGGGAAGCCCGAGCACTTGTACCAGTGGTTGATGATGCACATACATGAAGACTTCTTCTACTTCACAGGGTGCAAAATGCACATAACTCCCCAACTAATTTAATGCTTCACAGGCCTAAACCGCTCGAAGATGACCTCCTGGATGAGGGAGCAATCAAAGAAACCATAGCATCCTAGGAATTAAAGAAGGGATCAAGGTACTACGACATCTCGAGATATCAGCGATCCAGTGATGAAGATGGCCGCACACCTAGTCTCCAAGCTGAATGGACAAGAAAGGTGGACCCGGTGAGAAATCTCTAGGTTGAATGTCTGCAGGAAAGTCATGGAGGGAACCATATGCAACCTCTCCCAATATATTGTAGATGGAATCATAAGCAGTGTGGAGAAGGGAGGAAAGATCTTATTTGGAAACATTATGTTGACAATTGTGTTCTCAGAAGTCGGGGTGCCGGATGCATCTAAAAATTTCGTGTGGGAGTACCCTACTAAAGATCCTTCACCTACGGAGAGGTTTCAAAAATACACATGTGAATCAATGATAGGGGTACACAAGGCATGCTTAGACAAATGGTATACGTGCCTTAGGAATGCATTCAGGGCTGAATGGTAGATCCCTAAACAACTCCCATGCGACCAAAGGAGAAGCAGAGTTCGTAGTCTACCAGCACTTTTGTATTGGTAGGTTCATTTTGGTCAATGGAAGTTGGAGTCCATGGTGCAAACTCCCATTCTTGTTTACTACCCAATTTTTCCAAGCGGAGTAAATAGATACAAGGAGTCAAAGAAATTAAACCTTGACTTATCCACCCTTGACAGAGAGCACAGGAAATGAGGAAGAAGTTGGTCTACCTAGAGAAGTGCACATACATTGAAAGGTACATGTCGCATGATGTGCATATTGTAAGGCCTTTGACCTTACCTATTCTGGGAGAAATGCCGCAAGGATTTACCTATGCATAAGGCCAAAATTTGAAAAGGGCACGTACATGGAGGATGAGATATCCATCCTAGATGACCCTACTGGAAGGAAGAAGCCCACGCCAAAGCATAAGGAGAGGGAAGAGAAAGAGGAATAGAGGGCGGTGGAGAAGCAAGATGTAGGTACCGCAGGGGCCGATGCAGCCTAGAATTCTTAGTTAACACCTAGTCACACTGGCACATCACTCAGCCTAGGCTAGCGATCACTGAAGCACGCAAAGGTATCGGGTCCCTCTTAAGAGTTGTTGTAGTAGAATGGTAGCATGATAAAGTAGTAAACATATATTTTTAGTAACTAATCCATCTATTCATCATTATACTAAACTAGATCTATAAGCGCTTAAATGTAAATCATCATGATAACAACAATATACATTGACAAAACATATCAGACATTGTTGTTCGGCCAATATTATTTATATATTCATCATACCAACAGTACAAAAGCTTCATATAATACCAAACATGCGTGCATGCATCTGTTACAATTATCCAGTCTCATGTACTCATGTATCTCTCTTTCTTCAAAGCATGTGTCTCTGTATATCTTCCTTTTTTACTAAGTAATTCATTACATATATATAAGGGTGGGGAACTAGCCCTTCACCACTTAACTCTACCAGAAATAGGTTGCATGCTAATAACAGCCACGTGCCTTTTACAACTATAGCCATACATGCAAGTATGCTATCTATAGATCACTGATAGTTAACTAAAGTGGTGGATCTATTCTTAGCTTATGCCCATGTAAGAGTGATTTTACATGTTCTTCAAAATCTCCATGATGAGTGGCGCGCAAGTCTCGGCATTGATTTTGTGCTCCACACACCAATCTCTAAGAATAGACCTGATTTCCAAAATTGGCTAAGTCCTAAAAGTTTGACTCTATACCTCCACGTGTGACGCCTTCCTATACCTTCATGCCTTTTCTCCTGTGTTGTTCTTCCACGTGACTTTGTGTGCAAGTTTAGCTAAGTGTTTTCTCTAATCAACATTACCCCACACTAATCTCATTGTTGCCCAGCACAATGGTGATGTCCAAAACTTACACAAAGAATGGATAAATAAAGAATGGTTGAGTAAATAAAGAATGAATGAATTTTGAATAAGTTATACACAGCCAACAAAACTATTCAAGGCTCAGCCCTCTCATTTCATCCTCAAGCAAAGAATCGGATATTCTTCTTTGATATCTGCTTCTAGGTTCTCCCACACCATTAATGCCGCCCCTACCATTTCGGCACATCTGTAATGATAGACTGTAACTCTTCCATAGTGAGTTTCCCTTGCTCATTTTGTATTACAAGCATTACGCTTGACATAGAGGTTTGCACCCCTTCTAGTACATCCATCTTCTGAGCAATGAGCTTTCCAAGCTCCTCTAACCTCTCCTTATGTGGTGCCTGTGCCACAACTAGTGCCTCACACTTTTGCTTCACTAGAACCAACCATTCAACATGGCCAAGGGTAGCATCCTTCATAGCCTTATGGACCTCATTTTCCTCCTCCAATGTTTTCACCGCGATCAACACATCTGGGGTTGTGCATATTGTTAGCGCATGATCGGCTTTCTTTAGCTCATCATGGGTGGCTTGCAGTAGGCCTTCATACATAGCAATCTTCCTTGCTAGTACTGCAGCCTATGCTTTTTCTGACTTTTCCCAAGGTCCTTGGACTGTGTTGATACATGCACCTTTTCATCCTCCAACACTAATGTTATCATTGTTTTCACATAGTGCATTGCATGAAGGAAATTCTTTTGGTACCTGGGATTCCAGATGTGGGTGTACCTTTAGAACATCATCTCCAATCTCCTCTGCCATATTAACAAAAGTGTCATATTTTCTTTTGATTAAGTCCTTTTCTTGTACTAGGCACACTATCTCCACATCCTTGGCTTTCATTTTCTCCGTCAATGCCTTAATGGTAGTAGATTTATCAATATTTCTTCTTGCTACTTCAGAAGATACCTTTATTAGAGCATTGCTCACCTACTCGTCTGACATCATCATTGGCTTAATTTTCATGTGGCACGTTTCAGGTGCCTTCTTCAACTGTCTTGATGTGCATGATTCTTCACCGACATCAAAGTCGGGCTCATCCATATGCATGTGCATAGACCATGAAAGTTGCTTCCTTGTGTGCAGAGTCACCTTGTCCTCGTCCATGAGTGTGCCCATCCAAATAAATCCTTTTGCTCGATGGTGCTCAAACTAAGCACGAATAATCAGCTTTGGGTCTTCTACATACCCCATGGTATGTGCCTTGGTGTCCTCCCTTGTTCGACGGGATCGGGGTCCTCTGGGAATGGCTGCATCAAGGTTAGGAATACTAGATGTATCCCTCTTGTGTAATTGATCCCCTTCTTCTCCTCCTATCTCCTCCTCGTGTTGAGGCTCCTCTGCTAGAGATGAAGGCACCTTCTCCTCAGATTCTTCTGTTTCCTCACTTAGCCTAAGTTTTCTTCATTTCTTCTCCTCTGCTCCTTCACTTGTGGGGTTTCTCCTTACACCCTTGTGTGCTTAAATACCTTTTTAAATCTTTGGTCACCCTGCTCCTCCCCTGTAACTCCTTCTCCTTGGGAAGTTGTCACGTGCTCCTTCTCTTGGCCAGATGGATGCTTCCTCCTTCACACCAAGCCACCACTATCCTCATGTTCTTCATCCTCTTCCTCATCATCTTGCTTGGGTTTAGAGGGCCTAGGTGCCGAATGTTCTCCATGGTATGTTTCCCCTTTGGTGGCCCTAGAAGCATGAACTCATTTTCCACATACTTGTTATTCTCCATTTTGGGCTTCACTGGAGATATATTAGCATGACTCTGATATCCGTAATGGCCAGTGTTTCTAGCTTAGTGCTCAGAATCTCTAGATATTATTCTCATTGTACGCATTCCTCCTTGATATCCATACATCTTCCATAGGGTATGGTATTCATAGTCCACCTTGTCTACATTAAACACTAACCTCTGTGTGTTGGTGAACCGGTGAACTGTAGCTTGGAAGTATTGCATGGGAAATGTGTAAGGCAGTTTGCACCAGGGGCTCCATGACCCATCTACCATTAGAAAATGTGCAATATAGAAATGTTGGTAGACTACAAATTATACCTGCTTCCCAAGGACCGAAGGCAAATCCTTGGGTATGCGTCATTCCTCTCCAAATGCCACACGGAGCCTATCATACCACATCTCTGCGCGCTCCTTCACCTCCTCCGTCATCAACCCCTTACAAAGGTACTTGCTGAATCATTCAACTGGAGACTTATGATTCATGGGGCATTCCCATATGTTCTCTTTTGGGCCATCTGGTACCCCAATCTCCATGAAGACTAAACTTAGTAAGATACAACCAAAACTTATTTTATTTCCCACACTTCCTCTACTATTTGTTCTGCAATGAAGCCAAGCAATGTTATAAGTGGTTCCTTTTGACATGTGCTTGCCACATGCAACCACATAGAATTAACTTGGGACCAACGTTCTTGGTCATTCAATTTTGTGACCAAGTGTGTTTGCTTCTGTACTACTGGACAATTTTTCAGCTTGTCAATGTCCATTCCATGTGGTCCTTTCTGATAGCCCAATGCTTTCTGTGTTTCCAAGATGGCACTCTTGTCAGCTAGGTCAGTCTTAATATCTTCACCTGCTTCCTTAATCCAGTTACTATGGCAATAAGGATGGGTGTCAATCTTACCCTTTGTCCTAGCAAAGTAGAAGAAGTCCTCATGGACTCGGCTCATCAGCCATCTATACAATGGTGCATACTTTCCAAAGTATGGGAGCTCATATAGCTGGTAGACACCGTTCCCTTTCAGTAGCTTTTCCCCGGCATCATCATATATTGGCATGTCATCCTTAGTTCACTTGTTCATTCGAGAAGTGAGCAGGTCATCTAGTTTCTTTTGGTTTTCATTGGTCCAGTGATTATATTCACTTATCTTACTCTGTCGGATGTGGGTATCCCATTCCTAGCCCACAATAACTTCCTCAGATACTGCATTTTGGAAAAATTACTTTCCGGGGCCATCTCTTCTTCTTCTTCCACCACCACCTTCTTTTTCTCCTTTACTGGTGTTGCTTTCTTCTTTGGTGCCATTCTTTCTATAGGTTTTATTTTCTAGACCATTGTTATGTGTTTTTTGAGTAGTTTACTTCAAACCCTAACTCAATTCAACCATGCCCCAATTTTGCATTCATGAAATCAATCACCCTAGCTATGTTCCATTACTCTGCATCGTTCAAACCCTTTTCTAGCAGGCCCTTCTAATAAATAGGTCTGTCTTTCACACCTAGTTCGCTTGCTTCGTACCTTGAATTGGTTAGCTTTATGCTCTCCACGTATAGGCTCTTTGTCAAATTCTCATAGTCGCAAGGGTAAAAATGAAATCGCATCCCATCCTTATATAGATTTCTACTTTTTGTTACATTAATTACTCCTCCACCTACCAAATTCTCCTCATTTATGACCCATTTTTATCATTTCCATGTGGTATACCTTCACACCAAATGTTATAGCCTTCTAGCGTGCCCTTTTACCCTTTGTCATAGACTTCTCTTCAAATACAAGCACTTAAAGACACCGAGTACCTCATCACTACATCATCTCCTGGTAGTTACCATGGTCGCCACTTACCTCGTGTTATACGTTCCATCATCCATCTTCATCCTTTCTTATCTTGAGAAGCAATATTTTGTCAGTTACCCTTAGTAACCTTCTTTCTCAACACCCACAACATGACATCTTCACAGCATATACCTGAGAGTCACCAACAATCCTCCCCACATGAAAAGGATGTGTAGTCCTCTGCACATCAACATGCTTTAGATTGTAGTTAGCTTCATGCGCGTAAGTGTGCTTATTACACAAACAAGAGCTAAATTGACAAAGCATAGTGATGATGAAAGAAATACATTAAGGAAATGCATAAAGGGAAACCTAATTTATTTGGCAATATTGCCTTATTACAAACACCAAGAAGACTTATTTATAGTAGGGCTTCAACCTACTCCCGTTAAAGTAACCGGGAAACCTTGTGCCATCAATTGTTTCTAACTAGCAAGCACCTAACTCAAGTATATGAGTGATAACATATGGCCCCAACCAATGTACCTTGAGCTTTCTTGATGGCATAAAAACTTGGAGTCATACAGAAGTACCATTTGTCCCACCACAAGTTTCTTATCTCTGATGTGGTGATCATGCCATGCCTTTTGGTGTGCTTTCTCCTATTTCTGACTCCAACGTGCGATGGCTCAGTGCTCATCTAGTTGAACCATCTTCACAATCCATTCTTCCAAGGCTTTCTCATCAGCTAGACCTCCAGCACATGTAATGCGCAAAGAAGGTAACATAAATTCTATAGGAAGAACAGCTTCCATGCCAAACACCAATTGGAAAGGTGTGGCTTTGTTCAATCTTTTGTATGTTGTTTTATAAGCCCAAAGAATAGCAGATACTTTATCATCCCCATCTTTCCTTCCAACATCACAAATCTTGGTCAATGTGTGGCTCAAAATCTTGTTAAAAGCCTCAACAGTCCCATTTTCCTAAGGGTGATAGGGTGTAGTTTTATGGTGGGCAACCATAAACTCATCTAAAAGGACAGTATTGTCTCATTTTAAAAAAAGGATAGCCATACCTTGTCATAACATTCTCCCATAAGAACATTCTTGTTGTTGTAGCCATTGTACACTCCTTTGTAGAGTGCTGCTTCTACCCATCAAGTAAGATAATATGTACAAGTGATGATATAGCGCGATCCACCCTGCGTGTGATCTGGTGAAATAGGCCCAACAAAGTCAATTTCCCATTTCTCAAAGGGTTTTGTACTTGTAATGGGGCGTAGAGGCATCTCATCCCTTTGTCTTGGTCGACCGAGGTGTTGACAATGGTCACAAGTCTTACAATACTCTTTACAATCCTTGTACAATGTTTCCCACCACAAACTAGCAAGTAGGATCTTGCGCGCTGTTACATCACCTGTATAATGGCCATCTGCAATACCACCATGTGCTTCATCCATTATATCTTTTCATTTATGCTCTAATACACAATGGAGTAACACCTCATCTCTACCTAACTTGTACAAATCACCACTAATTAATATGAATGGTGCCGTGTGAATAGCAAGTTTCTTCTTTCTAAATCTTTCATGCCTTCTAGTGCCATACCAGGTCTTGAGAAAGACAACAATTTCCTCCAATTCCGATGGCACACAATGTAACCTATACAGGTTGTGCATCAGAATGGTCTCCTTTATTGTTTGGGCCTCTTCTCTCTGATTGAATTCTAGACAAGTGATCCGGTCCAGAATTGCTTTTGCCTAGTTTTACCACAACTGTAAAGTCAAACTCTTGAAATAAGAGTATCCATCGGCATATGTGCCCTTGTAAAATGGGCTTGTTCACCAAATACTTTAATGCCATGTGATCTATATAAAACACAAATGGTGTAGCCAAAAATACTTGATGAAATTTGTGCAAGGCGTAGATCATGGACAAGGCCTCACGCTCTGTAGTGGTATAATTCTATTCTATAGGGGTCAACTTCCTACTAGCAAAGAAAATGGGATGATCCACAATACCTTCTCCTGGTTGAGCCAAGACGGCACCAATGGCTATGTCAAGAGGTGTCCACATGAACATGAAAAGGTTTATCCCATGAAGGAAAGTGCAAGATAGGCACGATAGTAAGTTTCTCCTTCAATATCTCAAATGCATGCTACTGTGACTCCCCCTAGTAGAATGTACCTTTTCCCTTGAGAAATTCTTCTAAGGGCGCGAAAATTTTGCATACCCTTTTATAAACTTCCTGTAATACCCTATATGACCAAAATATCCACACCTCACGCCGACCGTAGGCCGGCACTTTCAAGCCTATGATGATCGCAACTTTAGTCGGGTTAACCAAAACCCTTCCTTACAGATAATGTGTCCTAAAAGTGTGCCAAAGGGAGTAGTAAAGATGCACTTCTTAATGTTCAATGAGATACTCAACTGTCGACATCTTTCAAACATTAAGTGTAGATTGTCACAATGATCCTTAATTAGCCCATAGATGGTCCAATCATCAAGATAGACCTGTAAAAAGTTATGAATAAAATCCTTGAAGGCTTGTACCACTATCCTTGAAAATACAACAGGTGCATTCTTCAATCCAAAGGGCATCACAGTATAGGAAAAGCTTCCCCATTCAGTAGTGAAGGTGGTCTTCTCTTGATCTTCTGGGGCAATCCTAACTTGATGATACCCTGAAAACCCATCTATAATGAATATATCTCGCACTTTTGACCACTCCTAATATTTCCTCCATGAATGGCATAGGAAAGGGATCTATAACACATGTTGCATTCAACTCTCTATAATCAACACAAATCTAAATCCTACCATCCTTTTTTATGCTTATCACCATAGGACTGACCCATTCTAATTCATCCAATGGTCGAATGATCCCATATTTCAACATCTTGTCAATCTCCTCTTTTACCTTCTCACGTAAATTGGGATTCATCCGATATGGTCGCTTCCTAACAGGCGCACACCTTCCTTGAGCTTTATCTTCATTTCTCCAAGTGATATATGCATGCCTTTAAGTTCATGGTATCCTCTTGGGAATAAGTCCTCATAGTCTCAAAGTAACTCTATGATCTTTGCTACCTCTAATTTTGACCAGTAGTCCCCAATTATCACCTCCTTAGGTTTAGATTTTGTGCCTATATTGACCTTTGTTGTCTTCATAGGTTCGTGATATGTGTGCGCATCTACATCTACAATGGATAACACTTCACGTGTTCTATGTGAATGATCCACGTCCAAGTGCTCAACTTCCTCCTCATCAATTATGTAAACCATCTTCCCCTTATCTTTTTCCAGAGAAGCGCGCTCAAGTAATATGATATCATCTTCTTCATCCACAAAACGTGCCCCTATCTCTATCTCACCAAATAATTCCTAGATAAGTTCTTCCGCTTTCCCACTGTCTCCCATGGTTAAGTGCTTGATAAAGCTTAAAGCTGTGTTTACTGGTGGTGTAGATGAAAAGAAGTCAAAAGTTTGGATCATCCCTACAGTTAAAGTCTACCAATTACCAGTGTTGTGATGTAATTCAGCATATACATACCAAGCACGCGTGCAACGTTGTAAAGTAGAATAAAACTGATGCACCCAAAGTGAGGGTGGTAATGCTTCTTATCGTACTGTCCAGAGTCTCTCACACTACTGGATATGATGCTAAGCATGTTGATCACCATGATAAGGGAAAATATTTTTAGGTGCATTACTTCTTGAAAACTTGGTTGATAAGGTGGTCCCAATCATTCCCCATTCTAAGAGATTATCCTGTCACCACCCACCACCGCACGGCTGTCCCACCCAAAGTATAAGACAAAGATAGCATGTTGTTTAATCTGGTCAAATGAATTTGTTTCCATGGCCTGTAAGAACCCAACCAAATCTTTAGATCCAATATAGCGGGGTACTGAGCACCTATACATCGAACAAAATGAAAACCCTTTTTGCAAACAACTACACACTTAACTTCACACCCCACCAGTTCATAAGTGTCATGATCCCAATTATCACAAGCAACACTGGTAGTATCATTGATTGATCGAGAATCTTCCTAATGAAGGATTCCTTCCTTAGATGGATCCTGAACCTCTGGGTCCTAAATAGCGTGTATCTAAATTATGTTCAAGTCCTCTTCGCTTAAATGTTCCACGTATGGCATGGATTTCCCATCAATCAATGGTATTATAATCCTTTCCTCCTTGTTCTCGAAGTTGATATACCCCTTGTTAAACTTCAAATCAGCATTGTTTGCATAACACCAAGGGCACCCAAGCAAAGTTTGGGAAGCTATCTCGCTTCCAAAGCACTAGCACTTCGAAGCCTCCTGTGAACTTGGCCCCTTGTATAGTGATAGATGCATCCTTCAAAACTCCTATGGGAGTAGCTTTCATTTTGTTTTCCATGAATAATACATTAGATGATGGCTGTAATGGGGGTCTCCCCATTTGTTCCCATGCATCCAATGTAAGTACATTTACTTCCGCACCTGTATCAATCAAAATATTGCTCAACAGCCACCCATCCACAACAACATTCAACGTGATCTCCTTATCGTAATCAATGCTATCGGGGGAAGATTCACATGAAGTATTTGTCTTTTAGTCTCAGTTCCCATGTGTAGAGTATTCCCTTTCAACCAATTTCCTAATAAAGGAATAATATTCTCTTGGCGCAACATTCTACACACCTCTCTGATGTCGTCAATATCCAACAGGGCCTGTTCTGTATCCTTGTGCTCCAATTTCCGAGACTACTCTTTCAAACCTTGTATCTCACCTTGGAGGCTTCTAAGGACCTCCATCATTTCCTAATAGACTTCTTTCTGATGAGCTGGATCTGGATACCTAGCATGCAAAACCTCCTCCCTAGTGATTGTTGGTTTCTGTTGCAACACCTCTCTTGCACATGTTGCCTCAGCTTGTGTGGTTATCTTGACTGTTACTACCTCAGGTTCTGGTGTTAACTTGGGCATCCACTGATTCTCTATTTCTCATTGATTCTAACCATCCCCGTGCCCTTGTTTTCTTGCTTGTGCTACTTATTGAGATGCTCATATAAGTCTAGACACTCTTCATAACTATGTCCCTTTCCATAGAATGAACAGGAAATATTTTAGGGGTTTTCACACCTATAATGGTTAGGTGAACCACATGTATAGCAAGTTCCTCAAGGAAATTCACTCCTTCCTCCACCTCGGCCTCGTCCTCTATAGCTGCCTTGATATCCTCATCCCCTTTCATGAACCCCTTCAAACCTTCTGTCATTCCTATCATAGCACGTTTTATTATAATCCCTATCCTGATGCTCATTCTTCCCTTTAGAATTATCATCCACACTCACCTGTCTGACCCCAATATCAATGGCATCATGGATCTAGCAAATCAACCTATAGTCCTCAGTATCATGGGTCGTGGACCTATAAATTTTACAAAAGGAGGATACATTCTTTCTGATCACACATTGTAGTAGGGGAAGTGACTAGCATCATGATTCAAATGGAAAATCTCATAGTCCAATAGCAAGTGAATGTATAGTTCTGTGGGGGCAACTATCCTTGGTGTGGCCTTCCACTTCACAATCTATACACCAGATTCCTGAGCGCATTTCATGAGCTGAGTTTGCTGATAATTTTTCTAACTGTTTTTCCATAGCTGCTATCTGAGCTTCCAAAAATGGACTAACTCCGTGTCAATACTCCTAACTACTTCAAAGCGCATAAATTGGAATCCAATGCTTCACACAGTCGGTATATGCTTTATGTGACAAAGCTTTTTCAAAATGGGGTAATCAATCCCCTGACAAACCATTATGCATGCTGACTCGCATGAATGTCATAAGAGAGTTTGGATAGAAGCGTTTTAAAATGGGCATCATACTCACGTACACTCTCAGTAGTGCCTTGCTTTATATCCTTGAGCGTGCTTATACTCTTCTACTCAAACTCTGGGATATGGAACTCTTTTAAGAAAGCATCTTTCAATGTTGCATAGTCAATACAAGTTTGATTGGGATCAAACTTCCTATACCAGTTGTGCACGTGCACTTGTAATGTAGTAGAAAATTGACTTTCCTTGCACTTAGAAGCCGTAATACCTTTCATGTGCCATAATATTTCACACATATGAACATGTTCAACAGCATCCTCAATACCTCTGTACTCTGGGAGATGAAGGGACATCTCCATATAAATTTTCTAGGGTTGTTACCAGCCTTGACCACCCAACCTAGAACCTCCTTGGTTTCCTCTTCCTCCAAAACCACCTAAACCACCAGAAATGGGTACATCCAAACCACCCGATCCTCCTCTAGGATTTGGAATAGGGTCCATGGATGCACTTCCCAATGTCCCAACAATGGTACTATACTGGACCCCTACAGTCTGTGAAGTAGTCCTTGTTCTAGAGGTGAATCTCACACTCTGTGCACTCATATTCTGTGCAGATGATGAGCTAGAAAATGTACCCCCAAAGAATAATGAAGTTATCTGTGTTGCCATTGATGTACTTGCTATCTGACCTATTTCTGTGCTTTCACTTCCTAAATTAAAACTATCTTTACCTATTGTACTAGATACTAGAAAACCAAGCGCAAGGGCTAGGTCAGCAGGTTGGCTTAGATGCGCACCTATGGCCCAGGTAATATCTACTAGCGTGCTTCCATGTCAGGAGAGGGGTTCTCTCATGTTTTCCTAGATGGGGAGTTCTTGATGCTCTTGCTCTTCTTCCTCCCCATGAAACTCAAATCCTTCATGAGCCATCTCTCACCACGACACCATCCGTTCTCTACAATTTCTTATTTCTTGCATAATTCCCTCTCACGTGCCTCATCATACTTCAGCCGCCTCTCTTCCCTTTACCATGTTGCCGCTAGGTCTACCATCTTTCACCAATCCTGTTCCTCCCCGCGTGTGGATATTCTTTTAGCTTCCCATGGGTTTAGCTTCCAAGTTCAATGTTACCATTAGTATTTTGATTGCCAGTGGAATACCTTACAAATACGTCCCTCTAGGATACCGTAGGAACTAGAACTCCGCTACCTCTAGGCACAAATAAGTTGAAATTGAATACTCCAAAATATAGTTGTTTAGGACACCGCAAAACCAGGTATCTACCGTGTGAGTCCAACTTAGGTCAGCATCATATAGTGTTTGAAATTCCTCCTATGTCCAAACAAGTGTGTGATACCTCTAATTCCACTTAGATGCATATGCAGTCAACCATTCATACAATTCTACTAGAAAGATAGCAAAGAAGCTTTCATATAAACTGTCATACAAATTCTACTCTACCCAAGTGCGTGCGCTAAATCTGGATCTAGTGTCAAACCTCCGTGCGTATTCTTCCTCCAAATCATGAATCCATTCTTCAACGCTCACCAAAGTTAGCCAATATGTCTTCATCATGAACCATTCTGAAAACAATTGAAAAAGAGGTCCCGGCAACGGAACCAATGATGCAGCCTAGAATTCTTAGTTAACACCTAGTCACGTTGGCACATCACTCAACCTAGGCTGAGTGCTCACCCAAGCACGCAAAGGTACCGGTCCCTCTTAAGAGTTTCGTAGCAAAATGGTAGCATGATAAAGTAGTAAACATATATTTTTAGTAACTAATCCATCTATTCATCATTATACTAAACTAGATCTATAAGTGCTTAAATGTAAATCATCATGATAACAACAATATACATTGACAAAACATATCAGACACTATTGTTCAGCTAATATTCTTTATATATTCATTGCACCAATAGTACAAAAGCTTCATATAATACCATACATGCGTGCATGCATCTGTTATAATTATCCAGTCTCATGTACTCATGTATCTCTCTTTCTTCAAAGCATGTGTCTCTGTATATCTTTTTTTTACTAAGTAATTCATTACATATATATAGGGTGGGGAACTAGCCCTTCACCACTTGACTCTACCAGAAATAGGTCGTATGCTAATAATAGCCACGCACCTTTTACAACTATAGCCATACATGTAAGTATGCTATCTATAGATCACTGACAGTTAACTAAAGTGGTGGATCTATTCTTAGCTTATGCCCATGCAAGAGTGAGTTGACATGTTCTTCAAAAATCTCCATGATGAGTGGTGCGCAAGTCTCAGCATCACTTTGTGTGCTCCGCACGCCAATCTCTAAGAATAGACCTGATCTCCAAAATCAGCTAAGTCCTGAAAGTTTGACTCTATACCTCTGCACGTGACACCTTCCTATACCTTCATGCCTTTGCTCCTATGTTGTTCTTCCACGTGGACTTTGTGTGCAAGTTCAGCTAAGTGTTTTCTCTAATCAACAGGGACAAGTACCTACGTCTGAAAGAAGAAGAGGACGGTGGTCAAGGAGAAGACCCTAGAACCTGCGAAGCCACCACCCCTTAAGGAACCCTCAAATGAAGAGAAGACCACATCCCCGACTTCAGAGTTTTTAGCAAAGGAAGAAGAAAAGGGGATGGAAGAACTAGAGTCTAAGGATACAAATGACATGAACGCCTATATAGGAAAAAAGGATGATGATGAAGAGGAAGAGATAGATGTAAATTAGGAACTAATTGATGTCCACGATTCAGAGGAAGAGGAATCAAGATGCAAATGATGCTTTCATCTTTACAAGGAGGAAGGGCGCCCAAGGGGAGGAAGGCATGCGTAACGAAGAAAGGAGTGAGGGGAAAGTACCAAGGAGCCAGATATGCCCAAGCTCACTCAAGAGGAGGTGGATGAGAAAGTGACAAGGGAGGTGGAGAAGATGATTAATACCTTGGTCGACAAGGAATTGGAGCGCAGCACAGAGCTCGTGCTTAGTGAATTCAAGGAAGAGAAAAGGGAGAAGAGTGTGAGTAGCACAAAAGGCCCAACTCTTACAGTGACTATTCCAAAGGGTGTGCACACGGGAAGTAAATGCATGGAGGAAGGAAAATCAATGATGGGGTATGTTAATGACCCTAGCAAAGTTTTGCGCACACACTTCCAGAGTACCGTGCCCACCAAGGAGCTCACCGCCATGGAGTCCTTTGATCTTGAGGGTGGATACCCACGCACAAGAAAGATGCTATCGTGGGCGTTCGACTCCCACATTGATGAGCCCGAGTTCAAGGTTAACTAAGGGGTGATACTAGAGCTATCCGAGACAAAGGGGGTCAACCCCATCATAAATGCACAACAACTATCGGATGAGAAAGTATGTAATGCACTCAACAAAGTCTCCATGGAGGTAGAGGCAAGGCTCTTCTGTAGAAATGATAGGGTTAAAGTCTTGGAGGACCTGATGGAGAAGAGGAAGGAAGAAATAGTTGAGCTAACAAAGGAACTCAACCTTGAAAAGCTTATCAGCGCTCAACTATAGCGAGAATTACAAGAGGAGAAAGCTAAAGTGCGCAAAGTTTCCAAGAAGGTGGAGCTCATCTCCCAGGATATTGTCATGAAGCACCCAGACCTTAACCCTCCTACACAAAAATATGGTTCCCCCTTGGAGTGTCTTGAGGACTTGACTCGGATCCTCACCATGGAAAGGCATCCTTTGGCCTTAGAGTCAGTAGAGGATGTAGCTACATGCTTGGAGCAAGAGGACAAGTTGAAATTCATCATGCTCATAGTTGAATATAGCAAGGTGCTTGCTGATGTAAAAGTAGTTGCACAAACCGTTGGGGTCACATATGACCATTACACGGATCAGGACAAGGTGACAAGCATGCTACTTACCAACGATGAGGCTGAGCTGAAGGACTTCAGGGAAAAGAATAAAGGTAATAGAGTAGATCGAGAAAATATTCTAGCTAAAGTAGAAAGAAAATATTAAGCTATTGAGATCCTTCAAGTCTCAATCGAAACCCAGCTTAAAGAGATCTACACGGTCATTACGAGGAAGATAGATTCCTTGGAAGATCAAGCTAAGGAATTGGAAACAGCGGTAGATACCATAAACACAAAGGGGGAAGGATTAACCTTCGACAATGTGAGTACATTGGTTGGTGCCTTTGTAAGAGGGGCGCAGGATGAAGTCAGTGCTTGGAATACACTGGAGGTCGACCTATGGCAGAATTTTCCCCTTCTTCTCTTTAGGCAGTTTTCCTTCTATTCTCTCTCTTCCCCATTTCTTTATTCTTTCCCTCCATTATTTTCCAAGGCAAGGCCTTTCCTTTTTGTACTGCATTCTTTGAAAAGGTTCCCGAGGGTGGAGAATAGGTGAAGTGTGGGGTAATGTTGGGACCCTAATATAGCTACCAAATCTTAAAGGCATGTACGCACGCACAGCTGGTGGAAGCATGTAAGTTAAGGCACGTAAGGCAGGATTCAAAAAGGGTTCTTGGAGAACCAAGGACGTGCGCCCATAAAGCACAATTCGGGACTTATCCATTTACAACCTTTTGGAAAGAACACATGAAGAAGGTGTTCTATTTGAATAAGGTTCTAGCCTGGTAGCAGGATGTCCTGGAAGGAATATACCTTGCAATAAGAAGATCCAAAAATCTAATCATGACATGGAGAGGCATGCACCTGAGGCGATCCACACCTTGACTCTTGGGGCTAGATCTGAGGTTGTAGAGGAGTTTGTTGGAGATCAAATTCCTATATATATGCACGCCTTTAGCAAAGAAAAAAAGAGAGGAGAACACGAGGAAGGAAGCGGAGATGTGCGGAATTATGTGAGAACTATGGGATAAAAGGGGTAGATGATTATAGGAAGGATGTAATAATGGAATGGGGAATGTAAATTTTGTTTTGAAATTCTTCATGTATGGATCCAGATATAGCGCATGACTACAGTCTCCCCTTCTGTGATATTCTATAAGTAATGCTATGAATGAATATGATAAGGTTACCATGATAATTGTACTAAGATATTCTCTCTGTATTATCTGCATATTTCTATTATGCTTTTGATCTTGTATAATCATGAACCTTATTTTAATGTTAAGCCTATTTGTGGATTTACAACTTCCTAGTTCTGTTAATTTTGTTAAGCGCTTTTACTTTTGATATGACTGAAAGGGTATAGAAGTTGTTCTGAGCTCTATAGCTTTTTCATTTCCTTTAAAATCACTAATTCAAGATCATGAATGATGCCTTCCACTAAAATCACATAAAAGAGAGACTCGGCTCCCTCTCGTGCGCCTCGGGTGAGTGCCCGGTGCCTTTCTGGTGATGGGGTGCAAGCGCGCATGAGATTCCCTTGTTCTTGTGTGGGTGCAAAAATGACTACAAGTACTAGTTTTGTACTTGAGTAAAATTTTTAGTATCTTCTAAAAGGGAGTGGTTCATGGTGTAAGTTTTTATGTTGAATGTTAAAGGAGTGAGAATAAGGAGATATGAGTTATATGAATCCTATGAAAGTCAAGAAAAACTATCATGGTTTGTGATCTTCTTAATCATAATCTCATATCACCCAAGAAAATCCTTAAAGTAGTTCTATGGAATTCTCAAGGTCTCGTAGGCCATGTTCAAGTCATAAGACATGTTAAGATGATAAATTACAAGATAATGAGTGTCCCTTTAGATAAGAGTTAGTGAAAAAACTAAACAAAAGGTAATGAATATATTACAAATAAAATTTCTATGTGAAAAATGTGGTTGGAGTTTGAATTATTTTTTTCATCGTAAGAAATAAATATCTTCTATAATGTCATCAACTACAGAAATCTGAAAATGACGTGCTCCAAAATGAAAATGATTCCAATTCAAAAGTTGAAGATGTCTCTTGAGACGAAATAAGTTGGGTGTCATGCATAAAATTTTGTATAAAGGATGTGTTACGATGTCACAATCTGGTCAAAATCATTCTCAAGTTGAATAAATAACATGTTATGAACTGTGAAGATGAGAAATACATGTTATAATTCAAGGAACATCTAGTCAAAGAAAATTAAGTGGTTTGTTACTCTTTAAGAAGTATTATAGAATGAAAAGATAATGAATGAAGCACCATAATATGGTGATCATACTTCAAACCCTAGAGGATAATTAAATAAAAATTAGGTAGACTTGAAGTCTCTTCCCGAGGTATAATCAGTAGTAAAAAGGTACAAATCCACTGGTACAAGGTGTTTTATGGTGATAAAAGGACAAGAAGAAGATTGAATTCTCTTAAGCTTGTGATAATGAGGCCAAGGTTCTAGTTGTAAAGTCAAATAGTGATGCTTTGGTGCATTTTGAGTATGTTGCAAGTTGTGGTGAGTCAAAAATAGTGACCCAAAGTTTTAGAAGGATTATTGGAATAAGGAAATGGTTGTGAGTATCCAATAAGTGCATTTGAGGTGTCATAGGAATCTAGAAATCCTAGTGAATCGTGATATAATGAATATAAGACGGTACACTTAAAGGGGTAAAAATTTGAATTTCTCAATCAGTTAATGCACAAGAAAATAAAATAGAAAACACTACAAAATTCCTTTAGGACTAGTTAGATTTGATTGATCTATCTTTATGGCTTGAGTAAAAGGTAAGTGTTTTATTTCATTTAGTTTCAAATAAAGGATAATAAAATGATCCTAAATGCGGATTTGCATAATCTTGTTTCATGATGAACATAGGTTTTTATGGATGGAAAAAGTTGTGCTAAAAGGCTCTAAAGAATTGTTTCATAGATCTAAGCTCCAAATAACACAATCAACTAGCTTAAGGAAGAATTGAGCTTGTTTTTGAGCATGGTGAAGTGAGATATCTAAACATGAAGAGAATAGGTTCGGGGGAGAGTTGAGGTTGATTCATGGATACATATATGAATCCATTAAAGACACAACTGAAAAGGTAGTAATTCTAGTACAAGGGGGATCTTCTTGAGGTAAGGTTATGATTTGTAAATGATTAATTGCATTTTGTTTATGTTGTTGAGTGTATAAAACTTTTTCATATATGTCAAAGGGGGAGAAATTTCTGTTAGAAAAACTCTATGAGTTCCTCAAGATGTTGGTGTGTTTGTTTTCCATCAAGGTTTCTGAGTTTTTTCCATCAAATTAGGCCATGGCAATCCTATCTAATCATGGTAGGATCCTATGAAAACTACCTAGATAATTTATGAGCATCTACGAGATCATACTTTATCCTTTGTCGGAAAATTTAAAGTTTACCCTAAAATTGCCTTTGAGAACTAACAGTGGAAGCTTAGAAAAATGAGATTGGTTTGGGTTGTAAAATATCATTTATGAGAAATCAATCTATGTAGAATGTAAAGGTAGGTGTTATAGTGTTCTGGGTCAAGTTTCATCAAATTTTGAATAGGATTGTTGAAGATATTCAAGTTTTACCAAAACTGGGTAAAGTGAGAAGGGCTAAATAGTGAAATGTATTCTTAGCACTAAAACAAAATTGATAATAGTTATTTAAATAAATCATAAGAGGTTTTTTAGAATATCACTCCAAGACTGAACTTTTGCAAAAATTTGAGGACAAATGGTTAAGGAACAAAAAAGTTCTATTCATTTTTCTATTAGTGTTCTTCACTCACAAAACCTCATTCTTGAAGAGATAGCCATAAATTGAGTTTATTTGATTCCAAATCAATTTTTAAGTTGATTCAACAAATCAAGGTTGTATAAGGCTCCTCATAGGTAAAAATTATGGCCTCCTTGTTCCTCAAGTCTGACTATTTTGTATGTTTGACCCTATTTTACAAACTTTTGACCATATGGTCCTAATTTGGAGATTCCAAGATGATTTCTTTATAGTAGAAGGGTGTAATGTGTGCTTATAGTTCATGAGGTGCTTTGGGTTAATTTAGTGCTTATCTTGTGATTTCTCAGTCTATTTTCCTCTCTTACTACCAAACGGACCTTCAAACTAACCTATCATGGTGCTTGAATAAATAGTTTGTGTATAAGCATGCTTTTCAAATAAGAAATAACTACAAACACCCTCTACATGTTCAAAACAATTTGTTGAATCTCACATTTTCTTTGGTGAAGTGATATGTGGTACTTGATTTCATGGATTTTCAAATGTCTTGTATAGGCTTACCAAGAAGATTAATTTCTAAGTTGTGGTTGTAAAACACTCTTTACAAACTCTACATTCAAGGTATTGGAGGTGGTGTATAGGATTTTCTTGAAGTTATCCTTCTATGGATGATCATGAGAGTGAAGGTGTAGTCAATTTTAATCCCACTATAAAAGGAAGGAATCCCATGTGTGCCAACCTATCACCCAGAAGAAGTTGAGTGCTCACCCGAGACACGCGCGGGTACTGAGTCTCTCTTTTATGTGAGTTTTAGTGGGAAGCATTTATCTATGATTAGTGTAAGAGTATTCAGGAAAGAAGTTTAGACATACAAGAATCATAGGGCTCAAAACGGCCTCCAGATCCTTGTAGCTTCTTCAAACCCGGATGTTTTAACAGACTCATAACATATACTATAACAGAAAAAAATTTAATCATCAATTCATGGCATGCAAGGAAAGAGAACTCCTATGAATGAAATATACATTAAAGCTACTGATATCCATGTCTATTTGTAACAGGTAACCTCATTGTATTCATTGTTTCATTACAAAGAGCCATAGAGGGAAGACCGCAATCATGCACATCACTAGGCTTGTATAACTATGCCAAAAGAAAAATAAATTACAATACTGGGCCTAGTACATTCCTATCTAGAATCAAAGTTCCACTCACAACGAATCCTACAGAGCTTCACCCATGTTATCTCTCTATGTGTATATCTCTTCCTCTATCTCTATATCCCCATCTATATGTTATCTCCATCTCTGTCTCTTTTTCTGTTCTATAGGCACTTGTATTTATCATCTTCCCACACTACCAACTTGCCTTGCCACGCCCTCAGATCTGTCGCCAAGTGTCGAATGTGGTCCTCCAAGCGAGCATGTTCCTTCAGGCCTGAGCTCTCCACTCCATCTCATGATGATCTTCTAGAAGATCCCATCATTGGCATGCTCTTTCCTGGGCCACCTGTTGCCAGGCTGGCATCTTATCCATGTGCAACCGATCACGCTTTTCACGTGTTCTACCTTAGACGCTTAAATCAGCTAAGTCCCGAACCTCCTTTCACGCAACATGCGAACCATGTGCCTTCTTAACTCTTCCTTCGTGCACTTTTTCCTTACGCGCCCTTTCTATAACTAGGATCCTTCGTGCCCACATCCCTTCATACTTAGTCAATTTTCTAGGGGCCCAACATCACCCCACACTATGCCTATTCTCCATCCTCAAAAAAATTTACTTGACCAAGGTGCAAGTTGGTTCAATGGAACCAAGATGCAGAAATATATTTTACAAAATGAATAAGGAATGAAAGAATAGGGAAAGAATGAAGAATGGGGGAACATTAATTCAAAAGGTTGGGGAAGTCCCATCACAGATCTTCCTCCAGCTTGTTCCACACTTCAACCTCGCCCTTCACCTTTTGGCATAGGTCACCCACTAGGGTGCTTACTTCATCAAAGCTTAGGCTAGCTCCCTGGGCACCCAAAGTGTCCACAATCTGTTCCATTTCCTTACCTAGATCTATGAGCTTGTCCATTTTTCTGGTGATCTGGGGTATAGTTCCTTTAGCTAGGCCTTAACTAAACTTCTTAAAGCATCAATCACCTGTGATTTCTTTTCTACCTCGGCCAGAACCTTGTCCCTCTTTGCCTTGTTCCCCTTGTTCTTTTTCTAGGAACTCCTTCAGCTCTACTTCAAGCATGGAAACCAAGGAGCTTGCCACCTTATCTCGATATGCGCATGTGTCATATGCAGCTTTTACAGACTGGGAAGTAACCTTGATCTCTCGTGAGTACTTGGTTGTACTCGGAAACAAGTGTTATCACCTTTAACCAATCCTCCTCCTTTAGGCGTGTGGCCACTTCCTCCATAGATTCCAATGCCAAGGGTCATCTCTCCATGGTGAGGATGTGCATTAATTCTTCTAGGCATTCCAAAGATTGATGCGTACCTCCAGGGATTGGTGTTAGATCTGGGTGTTTTAAAATGATGGCACTTTTTATCAATTCTACTTTCTTGTAGACCTCCTACACCTTTTCCTTTTCCTCCTTGAGCTCATGCTTTAGCTGCACACTAATTAATTCCTCTTGTTTTAAGTTTCTGGCCACCTTAGCCAACTCCTCTTCCTTCTTAGCCAATTTTCCCTCTAGGGCCCTTATGTTTTCATTCCATGTGAATAGCCTCACCTCTGTTTCAATTCCGCAACCTTGTTTAGAGCATTTCATACTTTCTCATCCGAGAGATCCTATACATTTACTAAGGGGAGTTCTCCCTTAGACTCTGGCAACATAATAAGCACCTTTTAGCAGACCTCAAAGTCTAGCTCATCAACGTGGGACTCAAATGCCCAAGAAAGCATCTTCTTGGTCTTGGGGTACATGCCCTCCTTTCAAATGATCACATGGCTATAAGTCTTTCAAAGGTATCATGCTTTGGAACCATGCGCATATCACCTTCCTCAATCATCCACATAGCCCATTATCCGACTATGTTCTACATCCAGAGTTCTTCTACCCGAGCGCGCATCTTTGGGGAAGCTAACTATCGCAGCAGGCCTCCTAGGCTATCATGTCCCTTTTCAACACTCTCCTCCTTCCCTTCCTTAAGCACTATGTTTGTGCTACGCTCTAACTCCTGGTCTACAAGGGCCTCGAGCATCTTCTTCACTTCTCACTTTACCACTTTAGTTATCTCGTGTCTTGGTAAATTTATGTCTCCCCTCGCTTCTCCATGTAATCCTTCTCATCCGTTATTTGTATCTTCACTACCTTCATCACCTTGTGTGCCTTTTCATCATGCGAATATGAACTCTTGATTTTCATCCCTACTCTCTTCCTTCAAGTCATAAATACTAAATACATGAGGTTCCAAAGGTTCCTTGTCTTTCTCTGGCTCTTCCTTCTTATCGCCACCTCCTTCACTCTCATCCTCTCCTTCTCCCAGATATCTCTCCAAGCTATTAGTTGCCTCCGAGTCAACTTCTTCATCTACCCTCTGCTTCTTCCTGAGATTTGTCCTCTGGTAAGGAGATTCTACCTTCTCTTCTTCCTCTTGTGACTCCTCCATGGTGGTGGGTTATTCGAGCACATCTACTTCTAACATCTTCTCCTTTACTGGAGACTTCTTCCTTTGAACATAGGTGCTTGGCTTGGCACTTGTAGAAGGCATGCTCACTGTCTGAGAAGTTAGCACACTTGGTGCTCCTTCCTCTCCTCTGCCTCTCTTCTTCGATGTTGGCTTCTTCTTTCTAAAGGGGTCCTCAAGTATCGAGATCTCATCCACCAAATACGTGCCATTCTCAAACTTTGGCCTTATGCGCATGTACACGCGCACCATGGATCCTCCAATGATGAGAAGTGTTATTGGCCTAGTCATATGGATTTCATGTGACACGTACTTCTCCACGTACGCACACTTACCTCTAGGGTAGTTTAGTTTCTTCCTCATATCCCTGTGCTCCCGGTCCAACTTTCCTAGCTCCAACCTTAGCTTCTTTGATTCTTTAAATTTGTTCACTCCCGCTTGGAAGTATTGGGCAATGAACGCAAAAGGCAATTTGCACCAAGGGCTCCATGATTCGTCAATAAGTTTGAACTTACCCAAGTAGTAGTGCTGGTATACCACGAACTCATCTTCTCCTTGTGTGGCTATTAGGAGTTGTTCAGGGATCCTCCACTCCACCCCGAATGCATTTCTCAAGCGTGTATACCATTTTTCAAGCCGTGCTTTGTGGGGAGCCATCATTGTATCACATGCATATTTTTTAAACCTCTTCACAAGTGAAGGGTCTTTGGCTGGGTACTCCCACACAAATTTGTCCAATGCATCCGGAACTCCAATCTCTGCAAACACTATGGTGAGTAGGACATTGCCAAAGAGGATCTTGTCCCCTTCTTTTGTGCACTTTACAATTTCCTCGTAATGTATGCAGATAAGTTATATATAGTCCCCTCTACAATCTTCCTACAGACATGTAGCCATGGCTTGTTGACTTGTGTTCATCTTTCTTGGCCATTCAACTTTGTTACCAGGTGTGTGGCCATCTTCATAATGGGGTCCTTAATGTATGATATGTTATAGTACTACGACCCTTTCTTGCAGAATACTCTATGATGGTCTCTCAATAGCCTCCTTGTCGCCAAGGTCATCCTCCGTGCTATCTCCCTCGCATATGAGGCCCGTAAACTGTGAAATCAACTCGGGAGTCACACGTATCTTGTGCCCAAATAAGGCAAGTAGTCTCGTGCACCCGAGACATCAACCACTACAAGTGATCCGATTCCCAAAATAAGGCAACTCATAGAGTTATAAACCCCGTTTGACCTTTACATCATCATTGTAGATAGGTAAACCTTCAAGTGTTCATTTTTGGTTGGGCATACCAACTCTAATGCCATTTCTTTCTCTATAGTTTTGGTGTGGTGACTATAGTCATTGACTAGTATGCTTCTCAAATGGGATTCCCATTCCTTCCCCATCATCACTTCGTTTGGGTACTACATTTTGCATACCATTCTTCATTTGTATCTACCTCGGGTTCTAGTTGTTTAGCCTTAGCTTTGCCCTTTCCTTTCTTGAGTGCCATGGTCGAGGTAATTTTATCACTCCAATCCTCTCCTTGTTACTCTACTTTCCTTCTCCCAACCTTTGATCTCGATCTGCGCGATACAATTCTTCTAAACCCGTGCCCTAGTTTGTTGAACCCTAACTTTGATAAACTCTTCACAAGACAATGTCTTTTTACTTCTTTCCACGCCCATGTAATTCCTTCCTTCTGATTCACAATCTCAAACTGCCCTTCACATTTTTAATCACACAGATCTTCCACTTGATCGAATCTAAAAACCCTAGTTGATAACACTTGCTTATATCTCCAACTCTTCATTTTCGCAAAGTAAAATGAGAGTGCCCCGACCCTCTATTTATAGTTTTTCCTTTTTCTAGTCATTAAATGCTACTCTACCTACCCCGTACTTTATTCATTTAATGTGGATTTTTAAAACAAAGCATGTCTTCAGCACCTTCACTTATGTGCCCTTCCTGCACAAAACCCTCTTTAACTCGCATGCGCTTCCTGCGTGAAAATGCCTCCAACCTTCTGGCGCGCAAACCAACCTAATAGGAGACTCTTACATGCGCTCAACATGCACCGAAGGCACTTCTTCTGTCCAGATTCTTTCTTTCACCTACCTCATGTTGCTTTAACTACACTTCCTTTTCCTTTATACATGGGATCTACAAGTAGCTTTATCCTGGTACCAACCATTCTATCTCTCTCTTCATCTCTCTTTCAACCGGCTACTCAACAAGGCTCTTCAACACAACTTCCTTGTACTTTTAATCATGTGCTTCTTCACTTTTCTCCACCCCACACTTAAACGATGTGCGGTCCTTTGTGCACTCATAAATTCTCCAAAATAGCAATAAGGTTATCGGCCCAAGGCATAAAACAAAACAGAACACAAAAGGGAAACATAAGGAAAGGAAAAAGTACAAAGGAAAATTTATAAACTAACTGGAAAAACTACCTTATTTACAAACACCAAGAAGACTTATTTATAGTAGGGCTTTAACCTACTTCCATTGAAGTGTCCAGTAACTTCGTTCCCATCTAGCACTTGTAAATGGTTCGCACCTAAATCAAGGATGTACAAGATTTTGTAGGGAACTAGCCAATGGACTTTCAACTTTCTAGGATAGCGCAAAAATCTAGAATCATATAGTAATACCATCTTCCCAACCTCAAACTTCTTGTTTCTAATATGGCGATCATGTTAAGCCTTTTGATTTTCCTTTTTCATTGTTTGGCTCCAACAGAAAGTGATCATCTCTCATCCAAGCCATTAGTTCATCAATTATTTCTTCTAGTGCTTGCTCATCTGGTTAATCCTCCTACGTGTGTTATTCACAGAGAAGGTAACATGAATTCAACCGAAAAAATAGCTTCGTGCAAACACCAATTGAAAAGGTGTGACTTTATTTAGTCTTTTATACGTAGTCCTATAAGCCCATAAAACTATTGATACCTTGTCATCCCAATCCTGTCTTCCAACATCACAGATTTTGGTCAACTTATGACTCAAGATTTTGTTGAACACTTATGCGGTTCCATTTTCTTATGGGTGATAGGGCATAGTCTTATGATGAGCCACCATGAACTCAGATAGTAGGATCCTCATGGTCTCATTCATAAAATGTACCCCTATCACTGGTCAAACTCAAAGGGCATCCATACCTTGTGATAATGTTCTCCCATATGAACCTTGTCATTGTTGTTGCCATGAAATCTTTAGTTGGGCTGCTTCTTCCCACCTTGTGAGATAATCCATGCAAGTGATGACATAACATGACCCCGTCCTATGTGATGGCAGGTCATATAGGTCCTACAAAGTCTATCACCCATTTTTCAAAACAATATGTGCTAGGAATAGGACGCAAAGGCATTTCATCCTCCTTCCTGGTTTGCAAATGCATTGACAATGGTCACATGCATTACAATATTCCCTACAATATTTGTACATGGTTTCCCACCATAAACCTTCCATTAATATTTTACATGCAAAGTGGCATCACCTGCATAATGCCCACCTACACTTCCTTCATGTGCTTCCTCCATGATGGCCAGGTACTCATGCTCTAACACACATCTATGCAAAACTTCATCACGTCCCAATTTGTATAAGTCTCCACTAATCAACATATAGGGTACGGTGCACATGGCTAACTGCTTCTTTTCTAATGCCTTCATCCCATCCGGTGCCACACCTTCTTTTAAAAATACAGCAATCTCTTCCAAATCCAAGGGTGCGTGCCACAATCTAAATAGTTGTGCATCTGCATTGCTTCCTCAATACTTTGTGCATCCTCTCCTGAATCAATTCTTGACAGATGATCAGGTCCACAATTGCTTTTTCTAGGCTTCACTACAATGGTGAATTCAAACTCTTAAAACAACAACACCCATCGACATATGTGCCCTTGAAGAACATGCTTGTTCACTAAATACTTTAATGCCATATGATCGGTGTAGAATACAAAGGGTGTCACCAAAAATACTGTCTAAATTTGAAAAATGCATAGATCATTGACAATTCCTCATGCTCGGTTGGGGTATAATTCTACTCTGCTGGTGTTAACTTCTTGCTCGCAAAACAAAGAGGATGATCAAGAATCCCCTCACCTAGTTGTGCAAGTACTGCTCCAATGGTGGTTCTTGAGGCATCTACATGGACATGGAAGGGCTTGTCCCAAGAGGGAAATCGTAAAATAGGTGCGGTAATAAGCATATCTTTTAATGTATCAAACGCCCTCTTTTGTGCCTTTCCCCAATGGAAGTTACTTTTGTGTTTAAGTAGCTCTTCTAAGGCGCAGTAATCTTAGCATACCCCTTAATGAATTTTCTGTAATACCACGTATGCCCAAGGAATTCACACATCGTGCTCTCTGCTAGAGGCTCCCTTAACCCCACAATAATCGTAACTTTAGCAGGATCTACTAAAGAAGCCCTCCTTACATATGATATGCCCCAATAAAGTCCAAGAGGGTGTAGCAAACACACACTTCTTAATGTTGAGGGATATCCTCAACTACCTACACCTTTTAAACATTAATCTGAAGTTTTCATAGTGGTCCTTAACTGACCATATACTCGTCCCAATCATCCAAATAAACCTCGGAGAAACTTATTAATGAAGACTGGAATGCTTGCACCACTATGCGTGAAAAGACAGCAGGCACATTCCTCAACCCAAAGGGCATGACCGTATATGAAAAACTTCCCCACTTGGTGGTGAAATTTTTCTTCTCCTTGTCCTCCTTTGCAATCCAGACATGGTGGTATTCTGAAAATCCATTCGTAAAGGAATAGATTTCACACCCAGTGACTCCTTCCAAAATTTCTTTAGTGAAGGGGGTCGGAAATGGATCAATGACACAAACTGCATTCAATTCCCTATAATTCACACAAATTCTAATCCACCCATCCTTCTTGATGTTGATTACCATCAGACTTATCCATTATGATTCTTCCACTGCCTCAATGATCCCAAAAGCTATCATATTGTCTATTTCCTCCTTAACCTTCACGCGTAAGTTGTGATTCATCTAGTAAGGCCTTTTATAACCGAGTGCGCACCCTCCTTCGCTTTATCCTCATCTCCCCAAGGAATTGTGGAACGCCTTTTAGCTCATGGTACCCATGTGGAATAAATCCTCGAATTCACGCAACAGATCAATGATCTTTGATACTTCCTTCTCTATCCAGTAATCTCCAATAATAAATTTCTTAGGTTCAGTTGTATATATCTTTCCCCCACAGGTAGATATAGACAAGCAGGAGAATGGAGAAATCAAAGAAGCTCAAACCCTCGGCACAAGAAATGGCGCATGACAATGAGTGTCGACAGAGAAAACGATGCGCCTTGGTGCATAGAAGTGGCGCACAGTGACCATGTCGATAGGTCAAAACTAATGCACCCTTGCGCATAGAAGTGGCACACAAAGAATGAATGTCGATAGGGAAAATGATGCACCCTTAAATGCGCACGACAATGAGTGTCGACTAAAAAGTGCGCCTCGCACACGTAAATGGCGCATGAAATGAGTGTCGATAGGGCAAAGGATGCACCTTGCACACAAAAGTGGCACCCAAGAAGTGCGATAGGTCAATTGATGTGCCCTTGCACACGTGAGTGGCGATGAATGAATGTCAACAGAAGGCAAAGGATGCGCTCGCACATAATAGAATGGCGCACGACAATGAGTGTCGATAGACAAAAGGCGCTGGTGCATGATAATGAGTGTCGATAGGCAAAATGATGCACCCTGCGCCATGCACAGCTGGCACAGGGAAAGGATGCACCCTTGGCACACGGAAATGGCGCACGACAATGAGTGTCGACAGGGTAAAGGATGCGCCCTTGGCGCACAGAAATGGCGCATGACAATGAGTGTCGACAGGGTAAAGGATGCGCCCTTGGCGCATGGAAATGGCGCATGACAATGAGTGTCGATAGGGTAAAGGATGGCGATGCACCTGGCGCACAAATGAGTGTCGACAGGGAAAATGAAAGGATGCGCCCTCGCGCACACATGTGTCGAAATGGCGCACGATATATGAATGTCGACAGGAAAAGGATGCGCCTGCGCACAAAATGGTGTGCGCAAAGATGAGATGCACCCTGTCGATGGAAACACTGAATGAGCAGTGTGGGTAATTTGCACCCTTGGCACATGGAAGAGGATGTCGACACACACATGGATGCCTATGGCGCACCTTCAGGAGGCGCAACATTTTGAGCGCCGACACAGAAGCAGACTCTCGGCGCAGAGATATTCGATGGCCATAACTTTTGACCGGGAGCTCGATTCATGCAAGGTTGGACTTTTCGGAAAGCTTACGAGGTCCTCTATCCAACTACGACTGATATCTTTAATTGGGTGAGAAAAATTCTTAAAAATGCAAAATACAGTTCGCCACTTTTGGGTTCACTGGGTTCTCACCTACCATCATAATGAGATGAGTTAAGTGCATTCTGGAGGTGGTTGGGGTAGATTTTGAATTCCTCTCTCTTTTCTCTCTCATTCTTCCTATAAATTGTAAGGAGGGGCTTCTTTCTAAAGGTTGACATTTCTGTTTTGCCCCCCTCCTTCTTCTCTTTGGCAGTGAACTTGTGGAGTTAAACCTCCCATTTGAAACCGTAATGCAACCTTTGCCTCTCGCATTTTGCAGTGTGTCAGATCAATCTTTGAGCAAATTAATGCATGTCTCAGGATGATTCTCAACCCTCTCTCGTGTTCATTTGCATCCTCCCGATCTTTCACTATGAATCTGCTATCTCAGGCATGATCTTGCATTGCATTTTAATGGTCTCGTGTTTATTGGCAAGACAGTGTTCTTCTTCATTCCTGCATCACCTTTGTAGTTTAGGTTTTATTTTATGCATTTTCTTACCCCTGTCTCCTTGGCAAGTTAGATTAGGTTTTTAGTAAACCCTCTGCATTTTCTACGTGTGCATCTGAACAGAGGAATAGGAACCGGCCTTCATCCGAGAGCTTTTCCGATTTCGCAAGGTCCCACACTTGGGAAAAGCTCCATGTTATGCAATCGCACTGAGAGTCTCAACCCATCGTGTTGCAGACATTCAGGGGTGCTGCGATTCGACATCAATAGTTTTGGCACGCCTGGTGGGACCAAGAGGTCATTCCACAAGATTTGAAGGAACTTTCAAGAAATTCGACTTAAAAAATTACAGGTTTTACAATTTCATATTTTCACCTTCCAGGCTGAACTTTGAAATCAATTTTCAAGGACTTAACTTGCTCGAAACAAGTCAAAATTTCACCAATTGATAGATCGGGGATAATCTTCAAAAGGGTATTCTTAGATTTTTGAGATTTTGACTTTCAAAATTTCATGGTTTTTTGATTTTCGGATTTCGTTTTCTTCTAAGTCCTGCATTTTTGGATTTTCGGGACTGTCATTCCAAATCAAATTCCAAACTCTAAAATATCAAAAATACAGGTCTTTTAAAATTCTATTTTTTAAATATTGTCAGGTTTGGTGTGTAACTTGGCAGAAGTCTAGCCTTTTGAGGCTCATTTTTCTAACACATCTGGCGACTCCGAAGGGATAGAATTCAAATGCGGTGTAGTGAAAGAAAAAAAGTTGCCCCTGCATATGAGAAGAATTCAAACCAGTCCAATACTCGAGAAGAGGGGCTATTTTTCCACTTGCAACTATCACTGTGAGAGGAGGAGGAGAGGAAGAAGACCACAAAGATCACCATCTCCACCTAACAGACTTTGTCTACACCTCCACCTCGGTAGGCCTTTTCTCGCATCGACTGTGGTTCTTAGGCCAATCATAATGGCACATCTACCACCGAATCCCTTTGTCAATTTCACGGGTAGTAGTCCACTTGCCCTAAATGCTCATAATCAAATTCCAGCTTGCAAAGACTAAAGAATATACCCTATTTTACAGAGAAAATCATACTACTCCTATCGATCACATCCAGATATTGCTAATGCATGTGCAATCCACGAAATAAATGAAATGGATGTCATAAATCAAGTTGTTGGCTTCATCTTTCAAAGGTAAGGCCTTACAATGGTTTAGAGCCTTAGCAAAGAGGGTCTATTACTTAATCGGAACCAACTTTGTTCACTTTTTCGCAACCAATTCGGGAGAGGGCGACAATTTATCTTTATCGAACAATTGACAACAATCAAAAGGGCTCCTAACGAACAAATGACAGATTTCAACTTCAGATTCCAACGGACATGGGACAGGATTCCAATAGCCGTGAGACCAACCACCGAAGGAGCATTCCTTTATTTCTTAAAGGCTATAAATTCAGACATAGCCATGATGATCCAATCAATGGGAGGAACAACGCTGCCAGGGGCCTACGACACAGCTATCAGAGCAGAGAACTATTTGATCCAAGCTGGCAAGCTTGCACCAAGGCCACCAATGCCTCTCTATCCGGATATGGGAAATCCTACAACCAACCAAGCACCAGAGTTGAATCCCATTCCAACTCCTAGAAATCAAAGCAATAATGAGGCGTCGACTTCTTCAAATACTTCAAAGGAATTGCAGGAGGTCATGAAACAACTACAGAACCTTGGAAATGAGCTAGTGACTATCAAAAGACAACAAGCTCAAAGTGCTAGACCGTATCAGCCTCAAGCACAAGCACTGCTAGGCCCCCATACCAACAAAATAGACCACCACCTCAGCCGCAAATCAAAACCAAAACCAAGGACAACCTCAAGCTTCGCTGCCATTTCGACCGTATGATCCAAATGCAACGACGCCTCAAGAGCCTTGGTCCCGACACAAAATAACATGGCACAGAGTACGACCGGTGTTACCCTTGCAATCTACCTCACAATCAACCAAAGATGTTTCAATGGTGCACTAAATCAGCCTCGATGGTGCAAACCATTGGTGTTCCTCAAGAACCAAGCCAGAGGAGAATCAACAAAGAAGAAATGCAACAAGAAGGACCTCCAACAAAACCACATTGGCCAATCGGCAAACGGAAGACTTCGTGGAGTTAACCAACAAATTTTTCAAGGCGTGGCTGCCAACACACGGTCAAAGAAGAGAAATATAGAGAGGGACAACCGTGTAATCCAGCTTGTTTCTCACCCACTCCTACACAACAAGGGGTCAAGTGAGGACCAAACGCAGCTCCAAATGTGCAAAATCAACCTAAGGTACCTACAGAAGCAACACATGCACCTGCTCAAGCTCCGTAAAAGGTCACCAAGTAAGGGACAACAAAAGGACAATTCATCCCCTTTCAACATCATCGATCAAATGAAGAAGACACATGTGAACATTTCCATGTGGGAATCACTTACATCCTGTGGCAACGAGATTTATCACAAGCTGCATGGCTAATTGGTCTCCACAAATGTATCAAACCAGTGGACATGAGAAAGTTCTCACTAATGCAAAGCAAGCAACATGATGGGGGCCGATAAGGAAAAATTTGAAGCCTCCACCATTCTATGTTTCATTGATTGTTGAAACCACTTGTACACAACCGCATGATAGATTCAGGGCAAGTAGTTCAAAGATGCCAAAGCAAATAGCGGATCAACTGGGTTCAAATATGAGCCAAGGCTGAAAGGAGTAGTACAACTAGATGGAACGGCAGTGGAACAGCTGGGTCATCAAGGGTTAAGCCTAACACTACATTCCCGTCCTAATGTTACAGCTTCTACAAGATGTGTCTCGTGATTGACCTTCCGCCACTCTTTTGCGCGTGTCTATCAAGAGACTTCACCGCAAAAATCGGTGGATATTTATCTCGCAGATTGGTCACACATGATTTTTAGGACAAGGTATGGAGCCAAAGCAACAATCAAAGTCGTAACCAATTGCCAATTTCCATATTGAGCCTCATGTACCAAATCCTATCAATGCAAATTGCTCGGCTTTTGATCGTGAGGAGTGTTCAAGTGATCTAGAAACAGTACTAAGGTCGAGGGAATTCCCGATTTAACTTTGATGAATGGGCAAACAAGAGTCATGAATTTGACCCATACAAGGAAATTGAAGAATCTGAATTGGGCGTGTATTGTATACACGAAGAAAATTCACCCATTCCCGACATCATTCAAATTTCGAACAAAAGGATGAAAACAAAGTTTGGAAATTATTTTTCGATGGTTCGAGAAGCGCATAAGGTGGCCGGAGGTGGTGCAATGTTGATTTCACCACAAGACATCAAATATTTTTCAGCTTTTTTCCAGCTTTTCCTGCTCAAACAACACGGCTGAATACGAAGCATTGATTCATGGAATTCATCAGGGCCAGAAAAGGGGCATAAAGAACTTGCAGTGTTTCGAGATAGCGAGCTAATCATCAACCAAGTTAGGGGACAACATGCTACAAAGAACGACTTGTCAAGAGCTACAAGAATAGGGTATGGGACCTCATTGAGGATTTCAAGCTTTCAACATCAGTGTCCATACCTGTGAAGAAAAATGAAGTCGCAGATAGGCTCGCAGCAGCTTGGAGCAACGCTTGATGTGGTTGACAACATCGAAGGGGAAAACACAGCCACATATCCATGTGATTGTGAGGCCAAAGCAGCCTCCAGATAATAACACAAGTCAGGCAGTGTTTGAGAACGATCAACAGATCATCAATTTCTTACAAGAAGAGGCTGAATTCTCACCTAGAATCAGATGATTAGAGCAGCAAGATGGGGATCAAGTAGTGCACTGCACAGACAAACAAGCTTCCTAAGGGTTTAGTAACATTGAGTCTATCTTCAACCCTAACGACTAGCCCGTAAGGAAAAGGCTAACATACAAAGTCAAGAGAGAAGATTCGAGCCAATTCTAGTCTGGGAAGGCAAAACACTTCAAATTGGTAAAGTGGCCACCGAAAGCAGAGAAATCAGATTTCATACAACTTTGCCAAGAATTTCCAGATGTCTTCGCTGAGCTATGAAGACTTAAGAGGATTCGATCCAAATTTGGCACAACATACCATAGAATTGATCCAGATGCTAAGCCCATCAGCAGTAAGGAGACCACCAACCTCACATCAACCTCTAATGAAGAAAGAGCTAAATAAGCTAATAGAGGCAAGCATTATATTCCCGATCAAGCACTCAAGCCGGGTCAAAACTTGGTTCCTGGCCAGAAGAAGAAGAGTGGGAAATCAGGTTGTGTGTGGATTTCCGAGACCTAAACAGGCATCTCTCAAAGACCATTACCCACTTCCTTCAATGGAACAAATATTGCAAGTAGATCCGGTTCGTAGAGATTCTTCTCCTAGATGGCTACTCAGTGGTACAATCAGTGATGGTGAAAGAAGATGACCAATTCAAGACGGCTTTCACCACCAAATGGGGGACCTATGCCTACAAGAAGATGCCATTTGGGCTATCAAATGCTCAGCCACTTTCCAAAGGGCAATGGATATGGCATTTAAGGGGTTGATCAATAAAATAGTTTTGATATATCTCGACGACATCACCGTATTCTCAAAAATGCAAATGGATCACCTCTGTCATTCGAGGCAAGTATTTCGAGATGTAGAAGATTTGGGGTATCATCAATCCCAAAAATGCATATTCTTGGCTCACGAGGGAAAACTTCTAGGCCATATTGTTTCAAAGGAGGGGTCGATGATTGACCCGTAAAGAGTCAAGCAATTCGAGCATCGCTATCACTAAGTCACAAGAAGGCTCTTCAAAGCTTCTTGGGAAGGATCAATTTTGTCCGCAGATTTGTTCCAAATTTTGCTGCTCTTGTGAAGCCAATAACGCTGATGTTAAAGAAGAGTATGGCATTTAAGTGGACATCTGAAGGCAAGGCAAGTTTTGAGGCAATAAAAGAGGCTATATCTCAAGCTCCGACTCTCGTCAATCCAGACTTCTCCAAGGACTTCGTGCTATATGCCTTTGGTGGTGGGGACACGATTTCTGCAATCCTGGTACAACAAAACAAAGGAGGATTAGAACAACCAGTTGCTTTCTTCACCAAGGCTTGAGGAATACGAAACTAGGTACTCTTTCATCAAAAGCATGTCCTCAGCAAAGAATCGTGAGCTTAAAGAAATTCAAGCACCTAGTCTCAAACAACAAGATCCAATTATTGGTCTCTCATGCGGAGTCGTGACTTCCTTCTAAACAAGGATCTCGAATGAGAAACGTGCAGATGGATAACTCGTGTCATGGAATATGACATCGAGATCAAGGTCACCAAACTAGTACGTGGAAGGGACTATGTGAGCAAATAGCCTCGAGTCAACAAGTTGAAGCAGTGAATGAAAAAGAGGTCGCTCTGGGTACTACAGATGGTCAAGAACAAGAAAATGATGATGTGCCTACTCCTTGTTGACTCGTAATATGATACACTTCCTACAGATGCCTATGCCCCCCAGAAATGAGCAAAGCAAAGAGGAGATACTTCAGATTACAAGCCATTCCATATGTGCTTGTTGATGGTGTTTTGTTTAAGAAAGACATCAATGGAGTTCTATTGAGGTGCATTGGGACAAATCAAATTAAAAGGGTGTTACGAGATTTTCACGATAGAGATTCTGGAGGACATTTCACCCCACGAGTAACAACTCTCAAGATAATGAAGGCAGGTATATTATTGGCCGACGCCTTCAAGGATCGCTATACATGGATAAGAAAGTGCAAGAAATGTGCACTCTTCACACAGCAAAGAAAGACTAGCAAAGACTTCCATCGCACCCAATTTTGGTCGACCAACCATTTATGCAATGGGGATTGACTTCATCGGGGTCATCAATCCAAACTCAAGCCAAGGCCACAAGTGGATTCTCACGAACTGACTATTTCACCAAGTGGACCGAAGCAAAGAGCGCTCAAAGAAGCAAATGAGTCTAACATACTAGACTTTTATGAAGGAATAGTGACTGTGTTCGGTGTGCCGCCACTATCATATCGCATAAATGCATCGGCATTTATAGGTTCCAAGATTACGTAATGGGCATCAAGAATGGAATCTATTTGAGCACCTCTTCAAATTATTACCCATAGCAGGTAATGGACAGCAGAGTCCACGAACAAAAATTTGCTAAGAATCATCGAGGACTCGATGAAAATCAAAGAACATGGCATACCAAGCTAAAATCAGCATTATGGGCTGATAGAATAACACCAAAGAGGTCTACAGGTAATTCCCCTTACAAGTTGGTCTATGGAAAAGAGGCAGTATTGCCTATATCATTAGAACTGCCTACATTGGAGTTCATGAAGCAATTGGAGTTGGCTGAGTTCGAACCAATGGAGGCTAGGTATGCAGAGTTGATGGAATTGGAAGAAATTAGAGAACATGCAATTCAAACAATTGAGAAAGATCAGGCCTTAGTAAAAAGATGGTTTGATAAGAAAGCAAGAGCAAGGACCTTCCAGGAAGGGGACTTAGTTCTGAAATGGGATGCAGATCGGGCAAAACCAGGAAGGCATTCCAAGTTTGATGCCATTTGGAGTGGCCCCTACATGGTCACGGATGTAAAAGTAGTAATGCCTTCCAATTGTCTACTTTGGATGGAGGAGAACTCCCGATTCCGGTTAACGGAATCCATCTTAAACATTGCTACTAAAAGGAAAAGGTTTACCCTTGTAAATATTAGCCTAGATTTCAATTCCTCTAAGTGCGTATGCACATTGTCTTGTTGTAGTTAGGTTTCTGTTTCCCTAAGTGCTTTGGCACAGGTTTTGTTGCTCCTAGGTTGTTTTCTACGCTTCAGCATGCTCTCGAAGAAGGGGTTGCATGATATCGTGTCTGGATCGATATCGTGTTGGTTTCAGGTTATTGCTTATGACTCCATGCCCAATGGATTGCTAAAAGGCCACTGATCTTCTACCTAGCAGTGTGTAATCCCATTGAGTCACCAAATTGTTGTATATATCTTCCCCGTGTAGATATAGACAAGCAAGAAGAATGGAGAAATCAAAGAAGCTCAAATCCTCGACATTTATCACCCGGCGCACGAAATGGCACACACAATGACACAGAGAAAACAATGTGCACCTGCACAAAGTGGCGACAAAATGAAAATCACACAGTAGGGAAATGGATGCGCCTGCGCAGCAAATGGCACATGAAATGAATGTCGACAGAGAAAATCGATGCGCCCTTTGGCGCATGAATGGCGCACGACAATGAGTGTCGACATGGTCGAAAAAGATGGCCCTGCACACAAACAGGATGACAATGAGAATGTCGACAGGGAAAATGATGCGCCCTTGGCGCACAGAAGTGGCGCACGACAATGAATGTCGACAGGGCAAATGATGCGCCCTTGGCACATAGAAATGGCGCACGACAATGAGTGTCGACAGGGAAAAAGGATGCACCTGCACAAGAAATGGCAATGCACAATGAGTGTGTCGATAGGGAAAAATGCACCTGCGCACAGAAATGGCACATGACAATGAGTGTCGACAGGAAAATGATGCACCCTGGCACACAAAACATGAGAATGTCGACAGGGAAAAGGCGCACACAATGGCAATGAGTGTCGACAGGGAAAAATGATGCGCCTGGCGCATAAAATGGCACATGACAATGAGTGTCGACAGGAAAATGATGCGCCTTGCGCACATGTAAATGGCACATGACACAGAGTGTCAATAGGGAAAAATTTGCACCTTGGCACATGTAAGAGGATGTCGACACACACACGGATGCGCCTATGGCGCACCTTCAGGAGGCGCAACATTTTGAGCGCTGACAGGAAGCAGACCCCTGGCGCAGATATTCAGATGGCCATAACTTTTGACTGGGAGCTCGATTCATGCAAGGTTGGACTTTTCGGAAAGCTTACGAGGTCCTCTATCCAACTACGACTAGATATCTTTAATTGGGTGAGAAAAAATTCTTAAAAATGCAAAATACAGTTCGCCACTTTTGGGTTCACTGGGGTTCTCACCTACCATCATAATGAGATGAGTTAAGTGCATTCTAGAGGTGGTCAGGGGTAGATTTCGAATTCCTCTCTTCTCTCTCTCATTTCTTCCTATAAATTGTAAGGAGGGGCTTCTTTCTAAAGGTTGACATTTTGTTTTTCCCCTCCCTTCTTCTTTTCTTTGCAGTGAACTTGTGGAGTTAAAACCTCCCATTTGAAACCGTAATGCAACCTTGCCTCTCGCATTTTGCAGCAGTGTGTCAGATCAATCTTTGGAGAAAATTAATGCATGTCTCGTGGATGATTCTCAACCCTCTCTCGTATTTCATTTGCATCCTCCCGATCTTTCACACGTGAATCTGCATTATCTCAGGCATGATCTTGCATTGCATTTTAATGGTCTGTGTTTATTGGCAAGACAGTGTTCTTCATTCCTGCATCACCTTTGTAGTTTAGGTTTTATTTTATGCATTTTCTTACTACCCTCTCCTCGGCAAGTTAGATTAGGTTTTTAGTAAACCCTCTCGCATTTTTTCTACGTGTGCATCTCGAACAGGAATAGGAATATGGAAAGAGGTGGCTCCTTCCCATGGTACTCCCGATGATGGTGGATATATTACTTCTAGAAAATCTGATGAGAGAGAAAGTATTACCTCGCACCACTCTAAAAGGCTCTCCTAATGCGTGGCCCACTAATGAGCTCATCATGTTGAGCAAGACGTAACTTAGATCTCCCTCTGCCCTTCTCATTCTTACATTGAGCTTCTTCTCCTAGAAAGATCTCGGGAAGGCTCCTCCAAAGTACTTAGGTAGTTTTTTCTCCAAGGCGGCTTGAACCATGCACATTTGCCTTGGTCACCGATCCTCTCAACTACCATCCCATTAATTCATAAGTCTCATGCACCTAATTGTCACATGTCGATTGGTGGTATCACATCTACTAAGCATCTTCAAATGATAACCTCGTTAATAGGGTGTACCATCTCGTGGTCTCATTGAGCTCACATAAATCTTTCCCTTCTTCTCCTAATGGTTCAATGTAGGGCACTACTTCCCATCAACCATGGGTATAATGATCCACTCCTCTTTATCCTCAAAACTAATGTACCCTTTTTTGAACCAAAGGTCCGCATTGTTCTTATAACACCAAGGGCACCCAAGTAATGTCTTTGAAATTATCCGCGTCGGCCATTTTTGAAGTCCCCACTTGGCTCCCAAATAGTAATAGTTGCATCCTTCAAGACACCGATGGGCATTGTCTTAGTCTTATTTTCCATATACAACACATTTGAAGATGGATGTAATACGATCTCCCCATCCGATGCCATGCATCCAAAGTCAAAACATTAACCTCCGCATCGCCACAATGAGTATATTACGAGAGTCATTCATCCATAACTATATTCAATGTAATCTCCTTATCATAGTTGGGGCTGTGAAGGGGAGGTTCACGTGCAAGACCTCTCTCTCACGCTCTTCTCCTGTGTGTGCTCTCTCAACCAGATCCTAGCAAAGAAATGATGTTCTCCTCCTTAGCATTTTGCACACCTCCTCGATCTTATCCAGTCATCTTTCTACACCTTGATTCTCCTTCCTTGTTCCTCCCTCTGGATTGCTCCTTAATAAATTGGATCTCCCCTTGCAAGCTTCTAACATCCATGGTGTCTTGATATATCTCATTCGATGCACGTGGTGCAATTTCCATGAACAACCTCTTCTCTTGAAACCAAGTTCTTCTATCTTGGTATCTCCTTTGTGCATGATTCTACCCTTATGTTGGAAATCTTCATCCCGTGTTACCCGAGGCATCCATTATATGTCTTTTTCTTGATGCTAACCATCATAGCACCTTTGTCCTTCCGGTGCTTCTAATTCATATGCTCAAATAATTCTGGGCACTCCTCATACTTATGCTTCTTCCCGCACCATGAGCACTGCAACAAGTCTAGGCACTCGTGCTTGTAATTTTTTGTAGATCCATAATTAAAACATTTTCCTCAAGGGAACTTACTCCTTCCTCCGTGGTTACCTCATCCACGAAATCCTCCTCGAAATCTCTTCCACGTGCCTCCATCTGCGCGCTCTTCATAACGGTGATCATAATTTTTAGAACCACTGGCAATGTTGGTTTGGTGCACCCCATGGTCAATGGCCTCATGTATCCGATCAATGAGTCTATAGTCTTTAGTATCATGGGTCGTGGAGGTGCAAATATTGTAATAACAAGATACATTCTTCCCGATTGTGTGTTGTAGCAAGGGACATCTACTTAAATCATGGTCCTCGTGATGCATTTCATAGTCTAATGTCACACGCCGCATACCGTCCTCTCCCCTCTGAGGGCACTTGTCCTTATTGTGCCCCTCTATCTCACAATTTAAGCACCACAAACCGCTACAAGTCTTATGGACCGAGTTCACTAGCTTTTCTAACTACTTAGGCATAGCAATAACTGAGCCTCCAAGAACGGGCTAACGCCGATCAATACTACCAACAAATTTGGCATGCAAGGCAGCCTCCAATGCTTCACGTGGATCTCAAAAATTTTATGAGACAAGGCCCTTCTTGATCAATCCTCCAACAAAAAATTGTGCATGTTGAGAAGGATGTATATCATATGATAATTTAGACAAGAGAGTCTTAAAGCGCACATCATACTCCCGCACACTCTCTGTCATTCCTTGTTGTATCTCCTTCAAAGCACTAATGCTTTTTTTCTCGAACTCAAAATGTGGAACTATGCCATTGCATTCTTTAAGGTAGTGTAATCCACCACTATTTGATGAGGGTCATACTTTCTATACCATCTATGCATGCGCCCTTGCAACGTGGTTGCAAATTGACTAGCCTTCGTTATGGGGTTGTGATACCTTTCACGTGCCATAAGTTCACACTTATGAACATGTTCTGCAAATCCTCAATGGCCCCTGTAATCTAGTAAATGCATAGACATCTAGAAGAAAACCTAAGGTGGTTGGGCAGTCCTTGTCCCGAACCGAGCCTTGGTTCCTCTCGTGTTTCCTCCACCGCCCGATCCACTGTGTCCATTTCCTATACCTCAAGAGCCACCAAATCCACCGTTGAACCACTAGGTCTAATGGGCCTATAGGAGAGCCTGTGCCTAGCCCCCCATGGTCCCACTAAACTATACAGATGGTCTATGATAGCCCCCCACTACCGCTACTTTGTCCCATGCCACTTGTTTCACTCGCAATCTTCGTTCCTTTTTAGAAACAGAAAGGTTAGGGTTACGAGGAATACCCGTAGAATGTCGAGATGGTGTGCATTAAAAGATCCTCGACTCGTCCTTTGTCTTGGAAGGACTACTCTCAAATAAGAACACAAGACCACAAGAGAATAAATGAGAAACTTCATCCTGCCTTCCTTTCGAAGGTGGTCACCTTGATATAATTAACACAAAAGACTCTCAATTAAGTTGTTTCGTTGAACTCGGTAGGGAAGAGGTTCACGGTTTTGATCAGAGGAACCAATGTCTCTCATAACCTTCTCCGGATAACCGATACCGTAGTGGGTTATACTTCTCTAGCTATGGTGTTTGTAAGGCATGGATGATATTAGGAAATGAGATGAAGAGGTAAAAGAATAATGATGTCTCAATGGCACGTTGGATAGTGGACTCGAAACGGATTTAGGAGGATCGAGATTCAAGAAACATTGTTATAACAGAGGACATGCCTCCTTTTGACCAAGATCTGCCAGCCATCTTTTTTGTATTTCCACCTTGATTATCCTTCTCTGTTCCTCGCTCCCTAATCTCTGGATCCAGCCTTCTCTCCAATGAAATTCCGATCCATTGTTTTGGTTTGGGGAGCCCATTTATATAAATCCATGGCGGTGTCTTGATATATCTCATTACGGCCGAGTAGAACCGCATCGATAAGAAAAAGTAGGCTATTTTTAGTAAAATCGCCCACCTTCCCCGCTTTCTCCCGAAGATCAATCAAGTTCTTGGTCTGACTAGAATCGGTTTGGGTGCGTTAGTTATGGGTGTAGGTGTAGACCCTTTAGGTTTTAATTAGGTTAGTTTAGGATTAGGGCTAGGCTCAAAGGTGGCTTGAGGTCGTGAGGTGATGGGGATTTATCATCCAAGGTAATAATAAATAATTGTGTAAAGTTTAGGTAATGAGGTTAGGTTGCAAATGGGATGCCTCACAAGGGGTCGTCACGAATTTGGTGTCTAATTAGCCCCTTATGTCGTGTAAATAATCCAGCACTCCATGTTAAGGATATAGGTAATCCCCTCAAATCTATCACGATTGAGTGAACGGGAAATCAGGATAGGGTTGATAAAGGGTACATGTCAGTAGAGAGGATGGTAAGGTGGTGGGGTAGGTCCAAGAGAAGCACGCATGTATGTCAAATGCAATAGTAAGACTAGGGTACATGATTCGTGCGAGCAAACCAATTGTATAGTAGAAAATGTCAATAGTTTATCCAAACAAGGGTGATATAATCCTTCCAAGGCATAGTAGCTCGGGTATGTAATAGGTAAGGTACCTCGTCGTTTAGGCATGTTCGGTAAATCCTCCTCAAATGGTTAGTTTGTGCCTCCATCTGCAAAGTTGGTCGACATTCTTAATCATGCTAAAACACGAACAGTGAGCTGATTGAACAAAAGGTACATGATGGATGGATAAAAATAAAATGTTGATTGTGGGTATGGTATTGAAGTGATACGGCAATGTTGGTCGGGCCAAGTTGGTCATGCGGCCTCATGTCGGGCCGGATGGGTAGGGGTGAGGCCTTTAGTCGGGCCAAGCTTATTGGGTGGCGGCTTTGGGTCGGGTTCGGATGGGTAGGGGAGGCTTAGGGTCGGGCCAAATAGGTTAGGCGAGGCCTTGGGTCAAGCCAAATGGGTAGTTAAGGCCTTGGGTCGGGCCGACAGGTCGAGGCTTTGGGTCGGGCCAAATAGGTGGTCCTCGTGGGCCAACAGTGGCCGAGGCCATAGTCTAAGTGGCTTGAGGCCTCGGCATCGGGCCAACAGTAGGGCGAGGCCTCGGGTCGGGCCAAATTAGGTTGGCCTTAGGGCGGGCCGAATAGGTGGGCCCCTCTATCGTCCACAATAGGTAGGTTAAGGCCTCCCAAAAGGTTGAGGCCGTGGCCGGCCGAATAGGTAGGTCCTTGGGTCGGGCCAAATCGGCCTTAGGTCGGGCCAACAGGTAGGGTGAGGCCTCTCGGGCCAACTAGGTTAGCCCAGGTCGGGCCAATAGGTAGGGGAGGCCTTAGGTCAAAGCCAAATAGGTAAACAAATGGTGTTTTCAGCAAGGGTGGATATAGGTGATATGTGGTTAAAAAGGGGCAAATGGTAAATAGGGGCAAAAAAATAAAATTGGGGGAAAGTTGGAAGAAAAAGCGATTCGATTCCACATGACAATACTGGCCCTTCCGAATCGGTTAAGGGGTATAAAAAGAAAAATACGGCTTGTCATTGTCCTTTGTTATTTTGAAAACCAAATTGACTTGTCTGCAGAGTTGAGATTGAGGTTTATTGAGTGAGGTGGAGCTATTTTTCCGGGAGTGAGTAATTTAGACAAGAGGAGGCAAGAAGCTTATTGGCCAGGGACCCACAGATCATAGCTATGGCCGGAGGAGCACAGGGCTCTAGTCGTCACCACCTATCCTTGTTGACGTGTCCTTCAAAGCAGGCTCGAACTCTTTATTTTGTGCATTTTATGTTGTTTTTGGGATTTGGGTAGAATATAATGTTTTGTAGAAAATAATGAATAAATGGAAATGATTTGAAAAAGGGAGAGGGTAGATAGGTGAAAGAGGCCAAGAAAGGTTTTTAGGGTGTTTGGTAGAGAGGTAGAAATAGGAAAAAGAAGAGGGGGTAGGCTCGGAATGCATTCTTTGACCGTGTGTAATCCACCACTATTTGATGCGAATTCATACTTACCGTCTTACCATCGTGACCGCGCTTGGGAGGAGGACCAGTGTGGAAGTCGGTTATGGGTGAGTGTGGGTTGGGTTGGGTGTGGGTTGGGTTGGGTTGGGTTGGGTTTTGGGTGTTGGGTTGGGTTTTGGGTGTTGGGTGGGTTGGGTTGGGTTTTGGGTGTTGGGTGGGTTTGGGTTGGGTTTGGGTGTTGGGGTGGGTTTGGGTTTTGTTTTGGTTGAGTGTGGGTTGGGTTGGGTTGGGTTTTGGGTGAGTGGGTTTGGGTTTTGTTTTGGTTGAGTGTGGGTTGGGTTGGGTTGGGTTTTGGGTGAGTGGGTTTGGGTTTTGGGTGGGGTGGATAAAAGGGGGTTTAGAGGATAAAGTAAATGTTGTGATAAAAAGAGGTCTAAAGATGTGGGTTGGTTTTACAGGCACGCGGCGCATGACGCTTTTTAAGGTGGTTCTTTGGGTTACCGATGTCCTTGTCGCCGACCAGGAGGACTGGGCTGAACGGTTATGGGTGAGCCTTGGGTTCCCTTGGGTAAGTGTTTCCTCCACCTGCATCCATCAAGTGACTCCAGAAGGGTCCTATACCTCATTAGTTATGACCCACCAAGTTTTAGGTTTTAATTAGGTTAGTTTAGGATTAGGGCTAGGTCATGATGAGGTGGCAAAATGAGGTGGCCGAGTGAGGTGATGGGGATTTATCAATTACTATAATTACCGTGTAAAGTTTAGGTAATGAGGTTAGGTTGCGAAATGGGATGCGGGTCACAAGGGGTCAGCTACTTGGTGTCTACACCACTCCGATGCGAGACCAAAAGCTTGTACACTTGCCCCTTGTCCAAAAACTCCTCCAAATACTGGAATATGTGCAGCCATAGAAGAAGGAACTGAAAAATTATACCTCCTAGGTGCGGATCTATCTCTTCCACTGGTTTCAATTGGGTCAATACTTCCTCCTGGATCAGGAAAACCAAGTGTCAGGGTTCGGTCACTGGGTGGGTTCAGATATGTGCCAACAACTCTCCTTTCTCCATGTGATGAAATCTCACCAGAAGCCGAAGGGGTCTCCCTCACATGCTTTCCAAGATGGGGTAGCACATACTGCTCAGGTTCCACATCTTCCACGTGAACCTCAACTCCTTCCTACAACATCTATCTCCATAGATCCATCACACTAGTAGCCTCGCATCACCTAGTAATCTCCCTTTCATGCGCTTCGCCATAATTGAGCCATCTTTCTTCCCTCTCCCTTTCTGTTATATCATCTGCCATCTTCCTCCACCTAAGCTTCCTTACCTAGCACTCAAAATGGTTTAGCCAACCATTGGGAGTGCCTCTAAACTCATGGTAACCATTAATATCTTCATAGCTAGAGGAATAGCACATAGAAATGTTCCTCTAGGTTCTCGTAGAAACTCAAACTCAACAATCTCTGGTGAGAATACGTGGAAATGGCATATTCCAAAGTGTAGCTAGCTAGTACTCCTCCCCACCAGTGATCTACAAAGCATGGGTCCATGTTAGATCTACATCCTGTAACCTCTGGTAGTCTTCTTTAGTCCATATCCACGATCCATAACGCCAACTTGATCTAGATGCATAGGTTGAAAGCCATCCATATAACTCTACTGGGAAGCAGCAGAAAAAAGTCTCATACAGATCATGGTAGAGATTCTCTTCTACCCATCTACGTGTATTGAACTCAGGTCCAATGTTGAATCTCTGAGAAAATTCATCCTTCGTGCTCTTAAACTACAATTCAACATTTTCCAATGTTAACCGATCTATCATTACTCTTTACACAGATCATGATGCATGTTATATCCCACTACAACTTTGAAAAGAGGTCCCGTAATGGAACCAAGATGTAGTCAATTTTACTACCATTATAAAAGGAAGGAATCCCATGTGCGTCGGCCTATCACCCAGGGGAAGTTGAGTGCTCACCTGAGGCATGCGCAGGTGTCGAGTCTCTCTTTTATGTGAGTATTAGTAGGAAGCATTTATCTATGATTAGTGTAAGAGTATTCAGGAAATAAGTTTAGACATACAAGAATCATAGGGCTCGAACGGCCTCCAGAGATCCTTGTAGCTTCTTCGGACCGGATGTTTTAACGAATCCATAACATATACTATAAATAAAAAATAATTTAATCATCAATTCATGGCATGCAAGGAAAGAGAACTCCTATGAATGAAATATACATTAAAGCTACTGATATCCATGTCTATTTGTAACAAGTAACCTCATTATATTCATTGTTTCATTACAAAGAGCCATAGAGGGAAGATCGCAATCATGCACATCACTAGGCTTGTATAACTATGCCAAAAGAAAAATAAATTACAATACTGGGCCTAGTACATTCCTATCTGAATCAAAGTTCCACTCGCAACAATCCTGTAGAGCTTCACCCATGTTATCTCTCTATGTGTATATCTCTTCCTCTATCTCTATATCCCCATTTATATGTTATCTCCGTCTCTGTCTCTTTTTCTATTCTACAAGCACTTGTATTTATCATCTTCTGTGCTACCAACTTGCCTTTTCATGCCCTCAGATCCATCGCCAAGTGTCGAATGTGGTCCTCCAAGTGAGCATGTTCCTTCAGGCCTGAGCTCTCCACTCCATCTCATGATGATATTCTAGAAGATCCCATCACTGGCATGCTCTTTCCTAGGCCACTTGTTGCAGGCTGGCATCTTATCCATGTGTAACCAATCACGCTTTTCACGTGTTCTTCCTTGGACACTTAAATTGGCTAAGTCTTGAACCTCCTTTCACGCACCGCGCAAACCATGTGCCTTCTTAACTCTTCCTCCTGTACAATTTTGCCTTGCGCCCTTCTATAACTAGGATCCTGCGTGCCCACGCACCTTCATACTTAGTCAATTTTCCAGGGGCCCAATAGAAGGTATTCTATTGAGAAGACTACAAACCAAAGACTATTCTATGGTGTCTTAAAAACAACTTCACATAGTATGAAAAATGCATGTTTTTCATGTTTATGTTCTCTCGAAATGGCATTTTTTTCAAGATGGCAAGTGATACAAAGAAATTATCCTTCTCATAATAGTACCTCGAAGTCTAATGCATAGTTTACACAAGTAAACTATCTCATTTATTAATACTATACCTTTTTGCTTATGAAAGTCATGAAGCACTATAACTCGTGATTCAAAATACTTTGAAAATTTCCTATAATTTTATGTAAAATAATGCTTGGAGCTTATAGTTAGATCATAACTTAAAATTATAAAACAATTATATTTACGTAAGGATGAAGTTTGAAGTCTTTGAAGGTCTTAAAGCATCTAGCTAGAATTTTGAATCATGAAACCCTAACGTTGTCTATCTTAATATCATGCATCGTTAAACCTCTTAGCTATGGAGTGAAGTTTTCTATAGACACAGTAAGTTACATATCACCTTCATCATGCTTGTAATGTGAAATTGGATCCATATGTGACAGGGGTAATTTTTTTCTTGTAAGAGCCGTGTATATACATATTAGTACTAACAATACAACATATACCCTACTTGATGTATATTTCATGAAGAAGAGTTACACTACGTTGTCTTCTTGATTGTTATCATTGATCCAAATCTTATCTCCAAGATGTGAAAATAATTAAATACTTTTCCTTTATGCATGGATAATCTTATCTTTATCTATGTTGAAGGTCTTCAAGTTTGTAAGCTTCTAGACTATGAAGGAAAGGTTGAATAAATCGTCTCATGCCCTATCCCTTCTTCAAATATTTTTCATTTAACATGTATATCATGTATATTTCATGATCATGATTGTATGATATGGTATGAGCACATAAGTCACTTCTTATTCCAAGGGTCGAGAATATAACAACTAGCTTTTGTACTTAGTGTGATTTCATGGGCTCAAATGAAGGTTGAAACTCAAATGGAAAAGAATGAGATATGTTAAGAGGTTATAAGGACTCTTTAGAGGTTTGTGTAACATTTCATGACAACTAAGCATAGGTTACAATTATTGATATCAAATGACTTAATGAAATAAGGATAGTTATGGCAAAGTGTAAGGGAGTTTGGGAGCTCTCATCACCCATCATTTAACCGTGAAATAATCTTGAAATATCTTACAACTATAAAGGTATAACCAAGCATGATGAGTGTAATGATGACATCTTAAGGTAGTTACTTTTTAAGTCTTCTCATCTCCTTTGTACAAGCTATTAAGTATGGCATCCGACATCTCCTTGAATTAATACTAAAAAGGTCATGTACAAAGGTCTGTGTTTCTTAAAAATGGATAATTGTTTGAATGTAAGTTATTTTTGTATCTTTCGGGAGCTTGTTTATCTATGTTTAAGATATATGAGTATATTGTAGAGATAGGCATGGTTCGGGGGGAGAGTGTCGGATAAAATCAGCATAGAGAGCCATAAGAGTATGATAGGATCATCCTCATAAAGAAGATTATAGTGTTTAGTATCAACTAATGAGAAAATAAGTGCCTTGAGAGGAGAGTGAAGATGAAAATATTGTTGAAACATTAAAGAGTTGGTAATGAAGACAAGTATGATAATCAAAACAAGAATTCCAATTAAGTGAAGATGAATGTGCATAAAAATGAGGTGAACATGCTTTGAAGGAGCTTGAGAACATAAAACATGGGAGGAACAAGGTAAAAAAAATGACCTCATGGCTGAAATATTGCAAGAAGATGAACACAATGAAAACTAGGTGCTTTCGTGTGTGATTCAATGAGTGAAAAAATGGCATGAAAGTGTGGTTGGAATGAGCCTTATATAAAATTTCCTTACAGCTGATTACGTGATCTCGAAAAGAGATTAATTAAGAGGAAAAATAATAAGAACAATGATTTTATCTAATGGTCACAAACTATTGTGTGAGGTAGCAAATTCAGAGTGATAAAAACCTTGCAGAATTCTAAGTAGCAGCTTAGCAATTAGGGAGTTGAAGCTTCCTTGTATTTGAAGCTTACAAAAGGTTAGTAGGTGTTAGACTAATTTTGGGAGCTCAAGCTTCCATGCAAGTAGAATCTTGTTAAAGATCAAGTAGTTGTTTGGTCAAATTTTTGAGTTGCTTTTGTATTCCTTCCCAAATAATGTCCAAAAAATATTGGTAGTTCATTACTTTTTGACATATTGGTAGTATGAAGAAGATCCCCGATGAAGCATTGAATTGCCCTCGGGACCGAGAGAACATCATTGTTCTCGGTGAAAGTGAGGAGAGTGAAGTGCCGGTCTCTGTAAGTGCTCTAAAAGCCCCAACGGATAAAGAGAGGGAAGTTCAAATCACCGAGCTTCCGAGCACCATTGACTCTCTCTGTACTGAAACCCCAAGTGCCCCACTCATATCTCAACGAGATATGCAGAAATGGAAAAGTTACACAAAATATGCAGGGATAAGAAAACCACTAGCTGCGCACTTCCCTATATCTTTGGGAAACTACACCGTAAAACTGACTCTAGATGCACAAAACATAGAGAGAGCCCTAGCTCCCATCATCCCATTTCTTCGGCCAAGAACTTGTTTTACTTGAAGAAATTTATTGAGCAGAACCTCAAAATCAATTACCATCATAGAGCAGACACAGAAGACTATTGGGCTGACTGTGCTGATGATTTTGAGGCAAGGAGGAGACATTATAGCAGTTTTCTCTCCAACTAATTCAAGAGCTTAACTTGTACCAAGTTCCTGAAGGGCTTCAGGATGACAATTCGACTGTTTTCATATGAATATGACACCTTGGTCAAACACACTCCCTTGGAGGATTTGGATTGGTTCAAAAGGAGAAGGATAATCTGGCTGAAATCTTAGCCCCTGTCCTAGTAAGAAGAAAAATCTAGTTTGACAGGAGAGAGTTCGTGAGCTTAGAAGGCATTCGGTGAATCCTCCTCCAGGATACTTCAACACCAAGGAAGGAAGCATTGACACCCGGTTTGGAAGCACTGTCAAAGCCCCTCATGCCTCGTCAACTAAAGGTCCTACATCCTCCACTCCTTCCTCATCCACCCAAGTATATCAGAAGAAAATCAAGGAAGTCAAGAAGGGCCTATTGAAGAAGATCCCCGATGAAGCATTCATAATTTCCCTCAAGACCGAGAGAACATCATTGTTCTCGGTGAAAGTGAGGAGAGAGTGAAGTGCTTAGTCTCTGTAAGTGCTCTAGAAGCCCCAACGAATAAAGAGAGGGAAGTTCAAAGCATTGAGATTCGACTTCGCCACCCTTTCCTTGTATTTTTCAATGTCCTGGTCGAAGAGTGCCTATTCTTGGTTCTAAGAGATTACTATAGAATTTTAAATTTTAGGATCCTTAGGGTAGTACCAATGGCGGTAGTGTCGAGCTTGGAAATGAGCTCCCCATGCACATTTGTTAGTTCACTCGAGTCGGGATTGAAATGAGCACCGCAGGCGAGTACCATGTCTGCACATTGCACTGAGATCGGAAACCAGTGGAAAATGCCAAGCCACTATCATGAATCATTTGTGCCATAGGAGAGGGGTTTGAGTCTGTCATCCTAGTCCAGAAATCTCCAAAGTCTAGGTGACGAACTTCACTATCCCCGATATCGGGAACGGCAGACTCGAGTGGTGAAACTTGCTCCTAACCTTGGAATTTGATCTTCATGTTGATAGCAATTTGAAAAACAAAGTCACAGTCTAAACTCTTGATGAAATTACAGGGGGAATGGGTACGCGCATAGAAATTTTGATTGCGAGGGTATGAGCAATTGATAACAAGAAAGCAATGTGCAAAAATGTGTAGGGGGTAGCTTATTAAATAGCCATTTAGGAGAGAGAAAGGTAATAAATGTGCATTAAATACACATCTACCAACTTAAAAAGTAATATATTCGGGAAGAGTGGGAAAAATTAGCCCGGATGGCCTTTGGTTCATTTGGGACATGTGGGACGTGAAAGAGTGACTCGGCCGATACGGGCGACGTGGGAAAAGAATGCACAAATGTTTTCGGGATATGAGGGATGAAAGTACGTGAAATGCGCGATGCGGCCGATGTGGGTGAATGGTGAACATTGAGCCTAAGAGAACTTGTGTCATTTGGAAAAAAAAATTCCACGGCCTGAAAAAATAGACTTTCAAGTAAAGCGGCTGATCGGCGAACAAGGATCCCAAATGAACTTGGGACACATGGGACAAAAATGTCCAAAAAAACCCACAAATCACACAAAATGACTCAAAACGTAGATTTTTCCAACTTCTTGACTTTTCCCTTTACCAGAACAATAGAAAAGGTGTTAACTCAAAAATTTCAACTTTGAACTTCTCAAAAGAGGGGAAATTTTAAGAGGACAACAGCTGGCTCCTTCTGGGGATGACTTGGCTAAAGTCCAAAGGAATGAGACAAGGCAAGAATTCTTAGAAAATCTAGGGGAAGCAGATCAGTGCCTTATCCATTGGGCCACAGAGTCAAAAGCAAACCAACACAGAAGACAACACACCAAAACAAGGAAAAGGAAGGGGAAAGACACACTATATAGAATATACAAAGGACTCCCTAATCACTTATGACTTAAACAATTTTAGGTACTGCCCACTATGAGGAAGTGGGAGGGAAGAACCATCCATATAATTAAGGTAAAAAGAATTCTCACCAACAAAGTGCCTGATCTTGAAAGGTCTGAGCCAAAGAGAATCAAACTTGCCATGGCTACCATGAGGTTCATGCCTTTTATCCCACAAAAAAACAATGTCCCCAACTTTGAAATCCCTGGACATGGCCTTTTTATCAAACAAGGCCTTTACTTTCTATTGGTGAGTAGATATACTAAAAGCAACCTTCAACCTGTCTTCATTCAATTTGTAAAGGTACATGATCCTTTTATCCAAAGAATCATTAAACCGGTGTCTTGAATGGCCTTCACTAAATGCAAGGTTGGTAATTCCACTTTATTCTTCGCAATTGAGCTTCCACTCCATATACTACCTAAAAGGGGACATCCCAATGGCTCTTTTAGGTGTAATCCTATCTGCCCAAAGAGCATCATAAAGTTTCTTGTGCCAGTTCCTCTGAGATTCATTAACTAGTTTCCTTATTATAGCCACCATATTTTTGTTTGTCGATTCTCGCTTGTCCATTTCCCGAGGATAATAATCCAGGAGTGAGCCAGGAGATGCCATATCCATAACAAAAATCCATCATCTCAATTGAAGAAAAATTTTAAGCATTATATGTCATGATCTAGTTTGGTACACCAAACCTAACCAATATGTTTTCTTTGATAAAACTGCATACTACTTCTGAAGTAGTACTCTTCACTAGAATGGCTTCTACCCACTTAGTAAAATAATCTGTGGTAGTTAATACGTGGGTGTGACCAGCACTAGAAGAGGGATTAAGTGTTCCAATGAAATCTAAACCCCATTGTTGAAAAGGCTCTTCGATCACAACTAGGTTTAAGAGGAAACGAAGCCAACTTGGGTCTACCCATGAACGTTTGACAAGCTTCACATTTATCAATCCACTTTGATGCATCTTTAAAAAATGTAGGCCAAGAATATCCTACATGAAGAATCTTATGAGCAATGACAGTTGATGAGTAGTGCCCTCCACATGCTTGATTATGAAAAGCCAAAAGCATCTTCCTTTGTTGTTCCTTGTCCACACATTTTAGAAATCTTCCATCCAACCCACGCTTAAACAAGGAATTTTCCCACAACACTTATTGGGTTGATCTTAGCTTAATAGCTCTCCTCTCTTTGGTAATCAAATGAGAGGGACATTCTCCATATGTGATAAATTGTGTGATATCATCATACCATTCATCAATTGAGCCAAGAAACGAACGGTAGGAGATCAACTTTATCCTCTCGGTAACTCATGTCTAGCTCCCTCAAACATGAGTTCACATAGGCATTTTCCACGAATGAGCTTGGTTGGTCTGATGTCAATGTCATATTCTTGAACCTTGGCCACCCAATTCCCTCTCTTGGATCCAAACTCCTTGTGTGAGAATAGACTTGATGGTCGTGTCGGTACAAATCTTTGCAGAGTGAGAATTAAGAATGTAAAAATGAAACTCGCTTGACAACTTTAACCATCGAAAGCATGTTTCTCCATTATGGTGTATTTTAACTCATGATTTTTTAGAATGTAGCTCATAAATTCAATTGGGATTTCATGATCATTAGAATCTTCTTGAGTTAAAATAGTAGCCAGGGTGTTATCTGTGGCATAACAATAGATAATAAAATCTTTGCTGAAATCTGGACATGCTAAAATAGGAGTTTTAGCAATAGCCTTTTTAATACCTTTAAAGGCCTCTTTACCTTTAGGAGACCAGCCAAATGTCTATTTTCCCTTCATCATTTGAGATATATTCAATGTTAGCTCTACAAAATCAGGGATGAATCTTCTCAGAAAGTTAATCTTACAAAAGAAAGAATGCACTCCCTTCTTGCTAGTTAGAAGGGGAATCTACTGAATAGCTTGAACTCACTCAGGATCAATTTTTATACCGTCTTTAGAGATAACATGCCCTAAAAATTTTCCCTCTATGACACAAAAATAGATTTCTTAGGATTTAAAGAGATCCTATGTTCTCTACACTTTAAAAGAATTATTTCTAGATCTTTGAAATGATTTGCTCTTTCTTTGGAAAATACGGTCAAGTTATCAAGCTATACGACAATACTCTTCCCTTTAGGATCCTCATCAAGGTATACGAAAATACGGTCAAATAAGGTATACAAGTCATCATCAAGGTATACGAAAATACGGTCAAGTCATCAAGGTATACGACAATACTCTAATATCCAAACACCATTAGGATTCTCAAGTGATCTTTTGGGAAGTTGGATTTCCTCTGGAGACATAATCATATAGTTGCCATGCCCCATATCCTCATAAAGTATTTGTGCTTTGGGATCATCTTTTTTTGTACAATATACTCGATTGCTTCTCGGCAACAACTTCTTCATTTGTCCATTAATGTGTATGAGGGCATGTGACCACTCCATTTGAATTTCTCCACCCACATCCTTACATAAGTTCCTACTTAGCAAAGCATTCCATAGGAAGGAGGAATGTCTCATTCTTGCCTTTGGATAGTAGTCAAAACCTTCTTATCGTGCAAGGTAGCAAACTTGTGCATCTTTCATTCTTCCGAGCTAGGGGAACTTCCTTACTCTCCATAGAATAACAAGACCCGTTGCATGTCTTAGGCCTAAGGCATGAGCTACTTTGGTAGGAATTACATTACTCCCCGAGTCTATGTAATTCTTTGAGTCTATGGCCTGTATAAGGAGGGTCACATGAATGGTTTGATCTTTTCATTGGGTGAGGTAGGCCTAAGGTTGTGGTGTAGAAGATGAGCTAAAAGGCCTTTAGAGTAGTTTTGGAATGAGAATTGACAAAGTGAACCATTTTAGCAGAAGCCTTGGGATGGGTTTGATAATACTCGATCCGATATTTGAACCTTGGTCTTTTTCAGGTGATCAATGATATCGAAAGACCCAGAAGTGGACGGGCTATCATCACTTGGGACTTTAGGCTTATCGGTTTTAGGAGTTGAAGAAGAAGTAACTTTAGTAGCAGAATTGGCAGGACTCACCTTTGGTGTGGATGTAATGGGGATAGGAGATCCTCTTTTTGCAATTACAGGGATAGTCGTCGGATGCTCCTTGGATCTTTTGGTAGGTTGCATCACTTTCTCCTTTTTGTTTGTCTTCTCTCAGTCATGACAGCGTATGATTCGCTATTCATGTCCACTACTACTTCGTCATAATCATCTTCTTCATCAACACCTTCAGTAGTGAAGAAATTAACTCGAGATCCCTCAAGTTCCTCTGCTTCTTCATCGACCTCTTCAAAAATTCTTCACAATCTTCACTGACCTCTTCATCCTCTAGTTCTTCAATTTCACAAGTTGCGTTAACAGGGACTTTAATCGGAAGTCCTTTTAGTGTTAGCCTTGTTTGAGAAGCAGGCAAACAATTTATGGGCTGAAAATTCCTCCTTGGAATGTCTGCATAGGGGGCGTGCTGAGCCAATTGTTTCTTAATGGCGATGAGATCATTTGCAAGTTTTTGTACTAGTGGATCAGTATTAGGCCTAGGAGTGGAAGAGGAGGAAGGGAAAGACCTAGATTTAGAAGGGTCTCTTCTCAACTTCCCGGACATGATTAAATCATCTTCAACACTAACAACAAGAGTTTGATCCTCGACCAATGTCGCAAGATTAGCTCTCCTCAATGCATAACTAACTTCAGGCAATTGGGCATTCAGGAAGAAGCATTTTTGAATTTGATCTATAGGTTGAGTGTCAAGTGGGATTTTGTTAATCAATTTATCTAATACAGCCACAAATTCTCTCATGGGCTCTTGTGATTCCTTCTTTATTTGAGAAATTTGGGCCAAAGAAAGCATGCACATCTTCTTCCGGTTTGAAACGATTCTCAAACCTTGTTCCAGCTAGTGATAGCTCTGAGCAGTAAGGTGATAGAACCAATCAACTGCATTATATTGTAAAGTCTCAACAAAAAGCCTCACTGAGACATCTTAATGTTCAACCCCCAAAACTCCACATGCAACTATGAAGGCCACAATATGCTCATCAGGATGTACCTTACCATCACCTTTGAATTTGGGAAAGTTCTTCTGGTCACCTCTGGGTAACTCATTCAAAGGCTGAGGAAGGGTGAGAGGCCCAACACGATGGCCCCAAGGAAATGGTACCACCATTCTTGGAAAAATGGTTTGAAGGGGAACTAAAACACCAGCAAGAATCAGAGCACAGAGATTAGGACTGAGTTTCTTTTAAGGAATACCACCCGTAGGGGTTCTATGTTTGATAAGAGGAGGGCTTGTTGAACGAACTTTTCTATTTCTTCCTTCTAAAGGGAAAGGAAAACCTTCATTGTTCTAAAAGTCGAGAGAATCTTCAATACCAAGGACCCTTCTCTTGTGAGTAAAATGTGGAGTCGCCAGATCAAAGGATGGTCGATAAATTATTAAGGAACTGGAATACCTCAAGAAACGATTCCCAACGGAGTCGCCAAAAAATGTTGGTCATCAAAAAGGAATTCAAGGAGAACAACAGTCAGGGGACAAGAAGTCCCTCCTCTTTAGTGGGAGAGGTTCCCTTATTCAAAAGCAAAACTTATTTACATATGTACAGAGCATAGTTTTAGTATGGAACTTGGATATCATGAAAGCGTTTTGAAAAATAGATCATCAATCACAAAAGTATAGAGGAATGAAGACGTGGAAATAAGTAGAAAGGCATTCTCCAGAATTATAGATGGCAAAGTAATTCCTCAAGCATGTCGGGATATAATGAATTGGAATGGGACCATTTGTACTTGAATTAATGAGATGAAATTTGAAAAGACACACATGATTCTATAAATAACATCTATAAGAATAAAAAGTTTCTTGCCATAATGCAAACAAATGATCTAACAACTTTCTACGATAGTCTGCGAATAAAAGAATCGATGAACAAACAAAGAAAATCCTTTTGTATTGATTACTTTACTATTCTCTACACTTTCAAAAATAAGCCAAGTTCCTCCCTCCTCAAAATGGCGAAGAGAGGCCACTATATAGTTTAACAAATCAGTTACTCTTGGTAACTACCTTTTTAATTAATGTTTAGTTAAATGGCTACCAAATGCAAACCCCAACTAATTACAATGAATCGAGATGAGGAAAGAAAGAAAGGAGAAAATTCGGAGGAGAAGACAAGTGTTCATGATTGGGAAGGGCCCACCGATTTGAGGATCCATTTGTGTAAACCTTTTTAACATCTCTACTATGTCTCTACCACGTGGGACTGATGTGTTGGTAATGGACTGGGTCCAAAATCTGAGACACTTCTCCATCTCTTTTTCGAATTCAACGTGTGTATGATAATCCTTACTTGCTTCTTCAATAGCAGACTGGAGAGAGAAGATTTCCTTCATCTTTTCCTTGGTGACAGGATCCTCTTTGAACAGATTATCTTTGACAAAAGCTCTAAATTGAGCTTTGATTTCTTGCAAGGAGAGGGGCACACCAGAGGTCTCATCATGGAGGTGGCAATGTATATCCTTGAAAGCAGATACCACCAAAGTCTCCCAAAGCTTCCTCCAACCCTTGATTTTCCATTCCACACTGTATACCCATGATTTTGACAAGTTATCTTTTACATCATCGAAGACCTTTCTTGCCATTAAAATATTTTCATCAACTTTGCCCCATAAGGTGAAGGTCTAGTATATAAATGCTCCAGTTTTGAGCTCTTTATCTATATTTCTAATGGTGGAGGATAGTTTATGTTGCAGATTATTTACCTTCTCATTGAGTTTGAAGGCTTCACTAATGAAATTCAACCCTGCAATGAGCATATCATCCACCATGGCCTCCATAGCCCTTCCATAGATGGAATACCTATGTATATATTTGATACTCTAGACTTCATCTTGGGCCGAGGATCACAGGTGGTGGAAGAGTAGTCAGTGGGTGGGGTATAATACTTTATCTTTAGACAGCAGTGACTTGATGAAACCTACAAGAACTTGAGCCTGCTCTTCCAGTTGGTCTATAGTTTTTTGCCCTTTTTCCACTCTCCCAATGACCCCGTGATTGTTTCTTGAAGATTTTGAATCTCACCTTCGGGGGACTCTCCCATGGGATCTTTGAGATCTCTAGATCGACGCTGCAAATCCTGCTGCGGCTTGTCAACCTTGGGCTTGGCTATCTCCAAGAATTGCTGGCCCTAAGCATCGAATACTATTCGTGAGGTGGTCTTGGCCTTCTTAGCGGGAGTAGCGGGGTAGTACCCAATAAGGCCGCCAAATCATCAAAGTTGGGTCCCGAGATTCGAGAGGAAGACTTTCTCTTCCTAGTATCAACGAAAGGTTATACCCATGAAAAGAGAGGAGGAGGAAGAAGAAGGGGGGCAAGAGGACCAAGAGAAAGAGAACACATGGCACTCAAAGTGTGCACTAATATTACCTCTAGTTGAGATATGAGTGGGAACTCGGGGCTTCCGCAGTACAGAGAGTCAATGGTGCTCGGAAGCTTAGTGCTTTGAACTTCCCTCTCTTTATCCATTGGGGCTTCTAGAGCACTTACGAGACCGGCACTTCACTCTCCTCACTTTCACTGAGAACAATGATGTTCTCTGGTCCTGAGGGAAATTCTGAATGCTTCATTAGGGGATCTTCTTCAACAGGCTCCTTCTTGACTTCCTTGATTTTCTTCTTATATACTTGGGTGGATGAGGAAGGACTAGAGGATGTAGGACCTTTAGTTGACAAGGCAGGAGGGGTCTATACAGGTGCTTCCGAACTGGGTGTCAATGCCTCCTTCCTTGGTGTTGAAGTATCCTTGGAGGAGGATTCACCGAATTCCTTCTAAGCTCATGAACTCTCCTGTTAATAAATATTTTGGTTCTTACTAGGACAGGGGCTAAGATTTCAGCCAGATCATCCTTCTCCTTTTTGAACCAATCCAAATCTTCCAAAGGAGTGTGTTTGACCAAGGTGTCATATTCATATGAAAACAGGTCGGAATTGTCATCCTGAAGCCCTTCAGGAACTTGGTACAAGTTAAGCTCTTGAATCAGTTGGAGAGAAAACCTGCCATAATGTCTCCTCCTTGCCTCAAAATCATCAGCACAGTCAACCCAATAGTCTTCTATGTCTGCCCTATGATGGTAATTGATTCTGAGGTTCTGCTCAATAAATTTCTTCAAGTCAAAACAAGTTCTTGGCCTGAAGAAATGGATAGTGATGGGAGCTAGGGCTCTCTCTATGTTTTATGCATCTAGAGCCGTCTTGCAGGTGTAGTTTCCCAAAGATATAGGGAAGTACAGCGGTGATTTTCTTATCCTGCAGTTCTATGTAACGTGTCCAATTGCCTATATCTCTATCAAGGCAATTTTATCATTGCGAGAACATAGGTAGCTTGAGAGGGGTGCTCTCATAGCCTGTTAGCCTGATATAGGAGAATTTTATGAACTGGATGAAGTAGGCACCGTACTTCGATATTAGGCTCATGGCTTCATCAGAGAACCTCCTTGTAGTGTCACTCTCCAGAAGTCTTACAATGTACATGGTGAAAGCATCATTCACCCTCCTGAAGTTGCGATTACTAGTGTCCAGGGTGAATTGAGGGCAGTAAGCATATATAGGGTCACCTTTATGAGCATCAATGTATGTGAACCCAAACCATTGCCTTGATGCTACTAGGGTATACATCAGATATGAAGTCATGTAAAACTTCTTGGTTTGTTGTACATTGGATAGCTTGCTCTGCTAAGTTCATGCTAATGATTTCTACCCAGTTGATATTTTGAGTTCCCTCGCACACCATGTTGATAAGTGGGCACATCCAGAAATGGAACTCATTGGTAGAGGGTAAGCCCATGACCCGAGCTAATAAGATTATAAAATCTGACAGCTCCTCATTGAAATCGGCACAAAACAGAGCTTTGGATAGATGGGACGCCCCCTTTTTAGGGTTTTTAAGCCAAGACTTTGCCACCCTTGCCTTGTATTTTTCACTGTCCTAGTCAAAGAGTGCCTATGCCTAGTTCTAAGAGATTACTATAGAATTGTCCATTTCAGAATCCTTAGGGCAGTGCTAATGGCGGCAACATCGAAGCTTGGCAATGAGCTCCCCGTGCACATTTGTTAGTTCGCTCAAGTTGGGATTGAAATGAGCACCGCAGGCAAGTACCATGTCTACACATTGCACTGAGATCGGGAAACCAGCGGTAAATGCCAAGCCACTATCGTGAATCATTTGTGTCATAAGAGAGGGGTTTGAGTCTGTCATCCTAGTCCAAAAATCTCCAAATTCTAGGTAACAAACTTCACTGTCACCGATATCAGGAACGGCATACTCAAGCGGTGAAACTTTCTCCTGACCTTGGAATTTGATCTTCATGTTGATAGCAATTCAAAAACAAAGTCACAGTCTGAACTCTTGATGAAATTGCAGGGGGAATGGGTACGCGCATAGAAATTTTGATTACGAGGGTATGAGCAATTGATAACAAGAAAGCAGTGTGTAAAAATACGTAGGGGGAAGCTTATTAAATAGCCATTTAGGAGAGAGAAAGGTAATAAATGTGCATTAAATACACATCTACCAACTTAAAAGAAAGATATTCGGAAGAGCGGGAAAAATTATCCCGGATGGCCTTTGGTTCATTTGGGACACGCGGGACGCGAAAGAGCGACTCGGCCGATGCGGGCAATGTGGGAAAAGAATGCACAAATGTTTTTAGGACATGAGGGATGAAAGTACATGAGATGTGTGATGCGGCCGACGTGGGAGAATGGTGAATAATGAGCCTAAGAGAACTTGTGTCATTTGGAATAAAAGTTCCGATATGCCCACAAGAAAATAGACTTTCGGTAAAGCGGCTGATCGGTGAATAGGGAGCCCAATGAACTTGGGACACATGGGACAAAAATTTCTGACAAACCCACAAATCACACAAAATGACCCAAAAATGTAGATTTTTTCCAACTTCTTGACTTTTCCCTTTACCAGAACAATAGAAAAGGCATTAACTCAAAAATTTCAATTTTGAACTTCTCAAAAGAGGGGAAATTTTGAGAGGAAACAACTGGCTCCTTCTAGGGATGACTTGGCTAAATTCCAAAGGAATGAGACAAGGCAAGAATTTTCAGAAAATATAGGGGAAGAAGATCGGTGCCTTATCCATTGGGCCACGAGTCAAAAGAAAACCAACACGTAAGAAGACAACACACCAAAACAAGGAAAAGGAAGGGGAAAGACACATTATACGAATATACAAAGGACTCCCTAATCACTTATGACTTAAACAATTTTAGGTACTTCCCACTATAAAGAAGTGGGAGGGAAGAACCATCCATATAATTAAGGTAAAAAGAATTCTCACCGAAAAGTGCACGATCTTGAAAGGTCCGAACCAAAGAGAATCAAACTTGCCATGGCTGCCACGAGGTTCATGCCTTTTATCCCACAACAAAAGTCGGGGATAATGTGTTCAAAAAGCTTAACTTGTTTCTCCATTATTTTAATTCAAACATTCTTCTTCCCGAATGCCCAATTGCACGAAGTTAGTTATGCATTGAGGAGAGCTAATCTTGCGACATTGGCCGAGGATCAAACTCTCACTATTAGTGTTGAAGATGATTTAATCATGTCTGGGAAGTTAAAAAGAGACCCTTCTAAATCTAGGTCTTTCCCTTCCTCCTCTTCCACTCCTGGCCTAATACTGATCCACTAGTACAAAAACTTGTAAATGATCTCATCATCATTAAGAAACAATTGGCTCAACACGACCCCTATGTAGACGTTCCAAGGAGGAATTTTCAGCCCGAAATCATTTTCTTGCTTCTCAAACAAGGCTAGCACTTGAAGGACCTCCGATTAAATTCCCTATTAATGCAACCTATGAAGGTGAAGAACTGGAGGATGAAGAGGTCGGTGAAGATTGTGAAGAATTTGTTGAAGAGGTCGATTAAGAAGTAGAGGAACCCGAGGGATCTCGAGTTAATTTCTTCACTACTTTGAAGGTGTTGATGAAGAAGATGATTATGACGAAGTAGTAGTGGACATGAATATCGAATCATACACTTGTCATGACTCGAGAGCGAGAAAAACAAAAAGGAGAAAGTGATGCGATCTACCAAAAGATCCAAGGAGCATCCGATGACTATCCCTGTAATTGCAAAAAGAGGATCTCCTATCCCCATTACATCCACACCAAAGGTGAGTCCTGCCAATTCTGCTACTAAAGTTACTTCTTCTTCAACTCCTAAAACTGATAAGCCTAAAGTCCCAAGCGATGATAGTCTATCCACTTCTAGGTCTTTCGATATCATTGATCACCTGAAAAAGACCAAGGTTCAAATCTCAGAGGCTGAGTATTATCAAACCCATCCAAAGGCTTTTGCTAAAATGGTTCACTTTGTCAATTCTCATTCCAAAACTACCTCTAAAGGCCTTTTACCCACTCCATCTTTTGCACCACAACCTAATCTGGTAGTCACTGTCACCTCACCCAATGACAAGATCAAACCATTCTATGTGACTGTTGTTGCCAAATCACTGCACCCTCCGAATGGCCAGGATGTGAATAGGATGTTCGGTGTGATTGGACACATGAGGATCACCTCTCAAGTCTGTGGGACTTGGGCTCGAGGTGAACCTCCGAGAAGGATGGCTTCCTCTTCCTAAACTAAGTGTTGTACTACTCCTAGTGTAACAAAAATGATTATCTAGTCCTATGCTAACATTTTCATGGGGTTTTAGGGAAATAGATTTACAGAAATGAAACTATACTAGGGATGGTGATGCACCAAATAAAGGGTGTCTTCAGATTCAGGAAGGGTTAATTTGAAGAGGGTGTGTGCACCACAGGTCAACTTCACCTACTGCAACTTAGAGAGGGTACAAGATACCACAAACTAAGAGACACGCGTTCCCTTTGTTAAACTTTATCAGACCGAGAAATATACCAGTTTCCCAGTGAAGAAGGATGAACTCAAGAAGGGTGAACAGACACCACAACTCAACTACATGCAATACTTCACCACTCGATAAGCATAGAACTCCAAGAACCTGCAATAGAACTTAAACTTGCACAGTGTACCTGCAAGTATGAGAAAGGCACAAAGAAGCACGTATGGGATGAAAGGACCGAGATTAGTCACAAAACACACACTTTTATTGCTTCAATAACATGCACAATGCATCATACATTCAGAAGAGGCAATAGTTTCCATTACAGTCTTGAAGAGGAGGCTTGAAAGTTCTCTCAACACACAAGAACAACTTGCAGAAGAGAGAGGATTCTTGAAAAGTATACACTCGCCTGAGATATCTAACTGTCCAACTTGTCTGAATTGTTGGAACCCTTTGAAATGAGCTTCCAACTTACATTTATAGAAGAATATGTGAGAAAGAAGAGGAAATGGTCATAATTACATTCCTAAAATGAAGGTCCATGATGTATTTATTACAGTTAGTTGAACCACTTGAGAAGGTTCCATCATGGGTCATTAATTTCCTGATGACCTAGTCTTCTCAATTAATTAAAAGAATATTTAAATAAAATATTTAAATAATAATAATAAATATTATTATTGAAATATTTAAATAAAAATATTAATTTAATTAACATAATGTCGAGACCCCCGTTGACCCATTTGACTTGAAGAGGAGGGGGTCCATGTGGATAGAGTCTCGCACATAACCAAACTCGATGAGCTTGAATCCTCTAACTTCGGTGTTGCGCTTGATTTTGAACCCCACACCAACTCTTTCCTCATCTTGGCAATCGGGCTCTTTTGCATTGAGTCCTTCGAATGGTGAGCTATCAAACTCGATTCTTATCATTTTCCTCTTAACTCGAATCCATTTATGCATTCCACATTCAAACTTCATGAAACATCACCACGAGCTCCTGCGAAGTCACCGAGCTCTTCATCCAAAGAAACGATCTTACCTTTCCAGGCTCAAACTCACTTGAATGTCAAGCTTAACCCAACATTTCTAAAAAAGAATGGTTTTACCACAATGCTCACAATTCTTCCTTATCATCTAACACTTGCAGTAAGAATGTTTTAGCTTGGCCATAATAAACAAAATTGTACCTTCCAAACGATGAGAAAATGCCATTACCAATAAAGACCTAATGCTTGCCATGATGATGACCAGTGCTCATGCCCATAACATGTTGATAGACACCCTTAAGATCGATTTTTTGGCCAAAGAGCCCTTCGGTATTTTGGCGGTGCATTTGGCAATCTCGGCTCCAATCAACAATTATGTCACTATTGGGGTCTTAGTATGGAATGGGTAGTATTTATGAGCTACACAATATACTCATTTTTCCGTAAACTAAAAAGATCCTTTATGTTACAATCTACAACACATAAAATAAGCCCTTCAAAAAAATACGTTGAACAACCTGGGGCAACCAAAAGGACCTTGGAAAATGTACAGGTAACAACCATATGAATTCTTCCTTAGTCGTGGATAAAAGCTAATAGAAATAAGCTAGATAAAATCAGCTTGAAACTACAATATAATCGTCCATTGTTTAAAAACAAGCTTCTCTCGAACTCGTAAAAGAATATTTTTATTGTCTGATTGGACGTACATAATGGGAAGGGTATAAATATTGCCTACTGCCCACAGAGTTTCTCAAAGAGACCATTTACAAGTGACAAGGATGTAGCATGCAAAACGGCCGACCAGGTATTTCAGAGTTGACCTTCACATTCAATTCGTTTCTAGGAGAAAACATGCTGAGCAATATGAATCATTTCATTCTGCACCATTTTAAACTTCCATCTCCTGACTCGGGAAAATTTTATGAAGCCTTGAATAGTGTGACTCCAATCCATCGTATACGGCAGTGAATATTTGTTTCCTGCAGCTGTCTGCTTGAAGCGCTAAAATGGCTTCTACTATAATGCAACATGCCTGCTGCCTGTGCGTGGGAGTTTCTCGCGACCACCGAATGCTCAGAACTGTACAGAGGATGAGGAGAAGGTCATGGAGCTATCTTAGCCGATGGACATCACAAGTTAGAGTTCCATCTTTCAAGGTGTCTCATTATCAAACAGAAATCTTAAGCCACCGTGCGACCACACACAACAGCTTTTGGCACGCTCGGGGGACAGAGTCAGTACTTCTCTTCTCACTTACACAAGTCAAAGTACTGGTGACTCTATATCTTTGGATTCCAAATCTCAAGTGTAGTAACTTATGTGAAGAATTCATATAAGAGCTTCTTGAAAAGAAAGGAAAGTATTAGCATATCGAACTTTCCTTGTCTCCTCCAAAGAGAAGCAAAAAGAGGCATTTCCACATCCCCATTGCAGATTTACCTAGTAGGGGTCATTCAACTCCTCCTTACGGAAGATTTCCTCCACCAGAACAATCAACCTTTCGTTTGGCATGGCGAGGAACCAAGTTTTTCCCCTTTCAATGCAAGCAGCCCTCTTATCTTGGCTCAACGTGACCCGATACATTGCGGCACTCAAAAGTTTACCCTTCTACACATGGGAAACTCACTTTACTCCGATGGAGCATATCTTTGATGTAGCTAGCATCTGTGGCAGTACATAATATCACCAAAGACAACGTTGCGGTTAGACTTCTTCGCTACCTCTTTCAAGGGAAACGTGCTTCAATGGTTTTGCATGGGTTAGGTGTTGGCACTATAAACCACTGGGGCGAGTTAGGAGAAAAGCTATGTAAACAATTCAAGACAAAAGTGATCACCTATCACTTTTGGAACAACTTACTACCATAAAGAGAGCTTCCCAAGAATACATGAGTGATTTCAACTTCCGATTCCATAGGACTTGAATAGGATTCCAGGCTCTAGTAAAGCCTTCCTCGCACATAATGCATTCTTGTACTATTTATCGAGCCTTGAATAGCGACGTAGCAGCTTGATGATCCATCCATGGGAGGGACTACACTTTGCCCGATGCTTACGAAGTTGCCATAAGTGCAGAGAATTCTTTGATTCAGCCGAAAAGATAGCTCCATGACCACCAATGCCCTTTTCTCCGATCTTACGAATCATCAACCTATCATTGCTCCTATTCCAAGAGACTCCAAGCAACCATCTCAATCTTCCCCCGCCTCTTCAAATGACCTATTTGAAGTCAAGTCACTACTTTGCAAAATTTTGGAAATGAGCTCGTTGCACTCAAAAGGCAACAACAATTTCAATACAATCGTCTCATCGGCCCACAAAATCAGCAAGATGATCAGGCTAACCATCCTCCTTTTCAAGGAAACAATCACCTCGAAATCAAACTACAAGTCAAGTTGCAAATGTAAGGCCCTTGAACTTTCATAAACCCTCTTGCAAATAGCTCATCTAGAGCTATAGTACTGCTCAAAATAATCTGGTTCAAGACTACAAATGGTGTTATCCTTGCTCTCAACCTCACAATCAAAATATTTGTCCTAATGGGGTTAGCTTAGCCGTGCCCTTATGGTTCAAAGTGTATCTTCCCCTTCGAGTTAACAAACAATTCATCTACGCAAGAAGCAGCAAATCAACCGCAGACACCTAAAGAATCCACTTTGCTAAACTGGCAAGAAGAAGATTTTTATGGATTAAATATAGATTCTTCATCGGTGGCAGAAACACTCTTCCAAAAGAGAGCAATGGAGCCTCAACCTCTCGAAGCTGATCTAGCATCCACTTCTCAACCTGGGTTTCAAATGGCAATTGATAAAAATGCGGGAAAGAAATCACTAGAAACACCTTAGCTAGCCACACCGCAGGGAAAGATGGTTCTCCGGCATCACGGTACCCAAAAACATTTTCCAAAGGAGGACCCCAATGCCCAAAAAAAGTGTCATCAAAGTTGGAGCAATTCCCTTTAAAGATAGTAGAACAAATGAAGAAAACCAATCTGAGTGTTACCATGTGGGACGCACTCTCGATCCCTTCCCAAAGAAACCTCGTTGCGAGAAGCTCAATCAGCTTTAGTACAACCAAATGGATCACCAAGCCATGGAGTGACAAATGCTACAAATTTGTGTCAACCGGAAGGGAAAATCATTCCTATGGCAAACAAACCACCGCTATTCTACATTTCCCGATCATTGCGACCACCTGAGGTACATAATTGCATGATCGATTCTCGGTGCCGTAGCTCTATCATGCCGAAACAAATTACAGATGTACTAGGCATACAATATGCGCCAGCTTATAAGAGGGGTTATTCAAATTGGATGGCACAAAATGTAAGATCATTAAGGTTATCAAAGGACTTCAACTTACCATTCATGCATGCCCAAGTTTGTTATTCACCCAAGACATATCGGTCATCGATCTCCTCCTCTCTTTACCATATGCCTATCACGGATTTCACTACCAAGATGGGCGGTTACCTATCAGCCGATTGGTCGCATATGATTCTCAGGACTCGATACGGAACCAAAGTAACTATAAGGGCATAACCAATCTACCATAATCATGTATAACCCTACACTGCTAGTCCCATAAATGGAAAGTACACCATCGGTGATCCAAAGGGGAAGATGCCGATCATGAACCAACCACCCTTGTTGAGGAAGTCCCCGATACTTTGGTAGATGAAGTAAGTAGAGATCATCGCATGATCCCTACGCTGATGTATCGCGTAAGAAGAAGAAGCTAGGTTTAGGTGTTTGGTTTTGGAAGAAACAGATTATACTTATCGTATCCATGAAGAAGATACGATCATACCACAACTTGTCAAAACACCAAGTGATTCTAAAGGATTGTGGCAATTGTTCTTCGATGGCTCAAGAAGTAAGAATGGATCTGGTGTTGGTGTTATGTTAATTTCTCCAGAGGGAGATAAGTACTTCTCATCTTTCCGGTTGCAGTTTAGTTGCACTAACAATGTTACTGAATACAAGGCTCTTGTGCAAGGAATTCAGCTAGCCCAAAGGAAGGGAATCAAGGCCTTGACTATTTTTGGAGATAGTGAGTTAGTTGTTCATCAAGTTTCGCACATAGTGCATCCAAAATGATCTTTTAAGATCATATAAGAACCGAGTCTGGGACTTGATTGAAGATTTTGAAGCTTTTGGAATCCATGCAATCCCTAGAAATCAAAATCAAGATGCAGATAGGCTTGCTACAATTGGTTCACAATACAACATACCAGTTGATATCATGAAAGAAGGGCAGCAATTTGTTAAAATGGTGGTTCGACCAGCAGTCCCTGATAATGTGAGTAGTTGGCAAGTGTTTGATAGTGACAAACAAATTGTCCTCTTCCTACAAGAAGAGGCGGAGTTTGCTACAAAGAATCAAGATAAGTTGCAGGAGTCATATGGTGAGCAAATTATCCAATTGAAAAGCAACAAGTTACCAAAAGGTTTAGTCACTTTGGAATCCATTTTCAATTCAGATGACCAAGCCACAAGACAAAGCCCTAACATGGTGGTCAGAGAAGAGTATTTTGAGGAAGTTGAGGTATCAAATGAAAAATTTCTTAAGATCGGAAAAGTGTGTACTTCTGAAGAGAAAGAAGCTTTCATCAAACTTTGTCAAGAGTATCATGACATCTTTGCATGGAGCTATAAAGATCTGCGTGGTTTTGATCCAGGTCTAGCACAACATACCATCGAACTGGATCCTAATGCTAAGCCAGTTCATTAAAAACAGAGACCAATTAATCCCAAAATTGAGCCACTAATGAGAAAGGAGCTAACCAAGCTCATCGAGGCCTGTATAATTTTTCCCATCAAGCATTCCTCATGGGTAGCCAATTTGGTGCCCGTGAGGAAGAAGAACGGAGAGATCCGGTTATGCGTAGATTTCAGGGATTTGAATCGCAGCATCATTAAAAGAACATTATCCTCTTCCATCGATGGAGCAGATCCTTCAAATGGTGGCGGAGCTCAAATATTTTCTTTGCTCGATGGATATTCAGTTACAATCAAATCCTAGTCCAAGAATCCACCAATTCAAAATGGCTTTCACTACCAAGTGGGGCACGTATGCCTACAATAAAATGCCATTCGGATTGTCCAATGCCGGGGCTACTTTCCAAAGAGCCATGGACATGGAATTTAAGGGACTAATCAACGATATTATTTTAGTTTACCTTGATGATATAATCATATACTCTAAGCATGCGTAAAGATCACATCACGCATCTAAGGAAAGTTTTCCAAAGGTGTAGGGAATTTGGGGTTTCACTTAACCCCAAGAAATGTATTTTCGCAAAGCACAAGGGAAAATTTTTGGGGCATGTGGTTTCAGCAGGAAGGATTATCAATCGATCCAACCAAGATTCATTCAATTATGTCCTTATCTCTCCCAAGTCACAAGAAGGGCCTCCAGAGTTTTCTGGGAACCATAAATTTCGTGCGGAGATTCATCCCTCAATTCGCGACATTGGCTAAACCACTGATAGCCATGCTAAAGAAAAACATGCCATTCTCATGGACAAAGGAAGGACGAGAAAGCTTTGAAGCCATCAAAACAGCCATTTCTCAAGCTCCCACACTTGTGAACCCCAGGTTTGACAAAGATTTTATCCTTTATGCTTTTGCAGGTCAAGAGAGCATTTCAGGGATCCTCACCCAACAAAACAACAACCTGATGGAGCAACCAATCACTTTCTTCAATCAATCCCTCAAAGACTACGAGTTCAAATACTCATTCATTGAAAAGCAAGTCTTTGCGGTTATTCGAGCTTTGAAGAAATTCAAGCACATGTTGTCCAACAACAAGATTCATCTGATGGTGTCTCATCCAGGTGTCAAGGAGTTTTTCTTTGAACAAAGAAATGAATGAAAAGTGTGGCTTTGGATGGATCACGAAGGTAATGGAGTATGACGTGCACATCAAAGTCACTAAACTTGTCGAGGTAAGGGTTTATGTCAAAGAACTTGCAATGTAGACATGGAATCAAAAGGTAATGAGGACGTGACACTCCTAAATACCGATGAGGATGTTGATCAAGCTGATTGGTTATCCAAAATGAAGAATTTCATCTTCTCGAGCATACCCATGAACATGGATAAAAACCAAAGATGAACTTTCCATCTTCAATCTATCCCATATGTTTTGGTAGATAGCGTTCTCTTTCAAAAGATTTGAACGTCGTCCTCCTTCAAAGGCATGCGTAGGACCGAATAGGTAAGTAAGATACTAGAAGAATTTCATAATGGCCTATCTGGAGGACATTATTCCACATGAACAACAACTACCAAGATCATGCGAGCCGCTACTATTGGCCAAATTTATTCAAGGATGCCCATCTCTGGGTAAGGAAATGTAAGGAATGTGCCTTTTTCATAGGTAAGCAGAAGCTGGCAGCTCTTCCATTGCATCCAATTCAAGTGGATCAACCCTTTGTTCAATGGGGGTTGGACTTCATCGGAATGATTAATCCTCCATCCAGTGACGGACATAAGTGGGTCCTTACCGCAACAAACTATTTTACTCGATGGACAGAGGCGGTAGCATTAAAAGAGAGCAATGAAAAGGTAGTTCTAGATTTTTTGGAGGGTATAATGACGAGGTTCGGTGTTCCATTTACAGTCATTTCAGAAAATGCATTGGCTTTTCTTGGTATGAAATTAAGTGAATGGGCTGTTAAAAATGGGGTATACCTCAAAACTTCATCCAATTACTATCCTCAAGGAAACGGATTGGCTGAGTCTAGCAACAAAAACCTCATAAGGATTATTAAGCGCACAATGGAGACTAACAAGAGGACTTGGCATATACACTTAAGACCGCCTTATGGGCAGATCGATCACACCTAAAAGGGCCATCGGAAATTCTCCTTTCGTTCTTGTATATGGAAGAGAGGCAAAACTCCCACTCTCATTGGAGTTACCTTCTTTGGAGTTAGCTCATCAACTTGAAGTTATAGAGAGTGATCCTCTGACAATAAGGTTTGCTGAACTCATGGAGTTAGAGGAAGTACGAGACAAGGCTATGAAAACTTTGGAGTAGCATCAGGCTCAAGTTAAGAAATATTTTGATAAGAAGGCATCCAATAGGTGTTTTCAAGAGGGAGATTTAGTTCTCAAATGGGATGAAGACAGGGCCAAACCAGGCAGGCATGCCAAGTTTGACGCTCTCTGGAGTGGGCCATACATCATCACAAGTTGCAAAGAGGAAAATTCATTCTATCTATCTAGGCTCAATGGAGAAGAACTGCCCATTCATGTGAATGGGATACATCTCAAAGCTTGTTTTTGAGAAGCGTTCCACCCCTTGTATAGTTAAATTAGGTGTTTTCCTCCAAGTGCTTATGCACATTGTTGCGTGTTGTTGTTTTGCTTTCCTTGTTGTTGTGTTTTGTGTTGTTCTGCACATTGTTTCATCATTGGAAGGTGTCAAGGAGAAGAAAGGTTCAAGGTTTCCATAAGAGTTTCAAAATATGCTTCATTCAAATTTTTGCAGTGTTCCATGGATGTCAAGCATTCAACAGATTCAATATACTTCATGCTTAGCATTCCAGGGAGGCCCAGGATATCGACAATGCTCAAAGAAATTCAGGATGTGTCAAAGAAAATCATACTACTTTCAGGATTCCAACACAGACTCCATGCCCAATGGATGACTTAAGGCTACTGGAATCATGCTTAGCAGGCAATCATCCCCAAGAGGTCACCAAAAATGTTATCCAATTTTACACACATGGCAAGATTGGACAACGGGGTCCTATCACGTTCAAAATGAAATAATAATCCTAGGAACCCACCTTCGGTTATTAACGAGATGCAATAATTAAAAATAATTCCTAAATTGCATATGAAGAGATCACCTAGCATCGAAAGGCACCCAGTTGATCTCAACTCAGTGAAGAGTTCAGGGTTGAGTTGATAAAGAATCCGGTGTCAAATTGATAGTCATCTCGAAATCATCTCAGTAGAGACTCTCAGTTGTAAGAGCTTGATGAGGTCTTGTTAATGCAAAATATAGCTCGTTGAAAATTGACGAATGAAGGAAACTCTATAAGGATCTCGGTAGAGATCGACGCAGCGGTAACAAGAATGCCGGGCCAGGGTATAAGTGAATACAGTATATATATTTTCGCTGACGTTGTTCAGACCTTCCTCGGCTGAGCATTATAATTTCATGCAAGTAGCAAGCATGTTGCGGTATAGTAAGAGTTCTTTTGAGCACTTCCAACAAGTAGGTCGTCCAACTATGTTTTTATCTATTCAACATCAAATGCATCCTCAAATTCGGGATTTTCCTTCAAGATATTTTTATGAAAATCGATTAAGTGATAGTGAGAGTGTTACTGGAGACTTGATGAAATTTATTACAAAGATTCTCTATCGAGATCTTACTTGTTTTACGATGTAACTCATGGAAGTGGATCTCATAGAGGTGGAACTGTTTCATATCAGAATATTCATGGAGCATAATTTTCTTTGCAATTATATGAGCATCTTCAACGAGTCACTAAGTTGGCGAGCATAAAGGATTCTGTCAGAATTATCACACCTTACAAGCTACAGCTGAAATGTTTGCACCAAGAAAATGATGTCTCCTCACGCTGAGCGGAAAGGTGGAAGTCGGTGGCCATCTGTCCAAAATGAAATATGGCCAAATGATAACAAACCCCGCACTCCAATCCCGGACGTGGGAAATAAGGTGAGCAATGCCAAGTGGGTTTTCATGGATGGCAAGCCAAGGAAGAAATTCCACGCGGGGGAGATTCGAGCAGCACCGCCAAGTGGAAATTTTGGGATGGAAAACCATGTTGTTCACTCCGCGTAGGGGAGAAATCCGATCAAACTGCCAAGCGTGGAGATTTGACGATGGCAATCCAACATCAGACTTCCGCACGGGCCGTGTAAATAGGATCAGAGCACGTTGTGCAAGTCAAAAATGACGCCAGGTTGGAGGAACGAGTCAAACGCCGAGTGGAGCGGCGAGTGCATGGAGATCAAAGGATGCGTGTTGCATGGACTGTGGATTGGGTTTCATAGATCATACGAGAAAGTGTCTCCTTTCATACAGATCCACCCTTATTAGGATTCCACTGAACTTTCAGACTTTGAATCGGCTAAGATAGCTCCACGACCTTCTCCTCATCCTCTGTATAGTTACGAGCATTCGAGCATTCGGTGGTCGCGAGAAACTCCCACGCACAGGTAGCAGGCATGTTGCATTATAGTAGAAGCCGTTTTAGCGCTTCAAGTAGACAGCTGCAGGAAACAAATATTCACTGCTGTATATGATGGATTGGAGTCACACTATTCAAGGCTTCATAAAATTTGCTTGAGTCAGGAGATGGAAGTTTAAAACGGTGCAGAATGAAACGATTCATATTGCTCAGCATGTTTTCTCCTAGAAACGAATTGAATGTGAAGGTCAACTCAAAATACACAGTCGACCGCTTTTGCATGCTACATCCTTGTCACTTGTAAATGGTCTCTTTGAGAAACTCGTAATGTGGGCGATAGGGCAATATTTATACCCTTCCATTATGTACGTCCAATCAAACAATAAAAATATTCTTTTACCAGTTCGAGAAGCTTGTTTTTAAACAATGGACGATTATACTGTAGTTTCAAGCTGATTTTATCTAGCTTATTTCTATTAGCTTTTATCCACGACTAAGGAAGAATTCATATGGTTGTTACTGTACATTTTTCCAAGGTCCTTTTGGTTGCCCCATTGTTCAACGTTTTTTTTAATGGCTTATTTTATGTGTTGCAGATTGTAACATAACATAAAGGATCTTTTAGTTTCGGAAAAATGAGTATATTGTGTAGCTCAATGACTACCCATTCCATACTAAGACCCCAATAGTGACATAATTGTTGATTGGAGCCGAGATTGCCAAATGCACCGCCAAAATACCGAAAGGCTCTTTGGCCAAAAAATCATCTTAAGCGTGTCTATCAACATGTTATGGGCATGAGCCTGGGTCATCATCATGGTAGCATTAGGTCTTTATTGGTAATGGCATTTTCTCATCATTTGGAAGGTACAATTGTGCTTATTATGGCCAAGCTAAAACATTCTTACTGCAAGTGTTATATGATAAGGAAGAACCGTGAGCATTGTGGTAAAACCATTCTTTTCAAAAATGTTGGGTTAAGCTCGACATTCAAGTGAGTTTGAGCCCAGGAAAGGTAAGATCGTTTGCTGGATGAAGAGCTCGGTGACTTCGCAGGGAGCTCGTGGTGATGTTTCATGAAGTTTGAATGTGGAATGCATAAATGGCTTCGAGTTAACAGAGGAAAATGATAAGAATCGAGTTTGATAGCTCACCATTCGAAGGACTCAATGCAAAAGAGCCCGATTGCCAAGACGAGGAAAGAGTTGGTGTGGGGTTCAAAATCGAGTACAACACCGAGTTAGAGGATTCGAAGCTCATCGAGTTTGGCTATGTGCAGACTCTATCCACATGGACCCCCCTCCTCTTCAAGTCAAACGGGTCAACGGGGGGGTCCTGACATTATGTTAATTAAATTAATATTTTTATTTAAATATTTCAATAATAATATTTATTATTATTATTTAAATATTTTATTTAAATATTCTTTTAATTAATTGAGAAGACTAGGTCATCAGGCAATTAATGACCCATGATGGAACCTTCTCAAGTGGTTCAACTAACTGTAATAAATACATCATGGGCCTTCATTTTAGGAATGTAATTATGACCATTTCCTCTTCTTTCTCACATATTCTTCTATAAATGTAAGTTGGAAGCTCATTTCAAAGGGTTCCAACAATTCAGACAAGTTGGACAGTTAGATATCTCAGGCGAGTGTATACTTTTCAAGAATCCTCTCTCTTCTGCAAGTTGTTCTTGTGTGTTGAGAGAACTTTCAAGCCTCCTCTTCAAGACTGTAATGGCAACTATTGCCTCTTCTGAATGTATGATGCATTGTGCATGTTATTGAAGCAATAAAAGTGTGTGTTTTGTGACTAATCTCGGTCCTTTCATCCTTCTATGCTTCTTTGTGCCTTTCTCATACTTGCAGGTACACTGTGCAAGTTTAAGTTCTATTGCAGGTTCTTGGAGTTCTGTGCTTATCGAGTGGTGAAGTATTGCATGCAGTTGAGTTGTGGTGTCTGTTCACCCTTCTTGAGTTCATCTTTCTTCACTGGGAAACTGATATATTTCTCGGTCTGATAAAGTTTAACAAAGGGAACGTGTGTCTCTTAGTTTGTGGTATCCTGTACCTCTCTAAGTTTGCAGTAGGTGAAGTTGACCTGTGGTGCACACACCCTCTTCAAATTAACCCTTCCCGAATCAAGACACCCTTTATTTGGTGCATCACCATCCCTAGTATAGTTTCATTTCTGTAAATCTCTTTCCCTAAAACCCCATGAAAATGTTAGCATAAGACTAGATAATCATTTTTGTTACACTAGGAGTAAAGACAACACTTAGTTTAGGAAGAGGAAGTCGGCCTTCTCGGAGGTTCACCTCGAGCCCAAGTCCCATAGCTTGAGAGGTGATCCCATGTGTCTCAATCACACCGAACGTCCTATTCACATCCTGGCCATTCGAAGGGTGCGGTGATTTGCGACAACAAAGGTGACCCTCCTTATAGCAGGCCATAGACTCGATGAATGTGTCATAGACTGGGGGCATTAAAAATGTAATGCCTACCAAAGTAGCTCATGCCTTAGGCCTAACTCTCACATGCATGTACGGGTCTTGTTATTCTATGGAGAGTAAGGAAGTGCCCCTATTCGGAAGAATTAAAGATGCACAAGTAGGTTTTGCTACCTTGCCTGAGAAGAAGGTTTTCGCTACTATCCTAGTAGCAGACATTCCTCCTTCCTATGGAATGTTGCTAAGTAGGAACTTCTATAATGATGTGGGTGGAGAAATTCAAATGGAGTGGTCACATGCCCTCATACCTATTAATGGGCAAATGAAGAAGTTGTTGCGTGAGAAGAAATCTGAGTATATAAACAGATGATCCCAAAGCACAAATACTTTATGAGGATATGGGGCATGAAAACTATATGATTATGTCTCCAGAGGAAATCCAGCTCCCAAAAGATCACTTGAGGATCCTAATGGTGTTTGGATATTAAAGTTTGATGGAAGTTGTTCCTCAGTCGGTTCTGGAGCTGGCATAGTATTGATGTCTCCCGAAGGAAAGGTCTATCCTTTCTCATTCAAGTTACAATTTGAAAATACTAATAATATCGAGTATGAAGCTCTCATTCTTGGGCTTCATGTGGCAAAAGAAAAGGGTGTGAAGAATATTCTAGCTCGCAAAGATGCAGAGCTGATTGTCAAGCAAGTTAGAAACCTTTTCCAGGTAAAGAATAGAAGGTTGAAACATTATAGGAATCAGGTTTGGGACTCTATTGAATTTCTTGACGCCTTCTCTATCGAAGTAGTGCCTAGGGAGGAGAACACCAGGGATGATTCACTAGCAATCTCAGGATCATTTTGATACCTCATCCTGACTTCTCTCAAGATAGGTTTACCATCGAGATGATCCATAGGCCCAGTGTACCTGATAATGCAAGTAACTGGCAAGTTTTCAATGATGATCAACATTTGCTTTCTTTCTTAGAACTCGGGGATAACTTTGAACAGTTGTACTTTGAAGGAAGTGACAATTTGCCTCGTGAAAGTGTGCCTTCCAATAAAGAAGATGTCAAAGAAGAAGAGATAGATCAAGATGGATGTATCAAACTCAAAGGGAACAAGATTCCAAAGGGACTGGTGAGTTTAGAAGAATTGTTTGACAAACATGACAAGTATGTGAAGTTTAAAGCTTCTACTAGATCACAACAATCAGCTGAGTATGATAAAACTAATATTGGGAGTTCTATTGACCCTAAACTCGTGAACATTGGAAAATGTTGCACACCAGAAGAAAAGAAGAAAGTAATTAATCTTTTAAGGAAGTATAAAGATGTTCTTGCTTATTCCTATGAGGATTTAAAAGATTTTCAACCAAAGGAGATGCAACATTTCATCCCTCTCAAACTTGGGATTAAGCCTTTGAGACAGAAATAGAGGAAATACAATCCTAAGATAGCTGACACCATCTTTCAAGGAATACAGAAGTTATTAAAAGCCAAAATCATTTTTCCTATCCACCATTCAACATGGATAGCCAACATTATGCCTGTTAGAAAGAAAAATGGTGAGATTCGTATATGTGTTGATTTCGAAATCAAATCAAGCCTCTTTAAAGGAAAACTATCCTTTGCCTATGATGGCTCAAGTCTTACAAGTTGTGACAGATCTGAAATGTTGTCTATGCTTGATGGCTTCTCGGGATATAATCGGGTAGAAGTTAGTACCGAGATAACCACAAGACAACCTTCACTACTCCTTGGGGTACTTTTGCCTACAAAAGGATGCCTTTTGGGCTCATTAATGTTGGTGCCACTTTCCAGAGAGCTATGGACTTGGCCTTTAGAAGTTGAAAATGGAAGTGTATTGTCATATACCTTGATGACTTGACCGTATTTTCCAAAGAAAGAGTAGATCATTTCCATCATCTAGAAACAGTTCTTTTGAAGTGTAGAGAACATAGGTTCTCTTTAAATCCTAATAAATCTATTTTTTGTGTCATAGAGGGAAATTTGTTAGGGCATGTTGTCTCTAAATATGGTATAAAAATTGATCCTGAGCGAGTTCAAGCTATTCAGCAGATTCCCCTTCCAACCAGCAAGAAGGGAGTGCATTCTTTCTTTGGTAAGATTAACTTTTTGAGAAGATTCATCCCTGATTTCGTAGAGCTAACCTTGAATATCTCTCAAATGATGAAGGGAAAATAGACGTTTGGCTGGTCTCCTGAAGGTAAAGAGGCCTTTGAAGGTATTAAAAAGGCTATTGCTAAAACTCCTGTTTTAGCATGTCCATATTCAAAGAAAGATTTTTTTATCTATGGTTATGCCACGATAACACCACGGCTACTATTTTAACTCAAGAAGATTCTAATGATCACGAACTCCCAATTGCATTTATGAGATACATTCTAAAAAATCATGAGTTAAAATACACCATAATGGAGAAACATGCTTTCGAGTGGTTAAAGTTGTCAAGTAGTTTCATTTTTACATTCTTAATTCTCACTCCGCAAAGATATTTGTACACACCACGACCATCAAGTCTATTCTCACACAACATGAGTTTGGATCCAAGAGAGGGAATTGGGTGGCCAAGGTTCAAGAATATGACATTGACATTAGACCAATCAAGCTCGTTCATGGAAAAGGCCTGTTTGAACTCATCGCTGAGGGAGCTACACATGAGTTACCAGAGGATAAAGTTGATCTCCCTACCGTTATGTTTCTTGGCTCAATTGATGAATGGTATGCTGATATTGCACACTTTCTCACATATGGAGAATGTCCCTCTCATTTGACTTCCAAAGAGAGGAGAGCTATTAAGCTAAGATCAGCCCAAATGTGTTGTCAGAAAATGCCTTGTTTAAGCATAGGTTGGATGGAAGATTTCTAAAATGTGTGGACAAGGAACAACATAGGAAGTTACTTTCGGCTTTTCATAATCAAGCATGTGGAGTGGACTACTCATCAATTGTCACTGCTCATAAGATTCTTTGTGCAAGATATTACTAGCCTACCTTGTTCAAAGATGCATCAAAGTGGATTGATAAATGCGAAGCTTGTCAAACCTTCGTGGGTAGACCCAAGTTGGCTTCGTTGCCTCTTAAACCGATTGTGATCGAAGAGCCTTTTCAACAATGGGGTTTAGATTTCATTGGACCACTTAATCCCTCTTCTAGTGCTGGTCACACCCACGTATTAACTACCACATTATTTTACTAAGTGGGTAGAAGCCATTCCAGTGAAGAGTACTACTTCAGAAGTAGTATGCGCTTTATTAAAGAAAACATCTTGGTTATGTTTGGTGTACCAAACAAGATCGTGACAGATAATACTTCAAATTTTTCTTCAACCGAGATAATGGATTTTTGTTATGGATATGGCATCTTCCTAGCTCACTCCTCGGATTATTATCCTCAAGGGAATGGACAAGCGAATCGACAAACAAAAATCTGGTGGTTATAATAAGGAAACTAGTTCATGAATCTCGAGGAACTAGCACAAGAAACTTTATGATGTTCTTTGGGTAGATAGGATTACACCTAAAAGATCCATTGGGATGTCTCCTTTTCAGGTAGTATATGGAGTGGAAGCTCAATTTCTAGCAACAAGGGAACTACCACCTTGTATTTAATGAAGGCCATTGAAGATGCCAGCTTTGAATGATTCTTTGGATAAAAGGATCATGTAACTTTACAAATTGAATGAAGATAGGTTGAAGGTTGCTTTGATAGGATATCTGCTCACCAATGAAAGTAAAGGCCTTGTTTGATAAAAAGGCCAGTCCAGGATTTCAAAGTTGGGGACATTGTTTTGTTGTGGGATAAAAGGCATAAACCTCGTGGCAGCCATGGAAAGTTTGATTCTCTTTGGCTCGGACATTTCAAGATCGAGCACTTTGTTGGTGAGAATTCTTTTTACCTTAATTATATGGATGGTTCTTCCTCCCACTTCCTTATAGTGGGCAAGTGCACTACCTAAAATTGTTTAAGTCATAAGTGATTAGGAAGTCCTTTGTATATTTTGTATAGTGTGTCTTTCCCCTTCCTTTTCCTTGTTTTGGTGTGTTGTCTTCTGTATTGGTTTGCTTTTGACTCCATGGCCCAATGGATAAGGCACTGATCTACTTCCCCTAGATTTTCTAAGAATTCTTGCCTTGTCTCATTCCTTTGGACTTTATCCAAGTCATCCCCAGAAGGAGCTAGCTATTGTCCTCTCAAAATTTCCCCTCTTTTGAGAAGTTCAAAATTGAAAATTTCTTATTTAACGCCTTTTCTATTGTTCTGGTAAAGGGAAAAGTCAAGAAGTTGGAAAAAATCTGCATTTTTGGGTCATTTTGTGTGATTTGTGGGTCTGTCGGACATTTTTATCCCATGTGTCCCAAGTTCATTCGACTCCTATTTGCCAATCGGCCGCTTTACCCAAAATTTTGTTTTCTCGTGGGACCATCGAACTTTTTGTTCCAAATGACACAAGTTTTCTTAGGCTCAATTTTCACCATTCGCCCGCATTTTCCGCATCACGCATTTCACATATATCGGAAGAAAATCAAGGAAGTTAAGAAGGAGCCTATTGAAGAAGATCCCTTGATGAAGCATTTAGAATTGTCATCAAACACAGAGAACATCATTGTTCTCGGTCTAAGTGAAAGTGAGGAGATTGAAGTTCCGTCTTTATAAGAACTCCGAAGCCCCAATGGGATAAAGAGAGGGAAGTTCAAAGCACTGAGCTTCCGAGCACCATTGACTCCTATGTACCAGAAGCCCACAGTGCCTCACTCATATCTCAACTAGAGGCAATAGCAGTGCACACTTTGAGTGCCATTAGTTCTCTTTCTCTTGGTCCTCTTGCCCCGCCTTCTTCTTCCTCCTCCTCTTTTGCATGGATACAACCTTTCGTTGATAGTAGGAACAGAAAGTCTTCCTCTCGAATATCGGGACCCAACTTTGATGTTGTGGTGGCCTTATTGGGTACTAACCCTCCTACTCCTTCCAAGAAGGCCAAGACCACCTCACGAATAGTATCCGATGCTCAAGGCCAGCAATTCCTGGAGATAGACAAGCCCAAGGTTGACAAGCCGAGCAATGGATTTGCAGCGTATGATTTAGAGCTCTCGAGGATCCCCATGGGAGTCCACCCCAAGGTGAGATTCACAATCTTCAGAAATAGTCACCAGGGTCATTTGGAGAGTGGAAAAGGAAACAAACTATAGAGCATTGGAAGAGCAAGCTCGGTTCTTGCGAAGTTTCATCAAGTCGATGTTGTCCAAAGATAAAGTTTTAGACCCCACCCCACCGACTACTCTTCCACCACCTGTGATCCTCGGCCAAAATGAAGTCCAGTATCAAAGATATACACACAGTATTCCATCTATGGAAGGGCTATGGAGGCCATGGTGGATGATATGCTCGTTGTAGGGTTGAATTTCATTAGTGAAGCCTTCAAACTCAATGAGAAGGTAAATAATCTGCAATAGAAACTATCCTCCACCATTAGAAATATAGATAAAGAGCTCAAACTCGAGCAGCTATATACTAAACCTTCACCTTATGGGGTAGGTGATGAAAATCTTTTAATGGCAAGCAAGGTCTTCAATGATGCAAAAGCTAACTTGTCAAAATCATGGGTATACAGTGTGGAATGGAAAATCAAGGTGCTAGAGGAAGCTTTGGGAGAATTGAGAAATAGTTGGCGAAGGGTGAGGCCTTTAAGACTTTGGTGGTATCTGATTTCAAGGATATACATTGCCTCCTCCATGATGAGACCTCCGGTGTGCCCCTCTCCTTTCAAGAAATCAAATCTCAATTCGAGCTTTTGTCAAAGATAATTTGTTCAAAGAGGATTCTGTCACCAAGGAAAAGATGAAGGAAATCTTCTCTCTCCAAATCTGTATTGAAGAAGCAAGTAAGGATTCTCATACACACGTCGAATTCAACAAAGAGATGGAGAAGTGTCTTGGATTTTGGACTCAGTACACTACCAACACATCAGTCCCACGTGGTAGAGACATAGCAGAGGCGTTAAAAAGGTTTAGACAGCAGATCCTCAAATCAGTGGGCCCTTCTCAATCATGAACACTTGTCTTCTGCTCCTGACTTTTTTCTTTCTTTCTTTCCTCATCTCGATTCATTGTAATTAGTTAGGGTGTTGCATTTGGCAGCCCTTTAACTAAACATTAATTAAAAACGTAGTTACCAAGAGTAACTGATTTGTAAAACTATATAGTGGCCTCTCTTCGCCATTTTGAGGAGGGGGAACTTGGCTTATTTTTGAAAGTGTAGAGAATAGTAAAGCATTGAATACAAAAGGATTTTCTTTGTTTGTTCATCTGATTCTTTTATTCGTAGCTATCTGTAGAAACTTGTTAGATCATTTGTTTACATTATGATAAGAAGCTTTGTATTCTTATAGATGTTATTTATAGAACTGTGTGTCTTTTCAAATTGCATCTCATTAATTCAAGTACAAATGGTCCCATTCCAATTCATTATATCCCGAATGCTTGAGGAATTACTTTGCCATCTATAATTCTAGAGAATGCCTTTTTGCTCGTTTCCACGTCTTCATTCCTCTGTACTTTTGTGATTGATGATCTATTTTTAAAATGCTTTCATGATATCCAAATTCCATAAACATCTTGTGTGTAGAATCCTTTAACCATAGCCTTTGATGGACGACACTTCTCTACTTGGCATCTTTAATTCTTCCGACGTGGACGAATGGTGAACATTGAGCCTAAGTGAACTTTTCGAACAAAAATCAAGTTCCATACAAATAATCCAAATCCTTTCAAAAAAATGTTGGTCATCAAAAAGAACTTCAAGTAGAACAACGGTCGGGGGACAAGAAGTCCCTCCTCTTTAGTGGGAGAGGTTCCCTTATTCAAAAGAAAATTATTTACATATATACGAGCATAGTTTTAGTATGGAACTTGGATATCATGAAAGCATTTTGAAAAATAGATCATCAATCACAAAAGTACAGAGGAATGAAGACGTGGAAATGAGCATAAAGGCATTCTCTAGAATTATAGATGGCAAAATAATTCCTCAAGCATGTCGGGATATAATGAATTGGAATGGGACCATTTGTACTTGAATTAATGAGATGAAATTTGAAAAGACACATAGTTCTATAAATAACATCTATAAGAATACAAATCTTCTTACCATAATGTAAACAAATGATCTAACAAGTTTCTACGAGATAGCCGCGAATAAAAAAAGAATCGATGAACAAAGAAAGAAAATCCTTTTGTATTCGATGCTTTACTATTCTCTACACTTTCAAAAATAAGCCAAGTTCCCCCTCCTCAAAATGGTGAAGAGAGGCCACTATATAGTTTTACAAATCGCTTACTCTTGTAACTACATTTTTAATTAATGTTTAGTTAAAGGGCTGCCAAATGCAACACCCCAACTAATTACAATGAATCCGAGATGAGGAAAGAAAGAAAGGAAAAAGTCGAGCGAAGACAAGTGTTCATGATTGAGAAGGGCCCACTAATTTGAGGATCTGCTGTCTAAACCTTTTTAACGCCTCTGCTATGTCTCTACCACGTGGGTCTGATGTGTTGGTAGTGGACTGAGTCCAAAATCCAAGACACTTCTCCATCTCTTTGTTGAATTCGATGTGTGTATGATAATCCTTACTTGCTTCTTCAATAGCAGACTAGAGAGAGCATATTTCCTTCATCCTTTCCTTGGTGACAAGATCCTCTTTGAATAGATTATCTTTAACAAAAGCTATAAATTGAGCTTTGATTTCTTGCAAGAGAGGGCACACTAGAGGTCTCATCATGGAGGTGGCAATGTATATCCTTTAAAGCAGATATACCACCAAAGTCTTGAAGGCCTCACCCTTCGCGCAACTATTTCTCAATTCTCCCAAAGCTCCTCCAAAGACCTTGATTTTCCATTCCACACTGTATACCCATGATTTTGACAAGTTATCTTTTTCATCATCGAAGACCTTGCTTGCTATTAAAATATTTTCATCACCTTTCAATAAGGTGAAGGTCTAGTATACAAATTTGCTCAGAGTTTGAGCTCTTTATCTATATTTCCAATGGTGGAGGATAGTTTCTGTTGCAGATTATTTACCTTCTCATTGAGTTTGAAGGCTTCACTAATGAAATTCAACCCTACAATGAGCATATCATCCACCATGGCCTCCATAGCCCTTCCATAGATGGAATACCTATGTATATCTTTGATACTCTAGACTTCATCTTGGCTGAGGATCACAGGTGGTGGAAGAGTAGTCAATGGGGTGGGGTCTAAAACTTTATCTTTGGACAGCAGTGACTTGATGAAACCTACAAGAACCTGAGCCTACTCTTCTAGCTGCTCTATAGTTTGTTTCCCTTTTTCCACTCTCCCAATGACCCTAGTGACTGTTTCTTGAATATTGTGAATCTCACCTTCAGGGGTGGACTCTCCCATGGGGATCCTCAAGAGCTCTAGATCATATGCCTACAAATGCTATTCGGCTTGTCAACCTGGGCTTGGCTATCTCCAGAATTGCTGGCCCCCGAGCATCGGATACTAAACGTGAGGTGTTCTTAGACTTCTTGGTAAAAGTTAGGAGGGTAGTACCCAATAAGGCCGCCACAACATCAAAGTTGGGTCCCGAGATTCGAGAGGAAGACTTTCTCTTCCTACTATCAATGAAAGGTTGTACCCATGCAAAAGAGGAGGAGGAAGAAGAAGGCAGGGCAAGAGGACCAAGAGAAAGAGAACTCATGGCACTCAAAGTGTGCACTACTATTGCCTCTAGTTGAGATATGAGTGGGGCACTGGGGCTTCTGGTATAGAGGAGTCAATGGTGCTCGGAAGCTCAGTGCTTTGAACTTCCTTCTCTTTATCCATTGGGGCTTCTGGAGCGCTTACAGAGACTGGCACTTCACTCTCCTCGCTTTCACTGAGAACAATGATGTTCTCTAGTCCTGAGGGAAATTCTAAATGCTTCATCAGGGGATCTTCTTCAACAGGCTCCTTCTTGACTTCCTTGATTTTCTTCTTATATACTTGGGTGGATGAGGAAGGAGTTGAGGATGCAGGATCTTTAGTTGATGAGGCAGGAGGGGTCTATACAAGTGCTTCAGAACTAGGTGTCAATGCCTCCTTCCTTGGTGTTGAAGTATCCTTGAGGAGGATTCACCCGAATGCCTTCTAAGCTCACAAACGCTCTGTCAAACTAGATTTTGGTTCTTACTAGGACAATGGCTAAGATTTCAGCCGATCATCAACTCGAGATGGGTATTGATGAAGGAGGTTCAAGCTTCCATAATGGAGAATGCCTTTCTGCTCATTTCCACGTCTTCATTCCTCTGTACTTTTTTATTGATGATCTATTTTTCAAAACACTTTCACGATATCCAAGTTCCATACTAAAACTATGCTCTATATATATGTAAATAATTTTTCTTTTGAATAAGGGAACCTCTCCCACTAAAGAGGAGGGATTTCTTGTCCCCGACTATTGTTCTCCTTGAAGTCCTTTTGATGACCAACAGCTTTTGGCGACTCGCTATAGAGAATCCTTTTGTCAAAGTTAATCTTTTAACTCGAATATCAACTCGGTAGAAATCATCGGCGGGAACTTAGCGAGTAGTTGTCCAATGTACAACAAACCAAGAAGTTTTACATGACTTCATATATGATGTATACGTTAGCGGCATCAAGGCAATGGTTTGGGTTCACATACATTGATGCTCATAAAGGTGACCAATGCTCTATTTTCTTCCGATTTCAATGAGGAGTCACAAATTTTATAATCTTATTAGCTCGGATCATGGGTTTACCCTCTACCAATGAGTTCCATTTCTGGATGTGCCCATTTATAAACAAGGTGTGTGAGGGAACTCATAATATCAACCAGCAGTAAATCATCGGCATGAACTTAGCAGAGCAGCTGTCCAATGTACAGTAAACCAAGAAGTTTTACATGACTTCATATCTGATGTATACCCTAGCAGCATCAAGGCAATGGTTTGGGTTCACATACATTGATGCTCATAAAGGTGACCCTATATATGCTTCCTGCCCTCAATTCACCCTAGACACTAGCAATCACAACTTCAGGAGGGTGAATGATGCTTTCACCATGTACATTGTAAGACTTCTGAGAGTGACACTATAAGGAGGTTCGTTGATGAAGCCATGAGCCTAATATCAAAGTACAGTGCCTACTTCATCTAGTTCAGAAAATTCTCCTATATCAGGCTAGCAGGTTATGAGAGCACCCCTCTCAAGCTCCCTATGTTTTGTAATGATAAAATGGCCTTGATCGAGATATGCAGGAAATTGGAAAATTTACACAGAACCTAAAGGGATAATAAAATCACCGCCTACACTTCCATATATCTTTGGGAAACTACACCTGCAAGACAACTCTAGATGCACAAAACATAGAGATAGCCCTAGCTCCCATCACTGTCCATTTCTTCAGGCCAAAAACTTGTTTTGAGTTGAAGAAATTTATTAAGCAGAACCTCAGAATCAATTACCATCATAAGGCAGACATAGAAGACTATTGGGATGATTGTGCTGATGATTTTGAGGCAAGGAGGAGACATTATGGCAAGTTTTCTCTCCAACTGATTCAAGAGCTTAACTTGTACCAAGTTCCCGATAGGCATTAGGATGACAATTCGACATGTTTTCATATGAATATGACACCTTAGTCAAACACACTCCTTGGAGGATTTGAATTAGTTCAAAAAGGAGAAGGATGATCTCGTTGAAATATTAGCCCTTGTCCCAAGAAGAACCAAAATCTGGTTTAACAGAGAGTTCGAGCTTAGAAGGCATTCAGGTGAATCCTCCTCCAAGGATACTTCAACACCAAGGAAGGAGGCATTGACACCCGGTTGAAGCACCTATATAGACCCCTCCTACCTCTTGAACTAAAGGTCCTACATCCTCCACTCCTTCCTCATCCACCCAAGTATATCAGAAGAAAATCAAGGAAGTCAAGAAGAGCCTGTTGAAGAAGATCCCGATGAAGAATTCATAATTTCCCTCGGGACCAAAGAACATCATTATTCTCGGTGAAAGTGAGGAGAGTGAAGTGTCGGTTTACGTAAGCACTCTAGAAGCCCCAAGGGATAAAGAGAGGGAAGTTCAAAGCATTGAGCTTCCGAGCACCATTGACTCCTCTATACCAGAAGCCCCGAGTGCCCCACTCATATCTCAACTAGAGGCAACAACAGTGCACACTTTGAGTGCCATGAGTTCTCTTTCTCTTGGTCCTCTTGCCCCGCCTTCTTCTTCCTCCTCCTCTTTTACATGGGTAAAGCCTTTTGTTGATAGTAGAAGAGAAAGTCTTCCTCTCGAATCTCGGACCCAACTTTGATGTTGTGGCGGCCTTATTGGGTACTACCCCTCCTACTCCTACCAAGAAGGCTAGGACCACCTCACAAATAGTATCTGATGCTCAGGGCCAACAATTCCTAGAGATAGCCAAGCCCAAGGTTGACAAGCCAGAATAGGATTTGCAGGCGTCTGATCTAGAGCTCTCGAGGATCCCCATGGGAGAGTCCACCCCTGAAGGTGAGATTCACAATCTTCAAGAAATAGTCACCAGGGTCATTGGGAGAGTGGAAAAAGGGAAACAAACTATAGAGCAGCTGGAAGAGCAAGCTTAGGTTCTTGTAGGTTTCATCAAGTCGTTGTTGTCCAAAGATAAAGTTTTAGACCCCACCCCACTGACTACTCTTCCACCACATGTGATCCTCAGCCAAGATGAAGTCCAGAGTATCAAAGATATACACAGGTATTCCATCTATGGAAGGGCTATGGAGGCCATGGTGGATGATATGCTCGTTGTAGGGTTGAATTTCATTAGTGAAGCCTTCAAACTCAATGAGAAGGTAAATAATCTGCAACAGAAACTATCCTCCACCATTGTAAATATAGATAAAGAGCTCAAACTCGGAGTAGTTGTATACTAGACCTTCGCTTTATGGGCAAAGGCTGATGAAAATATTTTAATGGCAGCAAGGTCTTCGATGATGTAAAAGATAATTTGTTAAAATCATGGGTATACAGTGTGGAATGGAAAATCAAGGTGCTGGAGGAAGCTTTGGGAGAATTGAGAAATAGTTGGCAGAAAGGTGAGGCCTTCAAGACTTTGGTGGTATCTACTTTTAAGGATATCCATTGCCACCTCCATGATGAGACCTCAGGTGTGCCCCTCTCCTTGCAAGAAATTAAAGCTCAATTTAGAGCTTTTGTCAAAGATAATCTGTTCAAAGAGGATTCTATCACCAAGGAAAAGATGAAGGAAATATTCTCTCTCTAGTCTGCTATTGAAGAAGCAAGTAAGGATTATCATACACACGTCGAATTCAACAAAGAGATGGAGAAGTGTCTTGGATTTTGGACTCAGTCCACTACCAACACATCAGTTCCATGTGGTAGAGACATAGTAGAGGCGTTAAAAAGGTTTAGATAGCGGATCCTCAAATCAGTGGGCCCTTCTCAATCATGAACACTTGTCTTCTCCTCCTGAATTTTCTCCTTTCTTTCTTTCCTCATCTCAGATTCATTGTAATTAGTTGGGGTGTTGCATTTAGCAGCCCTTTAACTAAACATTAATTAAAAACGTAGTTACCAAGAGTAACTGATTTGTAACACTATATAGTGGCCTCTCTTCACCATTTTGAGGAGGGAGGAACTTGGCTTATTTTTGAAAGTGTAGAGAATAGTAAAGCAATCAATACAAAAGGATTTTCTTTCTTTGTTCATCTGATTCTTTTATTCGCGGCTATCTGTAGAAACTTGTTAGATCATTTGTTTACATTATGGCAAGAAGCTTTGTATTCTTATAGATGTTATTTATAGAACTGTGTGTCTTTTCAAATTTCATCTCATTAATTCAAGTACAAATGGTCCCATTCCAATTCATTATATCCCGACATGCTTGAGGAATTACTTTGCCATCTATAATTCTAGAGAATGCCTGTCTGCTTATTTCCATGTCTTCATTCCTCTGTACTTTTGTGATTGATGATCTATTTTTCAAAATGCTTTCATGATATCCAAGTTCCATACTAAAACTATGCTCTGTACATATGTAAATAAGTTTTTCTTTTGAATAAGGGAACCTCTCCCACTAAAGAGGAGGGACTTCTTGTCCCCTGACTGTTGTTCTCCTTGAAGTCCTTTTGACTGACCAATAGTAGGTGTTTGACTAATTTTGGGAGTTCAAGCTTCCATGCAAGTAGAAGCTTGTTAAAGATCAAGTAGTTGTTTGGTCAAATTTTTGCATTGCACTCCATGTTGAGTTGATGCTTAACTGTGTGATCATTGTGATTTTTACAAGACATTCTTGTCCAATTTAGTGTTTCAATTTCAATGGGTTTTTCTCCCTTGAAGGGTTTCCCACATTAAATATTTTCTCTCTATGTGTACACTCATGTTTACTACTTGTGAATTTTGATTTAGCTTTATCATCACAATTTAAGTAAAATGAATTGTCTATCAAAGCTTTAATATATATTGATTAACCCCCTCTCATTGTCCTAATTTCCAACATTGAAAAGGAGTGCAGAGTTTATTTGCATGTTTCTTGGTTTCTTGACCATCTACAGAGATTCAATATTACTTCGTTTACCTTACCCTTCTGCTACCACCTCCAACTAAGCCAAGGACTTAGCCATTTTACATTAAAACCCTTCTCTGTAAGGTGGATCACTATTTTTGAAAATTGAGAAACTATTCTTTTATTCTTACATTACCCTGTTCTCTATTTCCTCCATTTGACCACTTTGTCACTCAACATTTTTATAACTCCTTTTTCAAAAAGTCGAATTCATTAGCATTGTTGAAACTTTTTCCTATTCCTCTGCTTTCATGCATCTCTGCTAGGCCAATTGTAAGGGAAAAATCAATTAAGTCGGATTATTTGGGCATTCTCGGGAATAGTTCCACTATTCCAAAGTTTATCTATAATCCATCCATATCGACTCCTTACAAATAATAGTGATTAGTGATATCAGCCCCTAACGACACCCACATAATTATTCCTTCATTCCTTTATTCCATCGACTATCTATATTACCAAAAAGGCAGAAATTAGTGTTCGAGACTCTCCAAGTTGTGGAATAAAGGAAAATGAACTCAAGTTGGGAAGGAAACAAAAAACTACCTTCACAGTATGAAAAATATTTTAAGCACACTTGGGAAATTTAATTTTCCACAAGGTTGTCAATTCCACATGCCTAAGGATGAAATATGACATGAAAAATCCATGATACAAATGGGATAAGCCACCAAGAGTCGCATGGAAAAGAATATGAATTTTTAAATGCAATCAAGGTTAGAATATGTGGAACACTAACTCAAAATCCTGGACTTAGCAAAGAAACAGTGTTTTATGGACTTCAAAAGTACGTGGAATGAATGAAGCATGGTCACATCATGTCAAAAATTCACACAACAAAGATATTCCCACAAAACAATCAAAGTACATCCAAAATCCATGTGACATAGAAAATTCCCGCCAAACAAAGTAGAAAAATTTGAAAGCCGTGAAACAAGGCGTAATGGTTTTTTTGCTATAACTTTCCTTATGGAGATCTAATTTAGATTATATATTGTGTTGGCTTCGTCTCTCTAAGGGCTTCATTTTAGAATCAAGAAATGCATGAATTGATCACGTTTTGAGGGTGGAAAGTGTAAACATGGGTTTTGGAGAGAAAAGGTGTAGTTTCAATAGTTAATGCACATAAACCACTTCAACCACAAAATTTATTGCTTTATAAAGACCGATATTTTTTCTGTAGATCATATGACATGGAAAGATGGCTCTATCAGTGCCCATGTGCTCTTATTAGAGTTATTGTGTTTTGTGGGTCGTTGAGTTTGAATTTTTCTTGACCTCTCTCTTTCCCTCCTCTTTCTCTCCCTCTTTCTTTATATATTTATAAAATATTTCATTTGTAAATTTTGGACTCTCTAAGAATGCAAAGGTGCCATGCCAAAATGGTTTTTCTAAGTTTTTGTGAGTCACAAACCTCCATTTGGTCTCTCTAATGTGTTTTTGTGCCTTCTACATCAGTTGTAATGGTATGTGCATAGTTATTTAATATAAACTAAATTAAATATAATTGTAGTGTAACTGTTGTAATGGATGAGGTATAAATTTTAATATAGAGTAAAGACACAAGAAAGAAAGCATATGAATGTGAAACCCTAAGTAAGAGAGGGAGATAGAGATACTTAGCTTATTCTGAACAAACCTGAAGTGAACTAGGAAGGTGAATAGTTGGAAAAGACTAAGGATAATGTCATCAATGCTCATTGGAGGTTCTAGACTCTAAAACTACATAGGACAAAATCTCTTGGGAGAGGATAGGAATGCCGGCCCTAGTGTCCTGGATCTAGGTGTTGGTGTTTAGGTAAATGTTATGGATCTGGTTCTTTCAGGGTTGGATGATTTTTTTCCTTTTATTTCTATCACTCTGGATTCACTATTTGATCTACAAATTTACCCGTAACCTACAATAAATAAGTTCACCTACACATACCCACAAACCACATCAAACATAAAAAGGAAAATGCAGAATGGGGAGTCGACTAACCCCAACAATCAATTGAAGAGTGAGCTTATGATCAAGCGTTGCACTACATCTCATCCTTCATGTAGTTCTTTGTTTAAGTGTGTGTAATGATGCCCTAGGATGCCCTTATACAAATTACACAATGATAGTGGGATAGATCCAAATAGACTACCCCTCATATGTTTTGTATGACGAAGAATATAGTCCTTATCCCTTTAATGAGTGTTCTATATGGATGTAAGATTAGGTGATAGTATATAATGCTTAGTGTTTGGTCCTTTATTTTGAAAACACAACTATGTATTTATATGATTCCCTTGTTTGAATTTCATAATTAACAACTGAAATCATGACTCAAACTAGTAAAAAGTAATTAAGAAGCGAAAGGGGTCCAAAAGGATAAGAAAGAGGTATAGAAGGACATGAGCACCAAGGAGGATAGGAGCACATGGTGCTAGTGTCCAAACGGGGTGCTAGTGTTTGAGGATATAGATAAAATAGTCCAATGCCGGCAAGGGTGCAGGATATATAAAGCCAACAAAAGTGAAGAATAAAAAGAAAAAGTCCAAAGGGAGTTGTCAATTACTAGTTTTCTTACTTAGGAATCATGTAAATGCTAACATGCTTTTAGGACCTAGAAATGTACCTAAGTGCATAGATTTATTTGTATACATTTTTCCCACACTTTTTTTTATTGAATACTCGATAGCATAAAGTAGATAGAATGTAACCTTTTAGAGAAGTGTGTATCCGATAGCATTCTAAGTGGACAAGCAAAGCATGAAGTGATAGAAATGTGAATCCCGAATACTAGGAAAGTGAAGTGGACCTTAGGGGTGAAGCGTGTGCATAGTAGTGTGTTGTGTTTACTTATTTGAGTTGTTCCTTGTTGTTTATTAAGGATGGACCTGCAAAGGAAGATCGAAAGAGTACTCAAAGTACCATACATGATAAATCAAAGTAGCATGTGTGTAAGTAAAAGTATGAAAGTATATAAAAGGAAAGTGTGCACCTGATATGTAAGAGAGTATGAGATAGAAATATTTCTTGATTTGTTTGGGGATGTTGCTGGTTTTTTTGCCGAGTGGTGAGATTTTTGGTCAATATCATGCCAAGAGTGAGTTTTTGGGTGATCTCATGCCGAGAGAGATATTTTGGGGTGATCTCATGCCAAGTGTGAGTTTTTTTGGGTGATCTCACACCAAGAGAAGAATATTGGAGAGAGAGGTCTAGTTCTTCTCTCTTTCCATATCGCTTCCCAAATAAGCACCACTATAGATAGTACATCTCAATTGTTCCAATTAGTCCCGATTCTCCCGATTGAATCGAAATGTATTACTAAAGTTAAAATATTTGGTCGTAGTTTCTTTATTAAATTCATAACAATGATACAAAACTAATAATGAATAATAATAACAGAGTTTCAATTCATTCAAAATTGATTACATTACGATATTAATACATATAAATAGTGGGATATGCTCCTATAAAGGATTCAACATCAATTCACTATCTCACAATATTCTCCACATATCTCTCACTCAATCTCCATTATTCTCTCTCCACAAATCTCTCCACCGTAGAAAATATATCTGCGTTGAGTTATATTATCAACTCAACTTGATATTATCACACTATTACAAACATATAATTATAATATCCTAACTATTATCAATATGAGTTTCATTACAACTCATCACACACATATTTAAAATGTGAGCACTAACAAATAGTTAGTCTTAACAAAAGTGAATTTTGTAACTAGAGGCAACTATCTCATTCGTAGAACTACTCAAAGCTATTAGAGATCATGTTGAATAATGAAATTAACTTTTTCTTCCCTAGGACATTAGCACATAAGGGCCACACAAGTGTCGTGTACTACTATCCGATATTATGTGCTAGTGGTTGATCTATGTGTGAGGTCTAAGTCTAATTTTGGATCATTTTGTGATCTGTAATCTTATATTAATTCTATATTATGTTGATCTATACTATAGCTTTGATTTGTTATAGGGGTGATATGTTCACCCAATAGATGTCCCCTTGTTTAAGGTGCATGAGACGAATATCTAAGAATGAAAGCCAAATAATATGACCATGATTTGATATGCATATATAAATAGAAATACCTGCAAGGGGTATGGGATGTGCATGGTAGAAACCAAGGAACATGAAAACAAGATAGATTAGTATAAGTGTTAGTGTAAATAAATCTAACATGTAATAAAAGACAATATAACTAGCAACTAATAATACAAGATAGATTGTGAGAGGTGGGTTTCATACATGGGACATCACTCACGGTGTCACAATAAAAATAGGGCCAAAGTGGCCAAAGGCATTGTTATCTCCAAAAAATAGCACCCTCTTATTTGTTATCAATGAATGGATGAGCAATTAGTGTTTCGGGTAACATGGGATTGTCTCTAAAGTTTAGGGACTTGCTACTTGAGAAAAACCACCGAGAGAAGGTTGGTTCCTCTACCTATTCCTAATGATGAAATTCTTCTAAGGAAGGAAATACAACTATCTAATCCTAGTCTAACAATCCAAGGGACCAGGGGGAGAGAGATGCATGTAAATGGAAATACCTAAGCTAAATAGAGGTGATATCACCAAGAAGGGGGTGTAAACACTCTAATGAGGGAAAGGGAGAAGCAAAAGTGAGAAGGGAGAGGCCACATAGAGGTGACACACTCGACCCAATACTTAAATTACCATATATTCTCCATGAAACACGACAAGATGAACTGACATTTACCTATGTGACATTTACCTATGAAAGACCAGGGACATTTGGCACAACACTTCCAAAAACATCTTCCATCATCAAATCTGTAAAAAAGAGATCTTGTGACCCAGCAAAGGATGTCTCACCCGCAGTGCATATGGCACCACATGACCCACAATGGTGTGGTGTGCTAGAAATGGCACCTCCACCAACATCGCTAGATGTAATTTGGCTACTATGTTGGGATAGAGTGTCAGTGAGAGACCTCAACACATGTAGTGTGTCGATCTCCACAACCTTCTTCATTGTAGGAGGGATAACTGAAGGTTGTGGGGGTTTTTGGGTGTGGGGCATCTTAAGTTGACCAATTGCAATACATGCATTTGGTCTAGTCTATGTAGAGCCACCTCCTTGACCATAAAACCCAGAAAAGTCAAAATAATTGGGGACCTCATTAAACATAAACTCACAATATAATTTCTTCAAAAAATAAAGAGGAACCTCGTTGTTGTTGCATGGTGGATAATAAAAAGCCATCCACCATTAGTCCCAAAATTGTTTTTAATCCAATCGTCCGTGACACTAATGGATAGGGAATCGTTTGAAATTAGTCGCGAGGGGGTATTAATTTTGGGGTTCATAAATAGTGCACAAATGCGGTCTTTTCCAAAAAAAATTATCTTTCACGGCCGCATGTGATAATTTGTCTGCATACCAATGCCTACAATCAACTCTAAAATTATTCCATCTATCTATTTGGTTTGTTGCAGAGTCAACTTCGCCAATCAATGTTTGAAGTGTGTTTACTAAAGTCATGTGGCTTGGATTTGTGGAATGATTTTGTCTGATAGTGTCAATAAGGTTATGAATGACAATTTTATTTTCTCGAATTTTTGTAATAATATCACCTTGGGTTCTTAGTGGTTCTGTGGGGACGATAGGAGCCACGGAGGTGAAGAGGAACGTTCAAAGGAGGGTTTTGTGGAAATGGAGGATCGTTTGGATGAATTGAAGGATTAGGAGCTTGTTGAGCAACTAAAAAAACAAAGAAATTTTATACATTAAAAAATATTGAAAAACCCATGAAAACCACAAAATAACCTAAAATGCAAGAAAATTGATAAAAATGAGAGCTTACCTCTTTATATCAACAACATCGTGTAATTTATCACGATCCAAAGGAAAAAATTACAATTTGGAAGGGTAATGCAAAGCGTGAGTGTCAACAATGGAAATAAAAACGTGATTTGGAGGAAATGGTGGGGAAAAATGAGGGTTGTGGCTGTTTATTTTTTGTATCAGAGGACCGTGATCGTGATTTACAAGCATGATCATGGTTTACAAGCTGACGATTGTGGTTTTAGGTTCGGGAATTTCCCAAACCTGGTAAAATAGACTCACGATCGTGGTTCGTTAAATTCAGGATTTGATGTCCACTTTTTGGTTCCCCAACTTATTGCACTTACCCACACAGGGTTTGGAAACACATGTTCAATTCCATTTGGAAGGCACTCATTAAACCTAAAAAGGCTCATTTTCTCTGGTGCATTTTATATCAGGGTTTGCCTATTGACAAACGTCTTCGTCAGTTGGGGGTTGTTAACCCCTTGTGTCTTGCTTGCCAGCAACCTGAGTTTCTTTTGCATTTGTTTTGGTATTGCCCTCTTGGGCAATCGACATGGTAGTGGATCCACTCCCTTTTTAAGCCCTTTCGCCCTAAACCCTTCACCTAGAAAATTGTCTTGCTAGGGACTCGGCTTACTTCTCCAAAAATTTAACATGTTTTGGTGAATCTTTGATGCAAATATTCTATTTCAAATTTGGAAGATTAGAAATGATTCTATTTTTAATCAAATTGTTCTTAGCATGGAGTTTTATGTGTCTGCTAAAACTAGAATTATTTCTCATGTTTTGCTTTAGATCCAGGTCCAAGCAGAGAAAGTCCGCTTAGAGGTGGAACATTTACAAGATCTCCTTCATTGCTGCGGTGTTTTTTCCCTACCTCGACAATGGTCTCGGTCTTGTGCCCAAGGAGCACAACAACAAACGCTCCCGGGCACAACAAAGCTTCGCCCCCTCGACAACAGGTTGGTGGTGTTTTCCAGTGGCTCGGAGGTGGTAACGGATGGGGGGATCCTCCCCGCACTTATGATGGCAATGACTCGCTGGGGATCCTCCCTCGATCGACCAAGTGGTGGTGGCTCGGTTTGCATTTTTCTCCTCATGCTTCGGTTTCTGGACGGGTGCTCCTCCCTGACAAATTTCCACATCCGGATTTGGCTATCTCTCCCGACAGTGGATGCTCCGATCCTCAAGCAAGGTGATGGTTGGGATTCTGCACCAACCTCTCCCAACCCCCTATAACGAGTTGGAGAGATGTTCAAGGTGTAAGCCACATTCTCCTCCTCCTCCCACCATGTTTTCTTTTGATGCTTAAACTGTCACGCTTGTGACATTTTGTGATGTTTCCATCTCTGGTTTTGGTGCCCGTGGCACTTGTGCTAGGTGTGATGTTTTCTAGGGTGTGTCATATCAACCCACTTTTTTTTAATGTGAATCCACAATGTACTTTTCATGATTATATTAATATAAAGTGCGCTTTCAATAAAAATAAAATAAAATTGCCTAAACAAATGAGGCCTCAAACACAATAAAATATCTTTTAATGTTACCGGTTATCACTTTACTCATGTTGTGTATATGTGAATGCATGTCTTATTTAACTTTCATTAAATAATGTGAATAAATTAATTCAGTCTAAATTAGACATTTATAAAGTCCCCCAATAATATTAAGAAAATACATCCACCGAATGGACCCCACCCTCACATAAAAGATGTTTGAACATGTTCAAGAACCGGTGCCTTTCCCCTTTTTGAATTTCTTTAGGAGTAGCCATTTTCTTTACCATTTTATTTTGAAAATGAAGAACAAACATTTTAATCATCACGGAAAATCATGTTGTTTATCATCATCCCATCGTCACCTTCCCTTTCATTAACCGATCCAAACTCTATCCAGAGAAAATTAGTTGCCCTTGTTAATGGACATCAACCACGGGGAGCACTCGGACATCTGAAGGCAATCTAGTTAAGTATAACGATCATTTTTCCCAACCCTACCTTTTTAATTTTTTCCCATATTCGGATTAGTCTTAATCACATCCATCCATTATTGACTACGACTTTATGAAGTGGCCTCGCCATTCCAATTTCCCCCTCTTAAGCAACCTATATTAGTTCCACAAAGAATGAAGTGAAATGGCCACCGCTCCCTCCATTCCTTCCTGTGGATGCACTCATTTCTTCAAGAAATCAATTTGGTACGGCTTAACTTTCCCTTTTCACACAGACAATCTCCCGCATTGTGCAAGATCTTACTAGCAATCGCACTTGAAATGTGCGATGGAAACACCGAAGGGGATGCATTGAAGAAGCTTAAATTAAGGGAGATGTGCATTAGAGGAGGAAGAGGAGGTATGAAGAAGGAGATTGGAAAATGAGAAGTGTATTGGTGTGGAAACCGGCTGGGGGAACCTATGACCAATGCAAAAATCCCCTTTCTTACAACAATGAATGTATATAGCGCATGCCATTTGTGTCAATTGTGTGAAGCAAAAAGGGGGTGTTAAGAGGTAGTCGTCGAGGAGACATACTTTAGAGATATATATGAAAGTAAGGTATGGTTGATGAATAGTTTGAAGGGAAACTTACACATGTTTGAATGTCGAAAAACACATATGTTTCACACCGAACCTCTAAGTTTACCACTCGTTATGTCATCGATTACATGCATAATTGCGAAAAGAGTTTTTATGAAGTGAATAAGGTAGCAATTACGGTTTCCGTCATTAGTAGTGTTGATGAAACTTTCCGACAATGATCACCAACACAAAACCTTGTCCTCTCATTTCCCGATTCATGTCAAGAAAAGTTACGGAGAATCGTAAATGGAATTTCGTAATAGTATAATCAATTTTTAAAGATTTGGTAGAGGGGAAAATAATTTTTTTGTGTACATCTTGGTCTTGTTTCAATCCTAGAACACATACGAGGTCATAAAAGGGAACATTTAAGTTTAAAGATCATAATTCAAGTGATTAGTTACAAGATTATAATTTGGTTGGTCAGCATAAGGATTATAATCTAGTGATGAGCCAACAAATATGTAAACATGCAATCTATTGAATGCATGCATGTAAGTCGAGGACAAGTGGAAAAGCTTCCAACCCGTATGTCGATGCATGACGATATGTGTAATCTACATCATCTAGTTGTTTGGAGAGTCGACCAATGTAATGTTTAATGACTGCATGTAACATGAAACGTTGGGCGAATCGAGGGAAGATGAAAACTTGGGTGATATTGTCAGTGGTGGGAGGAGATACCATATGCGAGAAAGTATGAATCATAGTATTGAATATGGGGTTATGATGCAACTTGATGTCGAGCTCGAATGACCCTTAATGCGAAGACCGAATCCTGTTGATCCCGAAACAAAATGTAAATTTAATACATATCAAAGTGGAAGGATGAAGTCAAGCTCATTAGAAGTTTAGTCTTTGATGTTAACACTAAGACAATTGAAACGAAGAGAACAACTTAAATTGTCCCACACAAAATAGTATTTGCTATATATGCTCCACTTCATCATCTCAAACATGGTTGCATTATTGAGATGATGATGCCATTTGCATGGAACAAAACAAAAAAAAGGGAAAAATCCATTATTAGGTTCCACATGTGAAATCCAACCACACCATCGACGCATCGACATCATTTGTACACCAATTGTGCACTAAATAAAATGCTTAGAAATAAAAGTGCATTTAGATATACTCCACGTATCTAGTGGAGGCATTTGACATCAACCGTTTCCCTTGGCATCAACTATTTTTCCTCTTTTTCTACCACTAAACCCCATCAATCTTTGAATCGGATGATGCCAAATTGAAGGGTTCGAGGAGACCTTTCCAACGATATAATTTTTAAAGATTTGGAGCTCTAGAGCAAAAGATATGACCATTTGAATATTTGCATGTCGAATGAACATGAGTGTGACACGTGGCAGCCTTTGAATGGCCTCGAAAATTGCCTCTGCCTACGTGTGTATTGTTTTTCCTTCGCTACGTGTCGGTCTCTAGTTGGCTGCGGGGTTGGGATTTGCTTACATGTCTGCTTCCCTTTGCTTTGGACTGCCCTTTCCTTCTTCCGGACCCGACGCCTTTTATCAAATTCCACTCATTCTGGGGCTTGAGATCTACCGGAGTCTACCGGCTTAAAGTGTGGAAGAATGTCGCCACGTGTCCGACTTGGACCGTTGCTTTTCGCTATGCTCACTGCGAAGTGCGAGCCAATGTAAAATCTCCACACACCTTAGCAGTGTCAGACTGTTCTTAAACATTTGCGAAGCATGAACCAATGAGAAAGCTCCACACATACTTCGCAATTCACCTTCAGCTATAAGATCTTGTCAGAGCGTGAAGCATAAGCCAATGAGAAAGCTCCACGTTCCCCACAAATGTCAGACTGTGTCAGACCTTGTCTGACCACTACGAAAGGTGAGCTAGTAAGAATGCTCCACATATGTCTTCAGATTTCGCAAGTGTCAAATTGTTCTTGAACCTTCGCGAAGCATGGACTAATGAGAAAGCTCCACACATACTTCAAAATTCACCTTTAGCTATAAGATCTTGTTAGAGCGCAAGCATAAGCCAATGAGAAAGCTCCATGCTCTTCGCAAATGTTAGAATGTGTTAGACCTTGGCTCACCACTACGAAAGGTGAGCCAGTATGAAGGCTCCACGTATGTCTTTAGATTTCACAGTGTCGATTGTTCTTAAACCTTAGCGAATCATTGACCAATGAGAAAGTTCCACGCATACTTCGCAATTCACCTTTAGCTATAAGATCTTATTAGAGCGCGAAGCATAAGCCAACGAAAAAGCTCCACGCTCCTCGCAAATGTCAGACTGTGTCATACCTTCATTGACCACCGCGATAGGTGAGCCACTAAAAGGCTCCACGCATGTCTTCAAATTTCGCATCACTAGAACGACGTTACCTTCGGATTTTACAGTGTCTGGCTCTCTTGTTGTCATGTTTTTTTTCATTGCTTTGGAGTTTCTCCTTCGCATTGTGACTTTATTGTCAGACTTGATCATTGTAGAAATGTTGCATGTGTCACCTTCAGCTTCGGCCTTGTTTCTCTTTGTGCTCCGCGATGTTTCTTTTTGATCGCACTGACTTGTCTGCTCTGCTGCGGACTCGAAATCATATGAAACATAGTGCATTCTGCAGACTTGAAGTCCGTGAAACCCAAATGGCTATGAAGAGACCTGGAATCCAACCACGTGGCCCTTCGCATCGCTAGCATTTGAAGTGGTTGGTGGTGTAGACTTTTGACGGACGTTTGAACGCCTGTCAGGGTTTTGAAAAATGGTTGTGTCCATTTGTAATTAAGTTATCCAAAATAATCCGGGGGGGTTAATTTGGGATAACAGTCCCTAGTTTAAATGCCCATAACGATACCGTTGACACCAATATTTGTAAATCGTTGTCTCTTTCAAATTACAAATGTAGAATACCACCGTCATTTTCTTTATTAATATATATACATACGTCAATTACAGTCTGAAAAGTAGTATGTTATTTTTTAAATTGTTTGATAAATACATTAATGAAAATATAAAATTGATTAATATTTTCATTAAAAAAAAGTAATTTACAACTATCTCGTACACAAATTTTGAATTGAGGAAGTGTTAATATGGATATAGTAACATAATACAACAAATATCAATATTTTAATCAGAGAAATAAAATGAGCCAAGGAAGACAGATGTGCCACAAAATAGATTCTATTGCTTAAAATATGCACAATTCCATTACAGTCATGACAGAAGGTGAGAATACATTGCAGAGACCAGATTCGAGATCTGGAACTTATGGGAAGTCAACCACCATTTTGGCATGGTGTCGTTACAACAAAAAGCACTCTCAACAAGTGAAAAAACATAGATTTTATAATATATAACATAATGGTGAGAGAGAAGAGGGGAAAGAGAGATAAAAAGATCAAATTTGATCTTGTAATAAATGAAAATATGTCTTTCCTACAACACGACTTCTAGGCTGTCAGATGCACCTCCCTATGTTTTTTTTGCTTGTAGAAGAAGGAAGGAGGCCCATACTCCATCAATTCTTACTGGTCGAGCTGTTTGTAATTGTACGCTAATGCCATAACTATTTATCCTCATTTCTGCTTATCAAATCCCACCAAAATCTGATTTTGATGATGCCAAATTGAAGGGCTCGAGGAGACCTTTCCAACGATATAAATTTTGTAAGATTTAGAGCTCTAGAGCGAAAGATATGGCCATTTGAATATCTGCATGTTGGGATGAACATGAGAATGACACGTGACAATCTTCTATTGGCTCAGGGATTACTTCCGCTAACATGCTACTTGCTTTGATTTTTCCACATGTTGGTCTCTGGTTGGGTCGCGGGGTCAGGGTTTGCTTACATGTCTACTTCCCTTTGCTTTTCTACATTCTGTGGCTTTGCATGCAGGTTTGTTCCATCATGAAATGCGAGTTAATAAGACAATGCCACGTTCCTTCGCAGTGTCAGGCTACTCTTTTACTTGCATTGATCACTGCAAAACATAAGCCAATGAGACAGCTCCACGCTACTTCGCAATGCACTTTAGTTATACCACCTTGTCAGACCACGAAGCATAGACCAATAAGCACATTTCACGCATGCTCACAATGTCAGTCCTTTGATAGCCCCTTCTAATAGAGTGCAAAGTTCAAACCAACGAGAAAACTCCACGCTCTGTGCAGATGTCAGATTGTATCAGACCTTGACTGACCACCGCGAAAGTTGAGCCAGCAAGAAGGCTCCATGTATATCTTCAGATTTCGCAGCACTAAACCTACTTTACCTTCGGATTTTGCAGTGTCAGGCCCTCTTGCTTTTGTGTCTATTTTTCATTGGTTCGGGGATGCTCCTTCACATCGCGACTTTATCTTCAGTGGACTTGGTGGTTGTAGAAATGCTGTCATGTGTCACCTCCAACTTTGGCTTTGTTTCTCTTTGTGCTCGGCGATGTTTCTTTTTTGACCACAATGACCTATCTACCCCGTCTCAGACCCAAAATCGTTTGAAACTCGGTGCATTCGAAAGACTTGAAGTCTGCGAAAGAGCGCAAAACCGAGTTGGGCATCAGTCAGTTACATGTGTCTAGATTTGTTTCGACGGTACAATGTATAAGAGGAAGGGACACGATGAAGCAGTCAGAAGTGGAGATTGTCATCAGATTTCAATGCACGTCCTGAAATTTTAATCTCTACCATTCACATGCTGAAAGGTGTCAAAATAAGGAGGATCGATCTCATAGAGAAATGCCTTTGGTGTAAAAATGCGGGAATTAAATACCTTCTTGTTCCACACCTATTCCCTGACTTAGTGTTTGCTTACCTAAACAATATCTAGCTATGTGTTCTGCTTTTTCATCTCGATCTCGCCCACATTATTCATATGAATGCAATTTGAGTGAAAGCTATTTTGTATTTACCATATGAAAGAGGGATTCTTAAATTTAAAAAATGGGAATTAAATACATGCATGTCCCACACTTATTCCATGAATTATTTTGGAAAATATACTCGCCCATCACATTTTTTAGTGCACGACATTTAGTGTGTCAATTGTTTGAAAGAAAAAGTGCATATGGTGTGCAAGGACTCAGGGAAACATATTTTGGAGATATCTAAAAAAGAAAAGAGAGGTTGATCACTACTTTCAATGTCAATAGTTTGCAATTTCAGCTCTTGCACGTTATAGGTAGTTAGAACACACATAAATGTAATTAGGGTATCCCCCGATTCATATTATTCCTACCCAAATCATATCTACTATGTGCTCCACTTTATACACTATTACAATTAGTGTTCCATACAAAATTGTTATTAGGGGTCTCATACACAATTGCGAATGGGTTTTATCTGTAGCTATCCAGGCAAAGAATAGGGTTTGTCTCTAGCCACGAGGCACGTAGTTTGTCTAGGTGTAGATGATGTAGGTGAAGTAAACCTTTGAAGTGTGAAAAGTGATGAAGTGTGATTTTGGGAAAGAACATGCTAGGGAGGGAGGCCTGCAAAATGGCAACCCGACAACTAGCATTACTCCCATGGGATCAGGTAGTGAGGACACATAAAAGGAATGTTCAAGGAAGACGAAGACATGAATCAAATGTTAGAAATTAAAATAAACGTGACAATGTATGCATAAAAGGAATGTTCAAGGATGACGAAGAAATAAATGTAAGGAGAAACATAAAAAATTGAGAATTGAATGCAAGCATGTCCCACATTTATTCCATGAGTTAGATTGCTCCCACCCAAATAATATCTACTATGTACTCCACATTTTTTTCTTGATCTCACCTGCATCATGCACATGAATGCAAATCATGTTTAAACGGACCAAAATTTTAAAATGAGGAAAACCCAATAAATGTTCGCTTTGAGTTTCAATTTTAGTACTTGTAGGGGAATAGGTGATGCGCGAAAAAGCATTGACAATTAACCCACACAAGCGGACAATCATATGAGTGAAAGGTGGATTTCATGTACCATTCAAAAGAGGGATTGCTGAATAAAAATGTGGGAATTAAAAAGTTGCATGTCCCACCCCTATTCCATGAGAATTAGTAAAAATGTGTGAATTAAAAACCTTCTTGTCCCACACCTATTCCCTGACTTAGTGTTCTTACCTAAACAATATCTACTATGTGTTCCACTTTTTCGTCTCGATCTCGCCCACATTATTAATATAAATGCAATTTGAGTGAAAGGTAATTTTCATTTCCAGTCGAAAGAGGGATTTTTAAATAAAAAGTGGAAATTAAATAGTCGCATGTCCCATACTTATTCCACGAATTATTTTTGAGAAATCTATTCACGAGTCATTTGTTCCCCTATAAGTACTCGAGCTTGAAACTTAGAATGAACATTTATAAAGTTTTCCATTTTTAAATTTTGGCTATTTTAAACACATGTTGCATCCATGTGCATAATGTGGGCAAGATCGTGACAAAAAAGTGGAATACATAGCAAATATTATTCAGGCGGGAACAATCTAAGTCGTGGTGCACCACTTTATTGTCTCGATCTCGCTTGCATTGTTCACATCAATGTAATTTGCGTTTAAAGGGGCTAAAATTAAAAAATAAGGAAAAAATAATAAAACTCCCTTTTTAGTTTTGAGATTGAGTAATTACTAGAGAATGGTTATGCACAAAAAGTTAGAATGTTGTAAATTAAAAAGTGGGAAATTATATACCAACATGTCCCACACCCATTTCATGAAGCAAATTGTTCCTACCCAAGTTAAATATGTTATATGTGCTCTGGAAGGGATGTCAAATCAATTCACTTTACATTATGCATTGATGGATGTTCATACCCTTTTTTAAAGCTCCCATTTTGGCAACGATTTTACCACTGCCAAATGGATTTGCTTGAAAGTTTCTAAGGCCCTTTTTAGAAAAACTATTTTTGCATATTTTTCATTCATTGCAATCCACAAGACCACATCTCATTGAAGCATTCTATTGAATAGTTCATGTGCCTTGCTCTAAAGCTCCCGTTTTCATAGAAGTTGAGAGGATATTGATAAAGGTTGTAGGGTTTGGCCTTTTCAATGAACCCATTTTTAGTGAAAAAAAAAAGAGTGGTGAGATAAAATTAATTGATTTTATAAATATTGTAATAAACAATAAAAACATGAAGATTCCGAAAGGATGGTAAAAAGAAAAAATTTAAAAAGTATGTATTCAAAATAGCAATTGGAAGAAGTCTACCATGTATCATCATAAATATGTAAAGCTAAACAATTACGAGTTAAAAAGAGCCCTAGTTTATCTTGGAGGAAATGTTAATTTAATTTCGCAGAGAACACAAAAGGTTGTAAGGAAACCACAATTACAACTAGTGAGGTAAAACATAATGTTCGCTGATAAGGCATGTTGGGGGTAGAATTACATTTTGTGCATATCCTGGGCTCAATACAGTTCACGAGACCACATTTCTTTAGTCAAATAATTGGCATGCCATTTGCATGATTCAACATTTTGAATATATATCAATGGGAGCACCAAAAAACTACATATGTCTGTGCTTATAAAGCTCCTATCTTTTTATAGGTTAAGATTATGCCTGCAAACATGAATTGATCGCATGGACACATGCAGATTGCATTTGGTGAATGTTTCGTGTAGATCGCATTTGTACATGGACTGCGATACGTTAAATCTCAGTTGAAAAAAGTATATAGTCCTCTTGAATGGTATCCCAGGACAAACCCAAATGCCAAACGTAACATTACTTATCATTTAGGTCCAACAAATAGCGGGAAAACATTTGAAGCAGACATAAAATTCATGAGAGACAGTAAATGTAAAAGGATTGTGCAGGTTTCAGCGTAATCAACAGCGGACAATCCGACGTGCTTGACATTGACGTACGATGCTGTAGAGGCCGTTGATATGTGTCGTGCATGTCAGACGCGAGAGGTAACATTCCCTTTTGGAACACGCCTTCCCTGCTACAGCGTCCACATCCCCCTCCATCCAATGGCTACCAACGCGCCGGACTCAACGTCATCTGCCTCGCGCCCTCCTCCATCGATGTTTCTGACCTCTGTCAGTCATGTGTCAGAGCCCCTCAGCCTCGACCCACCTGGAGTCACGCCTTCGGCGTAGTAAAACTGTTTACTTTTCTAGGCCCAGTAGAACAAGCACCAGGAACCCAGATTGTTACTGTACCATTAAAGTAGGGTAGCCCTTGATTTGGGCATGGAAGATCAAGCTTCGATGTCCGGGAATTCCTCCTCAAGTGATACAGCCACTGAATTAAGGACACCCACTTTTGATTCAGGGGCAGGTACCCTGAAATTGAGGGGGAAATATGACAGAGAGCTTGAAATTGCAGTGAGAGCGGTTCACTTGGCCTGTGCACTTTGTCAAAGAGTTCAAGAGAGGCTCATGAAGAATGAAGAAAAAGTTAATTCTAAGGATGATAGCTCATTTGTTACGGTCGCAGGTACTCTGGTACTTCCCATATTGAACTCAAGAACATCTTTTAAATGCGTCTTAAATGTTTTTCATGATCAGGATAAATTTTTATGCAAGCCCAAATATATATAGAAGCTGATATTGAATAGGATGTAGCGTCATAGTTATTGATTTTAGTTCTGCGTATTTAAATCGAATGCTGTTTGCTCTGCTGGTGCTGCTGCCCATTTCTTGCGTTGAAGTAAATGGATTACTTGCTCTGCTAAAATGCATTTTAGGTTACAATTCCACATAACTGTCTGCATTTGGTTGTATGGATCCCTATTCCTCATGGCATTCTCAACACAATGGAGATTCATGTTACAACAATTTTGGACAGTAAAACCCTGTTTATTTATTTTGTTCTTGTGGAAATTAAGTTTTCTACTCTCAAAGATATGTGTTTAGTCACTGGTTACTTGATATCATTGTAAAGGTATCTGAGTTAGGGTATACATACATACATTTTGGAATTTAATATACAAATATAAACACTTAAATCATCACCACAATAGTCTTAAATAAATAATCCTGTTTTCCTTGCTAAAAGACCTCATCTCGGTCTTCTGGTTAAGGACCCATATGCACAACTACAAAGTCATGAGTACTATTCTCTCTAATTTTGGCGTCTTTACACTATTGCAAGTCTATCACGTCCCTGGGAGAGGGCGTTTGAATAATAACAGACAAAGTGGGGACCTTGCTGAATGTGCTTTGGTCTTTTGGTAAGGAACCCTTATCCACATTACGAAGTTCTGAGGTCATTTCTTTGCTTCTAACCACCCACTTCTCCAAAACCTTCATAGCTTCTTTTTACAAACTTATGGCATCTGGGACACAATTCTTAGATATACCCTTGATAACGAAGTATTTATCTAACTATAATACTTAACCCATTCGACAATACTTGTAAAATTTTTGCAATACTTTATGCAAAAGTGCACTACATCTTTATCATCAAGACTGGACAGTTATTATAACTTCATTCCACACTTCAAGAGAGAATTTCTCTGTCTTTCTGAGAAGCGAATGTAGAATGGAAGAGAGTGGTAGGTGATCAACTGACTTTGCATGTTTATGTGCAACTGTTGTGGGCCTAATGAGTGCCAGCACTGCGGGAGAAAAGAACCACATATTGGTAAAAAAATCAAATCGAAGCTTGTATGGGTCTGTGCTAATACATACACAGTAAACTGTAATAATCTTTATCACACTGTTTTATTAACTCTTTTGTCTGCCCAACTTTCTTTCCCTCACACAAAGGGTTTCAATATGGGTGCCACTGCCACCTATTGGTGAAAAATATCAGGCCTGGCTTTATATAGGTCTGTGCTAGTTGTGTAAAATGAAATAATCGTCACACACAGCATGTTTTGTGGACTCCTTAGTTTTCTCAACCGTCTTTGCAATTCATACCAATAATTTCAATTGGGTACAACCTACTGGAAAAAAAAGCTAAACTGGGTTTATATGGATGTGCTAGTTACTAAGAGGTAAACTGAAATCATCTTCATATACACCATATTTCCTCGACCTTTTAGTATGCCCAACCTTCTTTGACAATCACACCAAGAGTCCCAATTTGGGTGCCCATCTGTTGGTGCTAAATTAGAAATGGGTTTATATGCGTTGGTGCTAAATTGCTAATTACAAAGAGGTAAACTGAAGTTATCTTCTCACATGCATGTTTATTGACTTTCTAGTCTGCTCAACATTCTTTGATGTTAACACCAAGAGTCTCAATTTGGTTACCGTGTAAAATATCGGAATCGGGCTTATATAGGTGTGTGTGGTTACTATGGGGTAAAGTTTAAACTGAAATTATCTTCATATGCAGTCTGTTTTAGTGACTTTTAGCTGGCTCAAGCTTCTTTGCACTCACACTAGAGACTTTTGATTTGACAACAGAACCATTTAGACTACTAGTTTACCAAATCTGAACAATTTTAAAGGCAGAAAGGAGATCTTTCTTGGGCAAATCAGCTACTAAGGCAACTATTGTGTTCCAATGTGCATTATAGAGTTTGAACTATGGAAACCCCTACAATGATGAATATGAAATAACTATGGAAACCCCTACAATGATGAATATGAAATAACTTGTCAGTGGTGTCATGGAAACCCCTACTATGGAAACCCCTACAATGATGAATATGAAATAACCATGGAAACCCCTACTATGGAAACCCCTACAATGATGAATATGAAATAACTTGTCAGTGGTGTCATGGAGTGATCTTTTGAAACTTTTAGCTAGAATGAAGCTAGTATCCTTAAATAGTAGAATACATGGAAATAAGCAGTTGAAGATGGAACTGGAAATTGCGTGAAGGCATAACATAGCTTGGAGGTAACTTGAGGAAACAAAACGTTCATTTAGAGTGTAGCCTCTATTTAACTAAAATCAAATGAATAATGGAAATGATTGGAGCAAGAAAGTGGTCAGCTGATCGATAATTTCCTCTACAAATTGCCTTATTGGAAATTAATTGCAGATCTTTAACTATTTTTGCTACTACTACTTGAAATAACTTCAAATGGCAGTGATTTAGAGTAGCAGAAAATAATTATTATTGAAATGATAACCCAACAATAAACAGCTGGAAGAATAGAAGGAAACACACATGAGACGATTCTTTTACCCAGGAATCCCCAGTATGGGGAAAACAGCTTGGTAATGTGAACGGATCACCTCCTCCCCCTCCTTGTTGTCAAATAGGAAACTTACAAAGAGATCAATGGAGCATCACTCTCAACCATCTGCTACCTTTTCCTTATGCTGCTTATTACAAAGATCTCAGTGGAGCATAAAAATCAGCAGTATATTGCTGGCTATCTCTTAACTCTCTGCTGCTATTGCTGACTCATGCATTCATTCATTCCTACACTCATCTATCTATTATTATTCTCCCCATTTGGGCCATGCCTCTCCCTTATAACAAGTGTTGGAGGTGTTCCTTTGTAGGCCAAAGAATCCCCAATCATCAAGAAGCTGAAGAGACAGTTTCTCCACTTTTGGGTAAAATTGCCACTTTGTAGAACAAAATGGACACTGGCACAATTGTTACTGGTACTTTCACAGATCCAACCACAACTGTCACAAGCGTAATTGTCAGTATGACAAAATGGCCACCAACACAAGCGAAACTGCCATTGTCTTTTTCTGCAATATTCTGTCCATCCTTCAGTTTGCTTCTTCATCCCAAGTCAAAGTCTTCAATTAAAGTCACTGCTCATCCTTCTCTTATAATATGGAAGGCTTCATGAGGATTTTAAATAAATCCTCATGAAATCATGCTTGAAACGCATTTTTTTAATTTTAAGACTTTCTAAATCTAACCTAACCCTAACCGACCCCCCCAAACACTTATATAAACACCCAATCCCTCTACTTTATTCTCACACTCAATATTTCATTATATTTGATATTTTGCTTGAGCTTGAAGGAGAGAGAGAAAGAGAGGTTGAAGGAGTAAGGAAGAGCTTGGAGGAGAGAAAAAGAGCTTGGAGGAGAGAGTGATTGAACTTGAAGGAGGAAGAGAGAAGGAGAAGCAAGTCTACAAACATCAAGGAGGATTTTTCCAGGTATTTTACATGCATTCAGCATTTTTTTTTTTTAAATTTTTTGAGCAATGTTTTGTATATGAATATGATCAATATCATGAATGATGTGTTTCAAACACATCATTCATGATTATTGATCATGATCTAAATTTATTTTTAATATTTAATAATTTATTTATTTTACGGTTATTAAAATATAATATATTATTAATTTTTCCGTATTTTAAGTTTAATAGTGAAGTTTTATTTAATTAAACGTCTACCCTCTGTGTATGCTCTCACCTCGCACCATTTATGGCGAACTTGGTGATCAGAATCAGAGATTGACGTGTAGGACTAACTGTTTAATTTTTTTAGTTAGTTATGTGTTCGTTTTTTTTAAATTTTAAAGTTTAAAATTGAATTTGTTAAAAATTTAAACGTCTACCCTCTGTGTATGCTCTCACCTCGCACCATTTGTGGCGAACTTGGTGATCAGAATCAGAGAATGACGTGTATGGGTCAACAAATTATTTTAATATTTATTATTTAGCAATGTTTTAAAAATATCTCTTATTGTAGGTTATTGAATTAATCCTACAATCATGGCATCCAGTTCAGCTTCAGTGGGGCAAGAGGGGGAAAATGTTTCGGGTGGTATGGCAGTGAAAATGGATCCGAATTATCCTTTATGGAGACATGTGGAAGTGACAGAGTTTGTTGCCGGTGGTGGTGTCCGTGTTTGGACGTGTCCCCATTGTGCCGCCTCATTTAAATCCTCATATACCCGTTTGAGAGCTCATTTGACTGGGGTATCGGGGACGGGTATTAGACCATGTAAGAAGGTGGAAAAGAAAACCATAGCCACGTACCTAAAAGAGCAAGAGGATGCAAACATTGAAGCAGCAAGAGCTCGCTCTAGAACTGTTTCTTTACAGCAGAGGTCCATGGGAAAACCACCAACATCAACACCATCATTTCATCCTTTCATTGAGACTCGTGCTGAAACTATTCCAGTTGATGACCCTTTTGATGCAGATACCTCAGGGCCATCAAACAAGAGAACAAAAGGCCCATTAGAAAAAGCATTTAACATCGAGAAGAGGGATATTGCAGATGAATTGGTGTCTCGGTGTATATTTGCATGTGGACTGCCATTCAATATCTTGAGATCACCTTATTGGCAGCAGATGGTGAGAGGCATTAATGAGGCACCACAGGGGTATACAAGCCCTACCTATAATAAGGTTCGCACTTCTCTTTTGACAAAAGAAGTGCAACACATTCAGACATCTCTACAGCCAATTAGAGATTCTTGGACTACTTCAGGAGTCTCTATTATATCAGATGGATGGAAAGACGCCAGAAATAGACCTCTCATCAACATTATTGCAGTATGCCCTAAAGGGCCAATGTTTCTGAAGGCTGTTGATTGTGAGGGGGAAGTAAAAGATGCCCAATTCATTGCAAATATTCTTATTGAGGCTATTGAGTCAGTGGGTCCGCAGAGGGTTGTCCAAGTCATCACGGACAACGCCAAAAATTGCAAGGCAGCGGGATTGATAGTTGAGGGTAGGTATGAGCACATATTTTGGACACCATGTGCAATACACTCCCTGAATCTAATGATGCAAAAGATTGGGAAAATTGCATGGATTGAGCAAATATACACGGAGGCAAACGAGATTCAGATGTTTGTCACCAACCATCACATGTCTCAAGCCATATTCAGAAGATTTTCAAAGTTGGAGCTGTTGAAGGTAAATGAACAATTCATTTTAAATTTAATATTTGATTTTAAATTTTTAAATCAATTTCAAATTGTGTTGTTATTGAATTGTTTCCATTCTTTTTTAATAGGTTGCAGAGACTAGGTTTGCCTCTCACACACTCGTCTTGAGACGACTTGTGAAGGTGAGACGTGCTTTGGGCATAATGGTGATTGATAATGTTTGGACCGTCTGGAGGCAATCAAACACAGAAAGAGCTCAAAAAATAAAATCATGGATCCTTGATGAGCATTGGTGGGGAAGAGTTGAATATTTGTTGAGTTTCACAGAGCCTATTTTGAGTATGATACGATTTGTTGACAAAGATAATGCTTGCATTGGAGATATATATGATGGCATTGACTCCATGCTTGAAAAAATCCATGATGTCATACAGGCCAAAGAGCAGGACCCTGAGGAAAATTTTTATAATGAAGTTAAAAATGTGATCGTGAAAAGGTGGAACAAAATGACCACCCCATTGCATCTCCTTGCTTATGCTTTAAATCCCAAATATTACAAAGAAGTGAAATAGTTGGGAGAGCTGGTAGACAACGACCATATGATGACCACGAGGTTGCAAATGGGACGAGGGCAAAGATTCAGAGGTTGCTTCCATCCAAATACATCACTGCAGAAATCCGCCAGAGATGTCAATGTTTGTAAATGGACAAGGTAGCATGGGAGAGGTAGAGGCTATTTGTGACAAACCCACCACGGATCCAATCACGTGGTGGACTTGTCATGGCCATGATGCCAAGTTCTTACGACCAGTTGCATCAAATTGCTCTCACAGGTATAAAGTTTGTAACTTGTTATTTGATATTTTAATTACCAATTACGAATTAAAATTCAAAATGATATCATTCTTTTTTTAATTAATAATTTATAATATTAATACTTTGCTTTTTTGTGACAGGTGGCTAGTAATTCTTCTGCAGAGCGCAACTGGAGTACTTATGGCTTCATCCACTCAGCCAAACGCAACGCATGTTGGCATCGAAGAAGGCTGAAGATCTAGTATACGTTCATTCCAACTTGCGCCTCTTAACCCACAAGACGCAAGAGTATACTAGTGGTCCTAACAAGCTTTGGGACCTCCAACCTGAAAACACAGACTTTGAAGCTTCAGCTGCTTGTTTAGCCAATGTTTCACTTCTTGGCATTGATGAGGAACTTCCAGGGAGCCCTTCACAAGTGTTCGAAAGTGGAGCTAGTGGGAGTGGAGCTGCAAGTGGCATCCATGAAGATGATTTTGACGATCATCTAGATGATATGCTCTAGAAGTTGAGAACTTGAATGTACTATCATGTTTTGATTCTTTGAACATTATGTCATTCTGAATCAATTATCAATACAAACTCAAGTCTCAATTCTCAAAGTATTGGAAATTTCAATTTTGTTTTCATGTTCTATGAATGATTTTAAGTTGTATAACTCTATGACTCACGAGTATTAAATTTCAATAAGTATGCTGCATGCAATGTATGAGAATTAAATTTCAATAAGTATGCAAATGCTTCTTTAAATTTATAATTTATATGCATATTTATATATTTATATACATGTATATATATATATATATATATATATATATATATATATATATATATAAAACCCAAACGTCAGTTGTGATGAGAGGATAAACATGCTACCTTTCTTGGTCATGAAGAATATGCATGCTACAACAATGGGAAACTGCAAACCAACTTGCTACCTATCTACTTTTGTGATGAATGAATTTGGATTCTTCTCTTTTTCAACTTCTTTCTTGGAATGTTTGTTCTCTTGAATCTTCAACCTTCGTTGTTTGTATATTAGGCATAGATATTGGTTTTTGCATATAACAAGCCTCTATATAGCTAAAAGGCAGACGGCCATTCTAGATCTAATACATAAGAATGCTGGTTCACAAAGCAGTCCCGGGGCTACAGACAAGGGCTGTGTGTAAAGGAGTTTTGTATGGACCTACGACCTACCAAAGGGGACATACGCACACAATTCCTATTTAGACAAAGAAGATACAAGACCTTATTAGATCTTGGGTGTCATTATACAATAAATGAAGAGCTATGGTAATCAATGTTTTAAAAATCGGAACTAGACTCGGAACTCGTCGAGGGCCGGATCGGAACCGAACATAAAATACATAAAAAATTATGTTTTTAATGAAAACAATATATTTGAAAGGTTAAAAACCATGATTCCAACAATTACACACAAAATATGCAAAGTTTGCTCTTATATATATGTAAGAAAGGTGTTTATAGCAAAATTAGGGTTTAGAACAAATAAAAAATAGAAAATGTATTAAAAAAATGTTTTTTTATTAAAATTGCCGTATTAATGGCTATGCAGGTCAAACCGCCGGTTTGGGTCGAAATCGACTGGTTTGACTCGGTTTGAGGTCAAACCGGCCTTAAAAAAATGGCCGTTTGGGCGAGGTCAAACCGGCCGGTTTGGTCGAATCGGACTCGGTTTGATCGTTTGAGGCCAAACCGCCGGTTTGGCCTCAAACCGGTCAACCGATCCGGTTCTTTGACTAGTTCGCAAAAACTATTAAATCGGTCAAACCGGCTGGTTCCGTTCAGCCGATTTATAAAACACTAATGGTAATTAGGTCAAGGAAAAAGCCAAAACAACAATAATATAAAGATGGCAATAAAGTAAATGACAATAAGCATGTACTGTAATGTCCAATAAATGTATTAAACAATATTCATAGATGGACTAAAAATGGTGTATAGTTAAGGATACCTACCTTGAGTCAATGTGTAGGTGCATTAATTTCCGCTTGGATATAAGCACTTTGTGAGAGATGGTTGTAGTTCAAATCAAGAAGGATAAAAGGAATCCTAAGTAGATCACAATTGGGGACTCCACAGACTTGGTATACCTCCCCGACTTAGCTCCTATTCTTGAATCTTCAAGGCCTTTTATTGCAACTTGTCTTCCTTTGGTTAACCTTCTTATCCTCAATTCCTTTTTTTTTTTTCCCTAAGAGGATTTACATGCACAAGTGATAAGAAATGATTAGGGGAAACCTTTAATTAAGGGTTCAAAACCTAAAATTAAAACTCAGTTTTAGCCAATGCCATCAGCTTGGCCGAAGACGTTGAGCTAAATCAGAAAATATCAGTCTGATGTTCTAGAGGGATGTCATTGGCCTGGTCGTTGATGTCAATTGTGAGCAAAAAGCTTAGTAAGGGTTCAAAGGAATGAGCAGGAGGCAAAGGAATCCTAAGTATACCACAATTGGGGACTCCACAGACTTGGTATACCTCCCGACCTAGCTCCTATTCTTGAATCTTCAAGGCCTTTTATTGCAACTTGTCTTCCTTTGGTTAACCTTCTTATCCTCAATTCCTTTTTTTCTTCCCTAAGAGGATTTACATGCACAAGTGGTAAGAAATGACTAGGGGAAACCTTTAATTAAGGGTTCAAAACCTAAAATTAAAACTCAGTTTTAGCCAATGCCATCAGCTTGGCCGAAGACATTGAACTAAATCAGAAAATATCAGTCTGATGTGCTAGAGGGATGTCATGGGCCTGGTCGTTGATGTCAATTGTGAGCAAAAAGCTTAGTAAGGGTTCAAAGGAATGAGCAGGAGGCAGAGGATGACAAATTTGATGATTTGAAGGTGGTAGTATAAAAAGCACCCACAACATATCTTGGAGGAAGTGCTCGAAGTTGGCCCACCCCTATCCCAGATGTAAACAAATGCATAAATTCAAGGAGATTAATGTGCCAACAAACTACACAGGAAAAATAAATGTTAGTAAAGCGAGTGTAATGTGTGTACAGCTTGCACATGTGTTGTGCTTCTCAAACAGGCCTGCTGCTCCACACTTACTCTTGATGAGTGGAATTCCACTTGCTTTAGCCGTAAAATGGAGTGAATTCCCCATTCATTTTTACCATTGATTGGAACCATAAAAATGATTTGAAGAAATTTTTGAGTGCTACTCAATGTAAGTGCTGCCATTACATGTAAATGGAAATCAACATCTTAACTGCATAATTTATCAATCCCAGAAACGAGTCATTCCTGTACCCATACTGTTTTGCAATGGCGATGGAGATACATGTATGAGCTATTCTATCCTTATGATTCTTGTGCATTTGTAGGCTCTTATTTCCCTTTTGCTTGTGATTTTCTGTGCTTGCATTTGCCATTCTTTTGGTGAAACTGCGGATGAAGGTATCAATACTTTCCATCCCAATGGCCACTAACCTTGCAATGAGTACAAAATGATTAGATTCATACATAATCATATCAAGGGGCATCTTACTTCTTGGAGTGTGTCTTGGCCTTCCTTTTCTTGCTTGCTTGAAGAGTTGATTCTTCCTTTCCCATCATTTCTAAAGAGCTGGGGCTCCTTGGTAGTGGATTGGTTTCTCTTGCATATAGCCATCCAATGGTTATGCATTCCACAATAAGTGCAAGGGATAATAAACTTTCATTATTTTGCATCATGTCCTTGTTACAAATTTACAATGGCAACAAAAAATGGAAAACTTTTCTTGTGCATACTTCCTTTGGTGTTTGATTCTTCCATTCGTTTTTCCAAGTGGCAAAGTTGATGGAGTGTAGTCTCCCATTTCCTCCTTGCATTTGTATCTTGTGGATATGGAAAAATCTTCTCCTCCTTAATGGCTTGAAGGCTTCCCTCTCTCTGGTGTGGCTTCCTTAGCCTCTTGAGGTAAAAATTGCTTCCCTCTTCTTCTTTTACTTGATTTCTGCACTTTGGTGTATACTTGCAATCCACCCGAGGCTTCACAAAAACCAAATCAGAAATGTGACTACCTTCTTTGGGCTATTATTGATGTACAAATGGTGTGACATCCTTCTCTTCAGAAGTGAATCTTGCTTTGGTTGCACTAGATCTCTTACAAACCTCCTTTGAACTTCTACCATATAGCGTGAATTTTCTCAATTGGAGTGAGAATTCCTTGGCCATCCTTGCCAAGTCCCTTTCCACCATATCCCATCTTTCCACCTTTAGTAGAGGCTGGTCTCCTTTGTTGGGTAGACTCTTCTTTCAATTTCACTCCACCACCATTTTGGAGCTTTGCCAACAACTCCTCTTTTGCAACCAATTCTTGTCGTGATTGCCTGATACTAACAATGAAATCTCCATGTCTGGTTTTTGCATCTTTGGTAGAGACTGGTCTGCTTTGTTGGGTAGACTCTTCTCTCATTTTCATTTCTTCACCATCATTTTGGAGCTTTGCAAACAACTCCATTTCTGCAACCAAATCTTGATATAATTCCTCCGTGATAACAGCAATGAAATTTCCATGGCTGGCCAATTTAACCTGCAACTCGTGATTGTCCTTTTCTAAGTGCTGCACCATCATTCTCACTTTTTCTCTCTTCTTGTACTTGCATATGGAATGCCTGGAGCTACTCAAGCTTCTCCTCCAGCCTTTGTCATGGTTGTTCTGTGCAACCACAAATTCTTTGTAACACTTTGTCAAAGAAGTTTTAATACAATCTTGCTAATTAGTAATTACATACTAACCCCTATGTGTTATCAAAAAATCTTCTGCAAGTCACAAGAACTTGCTGCTCGGAAATCACATGATCTATAATTTCTGCAAATTGCCTTGTTGGAAGTTAATTGTAGATCTTAAAACATGCTTGTTTCTGCTACTTGAAATAACTTCATATGTCAGTGATTTAGAGTAGTAGAAAGTGAATTAATCATGGAGGAATAAGAAAAATAAATAGCTGGAAGAAATACAAGGAAACATGCATGACAAGAAATTAACCTTGAAAGCCTTGGTATGCAAAAACCAGCTTGGCAGTGTCAACTGATCACCACCTCTCCTCTTTCTCATGTTGCATAGAACTAAGAGCTCAATGTAGCGTATAACTTGCATCATACTGCGAGTTATCTCTCAAGTCTCTGCTGTCATTACTCACTCATGCATGCATTCATTCCTACACTCATCCATCTCTTGCTCTCCATTTGGGCTATGGTTATAACACTCCCTTATAACAATTGTTGCATATGTTCCTTCGTAGGCCAAAGGGCCCGAAATCGTCAAGAAGTTGAAGAGACAATGTTCCTTAGTCCTTTTCTAACATTCTGTCTCATGGTAAAAACTACTAAAAACCATCACTTACAAGACTAAATTTCCATTGAGACAAGTGTAACCGCCATTCTCACAAGTGCAATCACCACTGTCAAAAGCACAATTGGCAGTACGACAAATGTGCCACTAACACAAGCAAAACTGTCATTGTCACAAGCATAACCTCCACTGACACAAGCTTAATTGTCATTGACACTAGAGTGGCCACCACTGACACTAGCGTAACCATCAATTTGCAGAGTGGGATTGAAAATCTCTCAATTTGAGTGGAAAACTGTTGTCTTGATGGATTTTTCAGAGTGTACTGATCTTGTGATCGTTTTTTCAATCCTTCATGGATTCTCCTAAGTAGTGGCACCGGTAGATTAAAATGCCTCTTTGTGAAGCTTCTCTCTCTGAAAACAATTATGTACCCAATTTGAATGCAGTTGGGGTTGTAGGCAAGTTAAACTAGCATTTGCAAGAAATTTCCAGTGTTTTGAACTTAAATGAAAGATTGCTATCCTTATGGCTAGTGGGCCCATGGATCAAATTTGACAGTTAGTGACATATTGAGAGCGTATATTGAATATTGTATTTGAAAATTATAAGGCATATAAAGAATTTCATTAATATGTTATTATGTGTTCAAACTACACTGTTTTCACTTGTAATTACGTAGGATTAAGAAAGTCATGTTAGTAGGTTGAGGAAGGAATTTAGTGTTTGTTGAAATATTGGCTTCATGAGAAGGTTTGTCTTTTGGGCACCCTTCTCTTTGATAAATATGTCCAGTGGCGATTATTGTAGATGTTCTGCACTCTCCCTATATTTCTATGTGTATTCTTAGTTCTATATTAGTCATTTCAAATTTCTAAATGTTAGCGGATTCTTTCTTTGTTAACCATTGGTATCATAGGCTGAGGGAACTGGAGTCATTATTTTAAATTTTTCCATTCCTGGCTGATGACAGCATTGACAGAATTTTTAGATTTTTGGGTTTTTTTGACGTGCTATTTAAAAACTCAGAGAAATTTTCAAAGAAATCTGAAAATGTCTGTGAAAAGAATTTATAAGGAAAAAAATGTCATAGTGGGGTGTTTAGTGTAATATTAACTTCTAATCTATTTGATTTTAGGTATTTCACTGGTACTTTATGTCGTTATTTGAGCAAAAATGTCATAAGATGATCAGTGGCCATTGGTGATTGAAGATGTTTCTTAAAGGGAAAGTGAAAATTTTATTTTACAAATGCAAGGGCAAGGCTTTCAATTGTACTCGAGTATGACATGGGAAAATGGCCACACCCTGTAACCCTGATTTTAATTTTTAGGGTTATTTATTTTCTTTCCATGGGTGCTAGGTTTGCTATGAGTATTTATGTTCAGAATTATTTTATAATTTTCATAGGATGATATTTAAAAAAATAAAAATCATACAAGTCAGCCTCATAAATACCCTGATTTATTCTAGGACAGGTTGTTCTCATTTTAGGGATTTTAGGTGACTTAAAATTATTTTCTTTTCCTTACCATGTATGGCCATATTATACATATCATTGAACTGCTTTTGAGGAATGCTTTCTGATGGCATAAATTCCATTTCATGCATTTGATCTTTTCTGTAGGCTTTCGAGAAATGTCCTTTTTGGGCCATAAGGTTACTCACTGAGTTTCTCAAGGTGTTATCTATGGTGTATCTTTTATCTTATGTTGTCAAGGATCATGGGCCGTAACAGTTACCTTTGTTAACAGGAATACTTATGTATCCTCACCCTCCCTAAATGCTCGGGTTGGTGAATGTCCTGCTAATCCCATGCATCTTAAGTTTGTTTTTCTGCCATGTGCCATAGGGATATGGATACTGGTCTGTAACATTGTAGTTATAAGACTTGCCATTGATGTGTGAGTGTTTAGGAGTCAAACTCTATGTTTTGCCAGGATGTGGGTACGGTTCGATATGCTGATACGTCGATTTTAAAAAAACCCTTGGGTACGATAAGTCTTGGATACGTCCATATATATATATACACACACAACACTCATTTTACTCATTTTTAGTCCATAAGAAATACAAAACTTGAAAACTTTAGTACGATCAATGTTCAAAACATTCAATATACTTAAGATTTTACATTCTCTATGTCATACTTAAATTGTATTTCTTTGTGTTTCATCCATTTCCTTTGAGATTATTTTTTGTGTTGCAATGGTGGCCATAAGAGATGTATATAGGGAGCTCGTAAAGGACCTATTTAATGAGATTGACTCTAACCTGCCAATGATAACTGAAGAGGTCAGTCCAATGGTTGGTTCTTGCATTCATATTATCCAAAATCACCTTCTAATCCTCCTTAAGGATACGGGAAGGAGTCAATGCTGTGCCTTGATTGTTTCAGGGAAAAGATGCTCTTTGAAACTTTAAGCTATGCAATTTGTGGTTCCAATTTTTCTATTAGTATTGACGATCACCTGAGATTTGATCTCATAGTAACTTGTACTGAGGCTTAGATATATGTCCAAATTTCTATGAATAGCTTCTTTCCTTGGCCAATTGCGATGATCCCAAATAATTACCTCAATTTTTTTGATATCCTTTGAATATTTTCTCTTCAATAAACTTGAGGGATTTTAAACAATCTCCAGGTTTCCTTGTGGTTGCCATGCCCTCCTAGTCTAGTCCTCAATAAAACTGAAGTTTGTTTGAGTCAAAATAAAATAAAAAAACTTTTAGAGCCCCCCCACTGCCCAACCCTGTGGTAAACCTCGGTACATCAATACGTACCGGGACATACCCGGTACATATTGGGACGGATCCGTACCGGCACGTATTCAGGGGTACAGGAGGGTGGGGGCGAACCCTGGTAACATAGATCAAACTCAAATTGATTGGAAAACGAGCCAACTAGCAAGCCTCAATGAAATGCAGCACCAGTCAACAAACTCGGAAAACCCCGTGTTTACTTGAAATAATGTGGCTCGGCAGTTATGAGATTCGACAAAAAATTGTTAACCTTGCTAAAGGTCAGCATAAATAAAAATATCCAAGTAATCAATTTTTTGTATTTAATGCCTCTTTTAATTAACCCAGTGTTTTGCAAGTGCCGACCAAATTTGTACTCTTTGCCTATCAAGTATGAATTTGAGTATTGTTACTATACATAACATCATTCTTGCGATAGTTAGAACTTCCAACATGTGATCCATAGGCACCAACATGTAATGGAAGAGCTTAGGCCATTGTGATTGGCTGGATATAGAAAAAATCCTTTACAGAAACGAGATAATAAAAATAAAGAAACTTGCTTTCTATCATATATATTATATGATGTGTTTTATCGTAGACATCCTGTCTTTTATAACAGAACTGCTTTTGATTGATCCAAACTCAGTCCCTGTAATGTGGGCCCGGTTCTTACAAATGCAATATAAACAAAAAACTTATGGGATGGAATCGCAGAGTGAAGTTGATGGGCTTGTTCATCTCTGTCGATCTTTGAGCACTGGTGCCTTCATTTTTTCCTTTTCCCTATAGGTCTTTCCAAAAAAGAAAACACCATTTTGACATTCTCTTCGCCCCTAAATTGATCCATCTCAATTGACGTTGTGGTGAGAAGAATGTTCAGAGAGGCCTTGCAGGCGAATCCATACAGTACAAAGCCTGTCATTTTTTCCAATGCAATTTTCCATACTCTTTTGGTGTTAGAGTTTTATTTGATTGGGCTGGCTCCTCCAAGAACATCAAACAATGTGTTGCAGCCTTTGATTCCTACCATGTACGAGGTTGTTGTGCTTGTATGTTAAACAAGAATGTGCCAAGCGGCATTCCCTTTTGCCACCCAAACAATGAATTGTCTTGTTGGGACTGCTCCTTGAGCTTTGACATTGATAATGTCAAGTCTTCCCTTTTCACTGGGAACGTGCATTAGTCCTAAGCAGCAAAGCGTAGTCCTTTTGCTCCTTTGGCATTTCCCTCTTAAGTGTGATTTCAAACTTGGCGAACCCTACCTGGGAAAGAAAAACATAGGGTGAGTAGAAAATGTACCTTGTTGCAAGTTTCTGTCAGTAACCATTAGTTTCCCTGCTAGAGAAAGGCCCTTGTAGCTCTCCACTTCAGAATTTTCTTTTCAAAGCTGTCCAACCCTTACCTCCATTGGTTTGGCTGATTAGAATCCGATCCAAAAGGGATTGCCGAAAGACATGATAGTCTGACCTGGAGCGATAATCTTCATTTATGGATTAAACCAATTGGACACTACATTGTGTCTGATAATGATATATTTTGTTCTTTCCTTTTCCAATCACAACACTGGTGGCTTCAGAAAAGATGTATAAGCACAATATTTTACCTTCAACTGATTCTTGAGTGGCTTCTGGAGTTGGAGAAGAATCACCAGCGAAGTACCCTGGAAGAGAAATTTCTTTAATTTGTACTTGATTCCGAGAGCATAAGCTGCAAGGGCATAGAAATAGGGGCTAAGGGACAACTTTATTTAGATCTCTGGAAGTACATTGGCTCTGAGAGTCTACTGTTGACATTTAGTCTAGAAAAGATTGTTTTCATGGTTCCCTTCAAGAACTTTCTAAATCACAACCAAAAGTATATCTGAATTGAAGTCCTCTTCAATTCTGTTGTATTCTTCAGAAAAGTCTATTTTTAAGAGAGGCGTTCTAATCCATTTCCTGTTGACGTTCAGTGCCTTCCTAGACTGTGATAATGTTTTTCAAAATGAATCTACCTAAGAATAAGTTTCTCTGATTTATATGTAGAAACTTTATGACTAGGAAGAAAATACCATCAAGAAACTGGGCACTAACTGCATTAACTGATAATATTGTCCATGAAAATGACAGGAATCCCAACAGAGATTATTTTTAGAGAGCTGAAGAACAGAAAAGCAGAAATAAAAGTGAGAAAGTGGAATGTATATGTGCAGTATGGTGTCTTATAATAAAACCGAAAAGCAGAAATTTGAAAATATAGCAAATGTAGGTTTAGAGGTATCAATGCAAATTAAAAAATACGCATGTAAAGGTCAGAAAGATATGGGGGAAGCACCAAATTGAGGGGAAAAAGGACACCCAGATAATAAATGCGATAATCAAAGGCACAGAAAATTTGATGTAGAGCAATATGTTCATCAGATCAATATGTTCTATTTGAATGCTCTGTGGTTGTTTATGTCATGGTATCACTAAATGTTCTGAACGGATGTTGAATGGAAATCTGAAATAATCTTGTCAAAGTTTTTATTGTTTGTACATGAAAGATAGGAAACTTGTTCAAAAGCATTTGCTGTGACCTTGGTTTAATGAGTGCATTTTATCATATGCTCTCCATTATTTTTACTTTTCCTTGGATCTTTTATCCTAATTTCTTTCCAATTCTTAGAGCAGATTGGAGTGTTCAAGCAGTTATTAGCTGGGTATTGTCACAATCGTTTGGTGGGGAGCACATTTCTATGATTGCTGAAGAAGATATACAAGCACTTGGAGGAAGGGATGGAAATGACTTACTGCAGGGAGTAGTCAGCACGGTAAATGAGTGTCTGAGTGAAGCAGCCACATTTGGGCTTGACCCTCCAATGAAACCGCTAGGAACTCTTGATGTTCTTAATGCTATCAACAAGGGAAGCTCTAAAGGTGGACCGACTGGAAGACATTGGGTGCTAGATCCAGTAGATGGCACTCTTGGTTTTGTACGAGGAGACCAATATGCGGTAGCTCTTGCTATGATTGAAGATGGGGAGGTGGTACTTGGAGTTCTGGGTTGTCCTAACTATCCAATGAGAAGGGAGTGGCTTAGCTACGAACTTATGTCTAAACGCTCTCCGCCAGGTTCTGGAGTATGGAGTAAAGGCTGCGTGCTATCTGCACAGAAGGGCAGTGGGAAAGCTTGGATGGATCCTTTGTTCAGTGACACCATAAAGTTGGGATTGTCAACGGTAGCAAGGCCTGTTACTGTTTCATCCGTTGATGATCCTGCATTGGCTACATTTTGTGAACCAGTTGAAAAAGCAAACTCAAGCCATTCTTTCACAGCAGGCCTTGCTCACAGTTTAGGGCTAAGGTGAGTTTTTGTTCTGGAGTTTTCCAGGTATCATGAGACATTTGGTTCAGGTTTCTTGACCATTGGATATTATTTATCTTGTGAGTATTACTAAACATTGTCCAATAACTGAATAAATGTCATATTTTCCAGAAATCGTCCATTGCGCGTTTATAGTATGGCAAAATACGCTGCTATAGCTCGAGGTGATGCAGAGATATTTATGAAATTTGCAAGATCTGGATACAAAGAGAAAGTATGGGACCATGCAGCAGGAGTTCTTATCATACAAGAAGCTGGGGGTGTTGTGACTGATGCTGGTGGATCTCCCCTTGACTTCTCAAAGGGGATTTATCTAGAGGGACTTGATAGAGGGATTGTTGCCTGTTCTGGTGTCCAGCTTCATGAGAAAATAATTGCAGCGGTTGATGCAAGTTGGGATTCTTCAAGGTTGTGACCTATACATATTTGCTGCAGATGCCAAGTTGTTATGGGCATAGCCTTTGACTAAATAGGGATTTTCAAGATGTGGTAAAAGTAGCTTATATTTTATATTTGCCTAAGTAGTGAAGTTATGCTGCTGCATCCTGTATGATATCAAGGATGGGATGTGTGCTTCCAAGACTACCATGTCCAGGTAGCCATCTATTGGAATAAAGGTTTCACTTTTCTGGATGAATGTCTTGCCAGGGAATGGTTTTTTTGCTTGAAAAGTTGAATGTGTATGTTTATTTGATGCCTTAAATATCTCATTTGAGAAAAGATGGATTTTATAGTAAGCATAATTGCAGCCAGTACTAGGAGAATGTAAGCTGAGATTGTGAGAAAAATAATCCTCACTAATGATAGTTATTGTTAAAAGAAGACAAACTGAAAGAAAGAACTGTGCATGGACAAGCTATCTTTTCACAGTACGATGTTCTTAGTCCCATCAGTCTTTAAGGATTGCCGTGCCCAGAATATTTCATCTGCTTATTGATTTTAACTTTTGTTGGTACTCGTGGCCCAGGGGTTTGCAGGAATTTTTCATCAAGGAACCCTCAAGGAGTAGGCAAGCGTATGATTTGTAAATTTCATAGATTGATGCTTAATAGAATTCACAAAATCAAAATATTTTCTTCTACTTCAAATTTGCTTCAAAATGATGACTTAAAGACTTAGTGAAGCTTAGAATTAGAGTCTTTGCTATTGGAAACATCACAGTATTGAAATTTGAATGTAAACAACATGAATGACAAACATAAGCAAGAAACAAGGACACAGTGGATTTGGGTCTCGAAAACCCCAAGATGGGGAAAATCTAGTTGGAAGTGGTAATTTCCCAGCATCCTATCTTTTTTGGCCAAAAGACAGATAAAAAGAGTTTTTTATAGAACAAGTACACTAGACATCCTGCTATCTTGCTAATTGAACCTCTCTTTGTCCGTTTCTCCAATCCTTCTACAACCAATTAAATATCAATGCTAATTGCTGATGCCATCTCTAAACTTGCGTCCCTTATTTATCATGTCTGGAAATGTCCTTTTGTGCACTAAAGGATCTGCATTGCCTTAAAAACTCTAGAGAACATAATTTGCCATTATGAGACCTATATGATCACAACAGGCAAAATCACCAATTATTGCAGACCAGTGGTTTCAAAAACACTGTGATGGTTATGCAACTGGCATTCTATAGATATTGGTGTTTTCATCAACTTACAAGAAATACTCTTGCAACTGATTGAAATTGGGTTCCCTCTGATTGGATGGTATAGTGGATTGGTTTCCTTTAGCGGTTTCAAAACCACCATTCTCAAGATATTGGCAGTTCCACCATCTTACAAGAAATACTCTTTTCACAGTCTTGCAACTGATTGAAATTGGGTCTCCTTTGATTGGATAAGTGGATTAGTTTACTGGATCCCTATGGATCTCACCCCCTCTTTAAAAAGCTTTTGGTCCAACAAAATCTTTACGGGGGGCCTAGGTGTGGGAACAACTCCCTGACTTCTTCGTCAAGGTACAACCTTGCTTGCCTTAGTGTGTTTCCTTAATGCCAACTTGACATTTGTGGTCCTTCCGAGTTCCTTTGACTTTTCATTATGACCCTACATCCTCCTCCAACCAACTCCCGTGTCCATCTGAGATGGTTCTCTATAGAGGGCAATAGTTGATATTCTTTTTTTTTTAATCCAAGATGGATGGCTTATAAATGTGCAAGTGTTCATAGTTTAGAACTTAGTACATAGTCATGAAATGAGGAAGGTCAAGGAAGAAAACACTCTCTCTAGCTCACATCAAGGTGGTGAATAGATGACACTTAATAGGTTTGAGCTTCCTTACTTGTGTCCTTGAAACCTTTCATTTCTCAAGCATGACAAAATTTAATCTCCTACTTTGAGTGTATGCTTCTTTTGGTGCTGATCATGTCTAGTCTTGTAGTTGGCTCGTGACTTTTCAAAATTTTCTAACTTTGAGATGGATTTGGCTAATCCTTTCAATGAATTTTGTTGCTCTAATCACTTTTGCATCTCACCCTTGCACTGTTGCGTCTTGTCCCATTGTATCATTAAGCGGATTAGTATATAAATAACCCAAACATGCTTCAAAAGATGACTTATTTGTGGATGTGTTCTGCCCTATTGTATGAGAGCTTAGTAAATGCCAAAGACTCATCTCTAGTCCTTGGATACTCTTATTCACAACTTCCATTTACTTGTAAGTATCCTAGATCAAAGCACACATTTTGTTGAATATGTATACAATAACATAAAGATAGTCATGGCCATACTTAAGACATTGATAATCCCTCTACAAAATCCATAGAATTGCTCTCCCATGGTCTAGTAGGCAATGTTAGAGGAATGTACATCCCATTTTTTTCTAACCTTAAGGCTTGTTTGTACATTGAAGTTTGCTTCCTCTTATGAATCTTGGCACTTTTTGCATTTTGATCCAATACACATACCTTTGCAAGCGAGCCATGGTCTCAACGACTCCAAGTTAGCCACGGTTCCTATACTTTGGAAGTATGTGTTTTTTTTATTAATAGAAGTCTTTCTTCAGCTGGTGCCCATAGTTTATCCTAGTTATAAGAGTAGCCCATTTTGAGGTAGCACCCATACTTGCCACCTTCATTTCCAAATTTTATGAATATGGAAATTTCCCAGCAATTAGGCTTATTGTGAAAGACTTGAGTTGTGAAATAGTTGCCAAAGTTGAAACTTGCTTGGCTATTGGTGGTTGTAGATGACATATCCATCACAACATTCATGCTTCCCTCTCTTACCCGATCACCAAAGAAAATTATCAAGAAAACCCATCCATTTGTAGTGTCTTTCCTATTTCTATTTACTCTATGCTTGCAAATATCGAAGATGTTTGTGGCCATTATGATCAATAGTTTCTTTACCGAACAAATAATGTTTACATTTCTTTTTTAGTCGAGTTAGTGCATATTTTTCTTTATCATCAACATAATACCTTTTTTTAATAGGTAAATTGAGGGATTCTATTGGGGCTCTCACCCTAAAACAAAAATTACTATGCAACAACATGAAGAACATAAGAGAAATGAGGAAGGAGATAGAATCATGACCCAAAAAGGGTAGACAACCACATAGAGGCCAAAAGAGGATCCTTGAATTTAGAGAAGATGATGTGCAAATTCAAAAAGGTGGGAAGGTTCCAAATGCCAAACTCCCTTCACCACTATGCCATTAAAAAGCTAAAGGCCAACAAGGGGAAGGAGAAGAAGAGAAAGTCTTCCCAGCAGTGCTTCACCACAAGAATGACCAAGACAAGCTTAGGAAACTAGACATCAAGAACCCAACATCTAAGACTCAAGTGGCTCATAAGATAACACTCATCAAATTCTTTAGGTGATGACATAACGTGTGGTAAGCCTCAAGTGAGAGGAGGACTTGATGACAACTACATAAATCCAACCGATTTAACACTTCCAAAATCAAGAAAAAATGATGTGAGGTATTCCGAACCACCAAATGAAAACAAACCAACATTATTGCCCACTAGAACCATATGAGAACAAAGGCCAATAACAGGAAAAGAAGAAGAGTATACCCATTGTTGCTTCATACATTACAAACATCTAGTAATAGGGGAAGGCTAACCATAAAACTAAGTCTATAAGAACTCGCCAAGGAGAAGGGAAGGCACCAAAAACCCCTCCATATACCAAAGTGCGGCTTAATGCATGATGAATCGGAAGAAGGAAACCGAAAACATCGAAGCCACAAATACAATGAACCAACACTCGGTGATACCTAGGGAAAAATGAAAGGGAACGAGGGCCCAACCTGTAAGCCTTGTTATCACCTTCAAATTGTAGATTTTGAAAACACCCCCAACAACCTACCTTAAAAATAGGGTTCACTAAAAAAGAGGCCTCCAAAAGAGCAGTCATGGGAAAAGAAGACCTCCAGATCTAAACCTCATGGGAGTAAAGAGCTTCCATGGAAAAATAAGATCTCCATATCTAAACCTCATGGGAGTAGAGAGACAAGCCTCCAAAATATAGTAATAGAGTAAGCAAATGCAAGAATCACACAAAAGAAACATATCATTTAAGGTTACAGATATGCCTAGTCACAACCCTACATTTCTTCCAATTGCAATTCAACCCTAAAATTGAAACATGTTGGCAAATCTATCAGAAGGAAGAATATCCACATGCATAGAGCCTAAGGAGGATGAAGGGAGGTCACAATTGGAGGATCAATGAAAGAAATCGAACCGCCATGAAAAGACCACACAAACCTCGATGTTGTTGAAAGAGGCAACAATAGTAGGCATGACAAGAAGGAACCCAAGCTTGCAACCATTAGCAGAGGGGGAAAGTGTATGTAAGATCATATTAGAGGAAATCGAGAGGAAGATTGCGGCTCAGATTTTTCAAAATCCTAACACTGATATTGTTGAATGTTGCCATCCTATTTCTCTTCCCAACAATTCAAATTCTTAGGCATCCAACTTTCCTTTGACAACACATTCTACTGTTGAAGAAATATGTTATGGAAAAAGACTAACATGAGATGCTACCCTCTTGCCACATAAGTGAATATCTCTGAATGATAACAAATGGGATTAACTCATCGCAACAAAAATGCCCCCATAGCATGCTCACTTGCATCTGCTTCAACTTTGAATGGCTATTGAAAATTAGGAAGAGCAAATGCCGATGCGTGGCTATTTAAATATTTCAATGAATCAAAAGCACTATCATGCTCATTACCCCAATGAAATCTCTAAGCACTTGCCGCAATTGTATGTAAAAGTGTTGGACAAAGTGGTCTAGGTGTCTCCTTGAGGTGTCACATGGTTGTATGACGGTATTCCTTCAAATGGCATGGTTGATCATGTGAGGGTTGTGCTTGTGCAAGCCCTTTTGAGCATGATAACAATGTTCTAAGTTGATGATGGACTCTATGAGTATGGTGATGATATGTATGACAGGTATACATGTTGTGTGAGGCTCCCATATGATGAGATGATGTTGAGATAGGTTGGTTTGCTCCAAAAGTTGACTGTCCTATGCAATCCCAAGCTAGTTTCCAAGCAAACAAGACATAAGATGATGAATCAAGGTATGAAGATGCTAACCAAGTAGTGTATGAGCATGATATGAGCATAGATGATGTGTGCATGACTTCACAAGTGTCTGAGGAGGCATTTTGAGCACTTATACAGTTTGTATAGCAAGATTTCTCAAGATAGAGACCAAGTGCTACCCAAATGATATGGGTTTGGAAGCTCCAAGATGAACCATGAAAAAGTGACCATTGGAGATCATGGAGGAGGTAGTCATGAAGGTGTGGACAAAATTTGAGGACCAAGAGAATGAGTTTTGTGCAAGATATTGAAGTTTTGTCAAAATCAAGTTAAACAAGGTATGCTAAAATAGTGCCCTGACTTCTTAGCATTCAATCTAAATTGACAAGCATTCTTCAGATAAATCATAAGAGACATTTTTGAAGAGCATAAAGAGAAATATATTTTGCAAAAAGTTTGAAGTCAAAAGGATGAAGGACAAGAAAGTTCTATCCATTTTTCTGGCACTGTCTAAAACCCTCCTAAACCCCAATTGGAAGTGGTATGGAGAAATTTTCTTGGTTAGGTGCCAAATTGGAACTGTTTTTTGCCTAGAAAATGATTTGAGCTTGTAGATAATTCCTCATAGAATCTATCCATGGTGGTTTGAGCTTATGACACATGGCGGGACCCACAAGAAAACAACCTATTTGTGAATATTTCAGTATATAGGAAAAATTTACAAAGGAACCCATGCTCAATTTTTTGGTGAAAGATGTTGATGTGCTCTTGATGTTCATGAAGTCATCTTGGGCTAGTTCTTTGGAAAAATGTGAAGATATAGGTGCATTTTCAGTCCTACTGCTAAGAAAGCCTAGAATGCAAGACTCATCACGAAGGTATGAAGAGAAACATGGTGAGTTGCTTGTTGCAACAACATTCTATGACTATGAGAAGTTTTTTCAGGTCCAAAAAGAAGTATTTATGCCCATGAGTTGGTTTGATCAAGTGTTTTCATGATGAAACTTCAAGGTGTGAAACTGGCTCAAATTGGCTTGAGAAGAAGCTTGTTGCTACATGTGAGTAGATGAAGTTTTGTTCAAACAAGGTATGCCTTTGAATGCTTGTACAAGTTTCTTGTGATGTCCTTGAACTGTTCAAAGTGTTATTTGCACTTGGAGAGCACTTTGAAGATATTTGAACATGAGGAGCCAAAACTAGTTCTTGAGAACACTAGAGCTCAGTTGACAAGTTGGAGAAATGAAGTTGGTTGAGTGACTTCTGCCTTGATTTGGTGAAAGAAATGAGTAGTTCCAGAAAGAAGACATCAAGAGATTTCCAATGGTGTATGGGGCGAGTCTTGATGAGGTGCTTTGAAGTATGAAAAAGTACATTCTTGAAGACCTATTTTTAGTAGCACAAGACATGTGAAAACAATCTTAGAAATGCAAACATATGGGAGCCATATGGATTGAAATAATGCATTTTGGTGACATGATTAGATTCCTAATGACCAAGTTTTCTAGAAAGGTTCTCTAGGAGCCATGAAAATATGTTTTAGTGCATGAAATTGCTCACTCTTTAGAGACTAGTTTTATGTGTATAAAACTCCTTTAGGACCTTTTCCTAATCAATGATGTAGGAAGAGGGTGAAGGTAAGAGATGTGTTCCAAAATTTTGAAGATGATCCAGAGGTCACATATGACCACCCACAATAATCAAGAAGATATGAAAGTGCATGCATTCATGTTGAAAACCAAATCTTTAGACTGCGTTTTTGAGTCTGCCATTACAATAAACGTCCAATTGAGAAGTAGAGTGAAATGAAGGTCTTCTACTCTGATTTGATGAAGTTCATGCATGTGGTGATGAAGTATACTTCTTGTAGTGTCCTCCATGAAGTTTGCAAGGCTTGACAAGACCTAAAAGTGTAGAGGTTGCTCCTAAAATGAAGACTGGTTTTGAGGACTAAAACTAGCAATGCATTAAAGCTCCATTGGAGGTATGATGATGAATTGGTGAGTTTCAAGCATATCAATGTTGCATATGGTTTGGTGGTACCTTTTTCAACGTGCATACAAAGTTTGGACTCTTGTGAACAAATTTGGAAGGCTAAAAGACAAAACTAGTACTTGGTTAGCTAGAGGACAAAAAATGATAGGACAGTTACAAATCGAATCATTAAGGGGGGTCAAAATGGAATATATGGATACATTATTGAATGCCAAGGATTGCAGAATGTACCATTGCATCTCAAAGGTGTTAGAAAACATCTTGACAACTCAAGAAATGAATGGACTTGAAACTGATGCATTTGCAAGTGTAATGATTACACTTTGGCAATTTTTGATTAAATCTCTTTGGTTTCTCTTGTACATATTTGAAATGGAATGTGAAGGGATGTGAAGGTAGAGGAAGTGTATGAGAAATGAGAGAGTTATTCTCTTGCATAAAAATACTTGAGAGTGCATGAAAACATGTTGAAACCATGGATTTTGTTGAAGGCTTAGGGAGGGAGGATACACATATGAGAAGATAGGTGATGAGAGGAGAGTGAAAAAGTAAAAGATGAGATAAATGAGCTGAAGAAGTGATCATAATTTGCTGTGAGAGGCAACACAAGGAAAGTGATCAAAACATTGAGAAGAAGTCTAAGTGGATGCTTAACACACAGGGAGTTAAAGCTTCTTTGTAAGTGGTAGCTTATAGAAGATCAATTTGAAGCTTGATTGAAGAGTTGGGAGTTGAAGCTTCCATGCAAGTAGAATCTTGCTAAAGTTCAAGTGGAAAATTGACTAAAGTATTGGAGTTGATGCTCCAAATTGAGTGGATTCTCAATAGTGAAATCATTGTAACATTATAGGACAATTTCGTCCAAGCTAATTCTTTGGTTTCAATGGGGTTTTCTCCCTCAAGGGGTTCCTACATTAAATCTTGTCTATCTACGCATGTTCTTCTTTGATTTTTTGTGATAGATGTTGTGGTTTCCTCATAACATGGTTGAGGAAATTGAATTTTCTTTCAAATTTTTAATAAGCGCTGATTCATCCCCCTCTTAGTGCCTAGATTTTCTAACAATTGGTATCAGAGCAGGCCCTTTGAAAAGCATTAACATCTAGAGGGAGATTCTTAGAGGCACAAAAATGGTTTATGAGGATTCTTTTAAGGAGATATTTGTTGCACAAGCAAGGTATGTGGAGTATATGGGAAAGAAGTTTGAGAAGAAGAATGAGCTATCATTCAATAAGGTATGTTGCTCAACTGAGGTATGTGTCAACAATATTTTAGGTGGAGATGATGGTGACATGCTCATTGAGGAAGATAAATAAGATGAAATTGACCTAAATAACTTAAATGTTGCACATCATGAATTGATGTCTGTTGAGGAACATGACGTATCCAAGACTGTTACAAGTCTTGAGGAGATCTTTAAACATGTGGCATCCTCGAGTATAAGAAGTAAGGATAACTTGAGATCCAAAGAGAAGAGAACATCAGTTTTGGAACTGTGAAGGAAAACATGAATATGGAATTGTCAGGGGATGTAAACAAGATAACATCACTTCATAAAGATGATATGGTTTTGGTTGACATGCTAGGTACACAAGTTTTGCATGGAAACGAGGCGCTTTTGGTAATCACAAGGAGGAGATTTAGACAAGGTATGGATGCACTATATTATGTTTGTGTGATATGTTTGACTTGAGGTAAAGAGATTATTATATATCCATCATTTGCATAATCTCGTGGAGTCATGAATGGAGAAAGGTTGTTCATCTCATATGGTATCCCCTATGTCACATTGCAAAGAGTAATAACGTGTCTTCAAGTCTACTCATGACAATAAAGCAAAAGATATGTCTTGACTCTCCCTTATTGGCCCTGATTGATCTCATCATATACAATAAAAGGCTTAAAGTTCATCAACATCATGATAATGAGAAAATATAGAAACCTCTAGATATCCTATAGCTCTAACAATCCATGGAATGGGGTGTTATGTTTGATTTCATAGAAGCACTCTCAAATAATAGAAGCTTGATATGTCATCAAAAGCATACTTCCATCAGTAGGTGTTGAGTAGGGTCTTCAAAATGCTAAAAATGCCTAAGGAATCAAACTTGTGTGTCCAAGTCCTTCATGAAAATTCTTGAGGATGTTTTGATTTGTATAAAGGAATGTTATTGTAGCTTTCTTGATTATCAAAGAAAAAGAAAGAGGTATAATGTCAACCATCAAGTCTCTGTTGCAAATGATAAGAAGTATACAAGAATCCTTTTTGAAGATTGTATAGAAGTTATAAGAGATGAGATATTCAAAAGAATATAAGGTTGCAAGAAAGTGGCTTAAGTTCATGGTTGACTGGGTCTTCCCTAAGAACAATCTATCTAGGTCCATTCAAGTGCACAACAATGTATATGAAAATACATGTCCTCAAATATATAAGTCATGTAACAAGAACCGAGCATCAAAAGGTTGGTCAAAGTCCTGATATCAAGTATGTTGAAGTCTTAATTGACTATATCACTAAATGAATGGGTTTGCATTTATAATAGTTGTACTAGATAGTGGAAATCTTCAAAAAGGAAAGGTCAATAATTTGATTAACAATCAAATGAAAAGGGTCAAATTATATGTAAATCGGTTGACATAAAAGTGCATCGAAGTTTTCCATCTACTCTATAAGGTGTTGAAAGTGTAGACTATCTATGAATGAAAAGTGGATGTGTGTTCTTATCATGAGTGTAAAAATTGAAGCTACTCCGAGTTTGTCCATATACCTTACAAATGCCCATTCCATCAAGAAGGAGAAACACAAATACTCTGAGAGGATCAGTAAAGGGTCTAATCCTATTTAGAAAGGTAGTCATGATCATCACTCCATCAATGTGCATCAAGTCCTGTAATAAAGGCAATTATGCGATTAAAGCGTTATAAAAAGAAAGTGATGGTTTAAACACACAAGAAAAGTACTCTCCAAGCTCTACGATGTAAGGCTAAATGATAACCGAGTCTTAAAAATAATGAAGGATAACCAAGCTGTCAAGTCACACAAGGTGTTATTGATTCATTTAGTGTGAGCAAGAGGTGTCAAGAGTTCTGAGTCAGGTCATCAAGGAATGTCTAGCTGGGAAAATTTCAGTATTCAAAGTCAAGTATTTGAATTACAATTGAATGTTAACTTCACAAACCTATACAAGTCAAATATGTGTTGAGAAATCACAAGGAAGATGAAGTCCTGTACGGTTTCGAGAGGAGCTTAAAATGATCAACAATGAAGATTGTGGTGCATATAACAGCTCTCTACAGTGTGTACAAGCTATGAGGGTGATCATTGAGGGATTAGACTATCAAATACATGAAGCATAATTTTTGAAGCACTCATACATAGTTTGGAGGTTACAGAAGTGCTTGAATGGTCTTAAGTTCCTTGTAGAGATGGAATGGTACATTCAATGCATATTAAAAGGAGAAATATAAGACTTAATAAGCCTGGTGAAACAATGACCCAATGAAGGTCCAAGAACTTAATATCTCAGACCATGGATACCCTGTTTCAGGGTTAGAACCAAGAAATGTCATAAATGATCGAGGTAAGTTGGATTGTTTGAAGTATAAATTTGGATCAAGGAGGAGTTGGTGCTTTAGAAGAATAGCTAAGTAGACTCAAGAATTCGTATAATCTATAGAGAACCATGCATTTTTGCAAATTTGATGTTTATTGCAAGAAACCTCGAGTTGAAGCAAGGTTCGAAGTAGGTATAACTTCAGTGAAGAAGGACTTTTTCCTTGTAAAGTTGGAGTGCCATTGAAATTAATCAAAGTTGATATTTAAGTGCCTAATAGAAGGTTGCATGAGTGAAGATCAGAATAGATATGAGGGTCTCATATTAAATTTGATCCTTAGAACCTTAAGACCGAAGTGTGAGGGTTTCATACGCCGTTTTTTATACGTGTATGCACAAACCTTTCTAATGGTTGTTGAATATTCTTTGATTTTTGGTCAAAAATGATAGCTCAGGATTGTGGGGAAAGGAAATACATGCCTAGAAATGAAGGTGGAAGCCTTGAACCCAGTTGGAGAGAAATTTATAAGAGTTTAAGAGATCTCGGGTTATTTGGAAGCCCTCCTTAGGGTTTAAAATCACACTCAACAATTAAGGCATTTACACATTGATTCTTGGCTTGAAAATCACAAGATAACATGATGACAAAACCTTTAGGAGGATTTTGAACTTTTAAAGGAAACAATGGATGCATTTTGAGATTTTCTTGATAGTAGGAAAGAGGGACAATTTACACACTCACATGCCTAATTGGAAATGCTACTTTAGTAAGGAGATGGGTTTCTACTCCAAGTCAATCAATGAAACTTTGGGAATAGATCAATCATGAAAACGGGTGGTTAAAAATATCTGATTTATGTTAGGAGGCCTAAAAGATCACAAATTATGCTTAGAAACCACTAGGATAGGGCTAGAAAGAGCTAGTTAGATAGGAAAGCAAAAATGGCGATTGTGAGAGAAGTTTAAAGAGAGTGGCTATGAAATTTGAGGCACACCATAACTAGGGAAAAGGGTATTGGAGAATGTCATCCTTTTATTATGGGTAAGCACATGATGTTCTATTCATGAAATTACCAAACCTTTGCCTTAAGAACACAAGCAAATTTTTTTGGAGGAAACTGCGGTAAGTGTGAATTATTTGTCCATTTGGTCTTATTTTAGTGATGAATTTGCAAGTGCATGAGCTTAGGAAACAAAGCATCTAACATAAGAGAAAGGATCAAGGTCATACAAGTGAACTCTTGCTTTTTTTGGGATAAATATTAAGAAAGAAGAATTGTATCTCCTTTGTTTGGTAAATATCACTAAGATCACTGTTCAACTGCTTCATGACCTTGACATAATTTGAACTTAACCTTTTAGTATGATGATCTCATT